>JADKXX010008502.1:0-35315 GCA_017310255.1 Butorides virescens | reverse complement strand
CATAGGAGTTCCCACAATATTCATAGGAGTTCCCACAATATTCATAGATGCTTCGTTTTTATCAGCAGCGGGTAGCACAGTTTCTGTGTCTGCAAACAATAAACTTTCAAATCAAGATTTTTCTGGTTAACAGCCATGATACGACTGCCAAGTGTTATCATTCCTACACATTTTTAATACCATCGGTAAAACCTGAAGTAAGAACTTGTGTTTGGGAAAAATATGTCCCCATGAACCTTTAAGTGAGGTTTTCACTCCAGGAGAAGATTACAATAATGCGGGCTCTAAAATACAGACCCATTTACTCTCAGTTTTCTCCGATGCTCCTTAGGTTTCACCAATACGACCTAGGCTACGCGGACACTCAGAATGGGACAAACTCCAGGCACAGCTTGGAAACTTCCAGCCAAAAATAAAAATTCAAGTGAGGCTTCATTTCCCCTCATACCCAGCACTTCATCCCGAGTTTGGGAATTCGGTTTTGAACACTGGAGTGGGCTGGAGGGATGCTGCCAGAATCAAGCCCTGTGCAGCAGGACAGGGGAACGCCGCAGATCTGTACTGGTTTGTGCTGGTGTAGGCAGGACCACAACCAGGTTTGCTTTCAGAAAGCAAAGGATCAGGCTCTGCTGCTCCACAGCAGGAGGCAGAACAGAAAAAAAAAAAAAAAAAATATCAGTGAGCGACGCAGATCCTGAGCTCATCCGGCATCTCCCCCTCATTCTCACCCCCCAAATCTTCCCTATTTCCAAGAGCAACTACACAAAGCCAAAGAAAAACTGAGAAACAGAAAGGCAACCACCAGTGTTCATTTAAGAGACCCCAAACCTTTACTTTGTGCTGGCACGAGGAACAGAAGCGTACAGCCCAAACCAAAATAACAATTTGCTGCTTTTCCATTAATTTAATGGAAGCGGGCTGCTGTCAGACACACACTCGTGTGCTGTCACGGAAAACGGGTCCACGAGAGATCCCCCCCCAGTCGTGAACACGCTGCTTTCTCTGCTAAAGCCATGAAAGCGCGGAGTCTGGTTCACATAAACCGCACGACTATAAATCTTTATTTCAGGGCGGTGTGATGGATTTAATGAGAGGATGGATTTAACAATTCCTTTTTGTCAACCTTTTCATTAGTCTCTTAGTAAAGAAATTTCTAGGTTTGAGGCATGTTTTAAGGAACTAATTTTGCCTTAGTGATCCTGAAAAGAGCTGTAGTGTAACCGCCAGGTAGTTAATTTAGTCATCATGCGTATTTTTGTTCTTCATTTTCCCAAACGCAATTTGAACCTTCCAGGGAGCTAACAAAGCACAGAATTACAAAGGCATCTCTTACAGCCCATCAGGTGAGATGCTCATCATACGCCAACCCCGTGCAGCTAAAAATTAAATTGCAAAACCTGTATCAGCTGCTCTCCAAAACGGTTTTCCATGTCAATAAAGTAGCAAGTCATAAATAAATAATAACGCTCAACGGCCAGAAGCGTCTCTGCTTTTCCGCAATCCGCTGGAATTATTGTCCTGGCTGCATGTGAGGGCACAACATGGAGGCTTTATTCCTTCCCCCCTACATGCTACCATCTCCCTCTCCTTTCATCGCCGCCTTCTGCCAAGTGGCCTCCTCTAATTTCTGCCACGCAACCCCCCCCTGCCCAGGCGTGCGCGCTGCGATCATCGTTCGTGGCTGAGGGCTCCCTCATCTTCGCCACGGATGTCCCCAAGGCCCACACACCTCTGAGGCAAAGGGAACAACAGCTCCTTGGGTTCTATGCCAAAAAAAAAATTGGCTTTTTAAAACGCAAACCAGGTATCCATCACATCCTTCTCGGGCAGCGTTTTTAACGGGGAAAGGTGGTCACACAGGACGCCTGGTTCGGGGGGTGGCCGAGCGCCCGCAATGCAGGTTACAGAAATCCAACCATTTTTCACAGGTGGCCAAGTACTCCTTGCAAAGAATGTTTTTAGCCACAAGGTTGATTTTGATCTTGAAGACTAAAGAAACATCAAAGGGAAATACCTGTGGGTATACGCTAGCGCTCTTCGAACAAGCACGGGCTCATGAATACCGGTTTATAAATATTCAGGATAAATATTGTACCATCCCCTTGCAGGCTGCCCTAACGCTCACCTTATCCCTGCCCTTCTCACCCCGCAAGCGCTCGCTGCCGTCGGACCTTGGGCTTCACGACACCCCTGGGTGAAGCCAACGTCCAGTGAACGGCTCCGGGTCCTGTCTCATCCCGTGGTTCCTTTCCCTGTGTACCCGTGATTTTGCTGCCGAGTCAAGGCTCGGCTGTGAAACCACATTTTCTGTGATTTTAGGCTGCTGATGGGTTTTTAAAGGCAGCGCTGGGTCTGTGAGGCAGAGGGAGACCGAGGCTGCGAGCAAGAGCAAGATACTTGCAGCAAAAATTATCAGTAGCTCGGGATGAAATGAAGAGGGCAGTTATTGAAAATGGTTATTAGCACTTAATTTCTCAGCATAATGCCCAGCAAAAGAGAAACCTGAAAGAGCAAATCTTGGATGCACAGGGCTTTACATAAGCTTCCCATTAAGAATTTCCCAGGGTGCGCAAAATTAATTTTGATTTATCTCCTGCATTGTTGTTTTTAGAAGCAACCGAAGAACAGAGGAGGGTGTATAATTTAATTTAAAAATCCACTGTTTCAGGCTGGCACTCGCCAGCCTTGAAGAGCTATTTATATCCCTGTTCTCCCAGTTTGCCTTTACAGACCACTCTGTCTAATCTCACCCCAAAAAGACGTTCGTGACGCTGCTGAACCACTCAAACTTGAACTTGCAGCCTTCTCGCTACCAGCTTCCAGGATCACTATAGCAAAGAGTTTCTCTGCCCAGCTGGATTTTAAAAGCGAGTTTCTAACACAAAGGTCCATTGACAATTTAATAAGCCTATAAAGAAAATGTTTCCGTTTTCCACTCAACACTGGAAAAATCTTGAAACTCTTAAACAAGTAGGAGATGTGACAGCAGCAATTGGCCTCTGCTAACAGCTAAATAGAAGGGAAGGAGAAATATTAGTAGAAAAACTGTATCTGTGCATATATAATATCGTTTTTGTCATCAGGAGCTTTCACGAGATGCCGAAGTTTGACTCAGTGTTGTAATTAAAATGTTCTGCAACGGTAGTAATTACCACATCAGGTAAGGCACAATGGATGGCAGCGCATACCTACAACACGGCTGGTATTTAAAAGTTTCATTTCAATCCCCGTAGCTTTTGCAGATTTCAGGCAACTTCCTACTGCCCGGGGCGCATGAATTTTTAAAGTGGTTCAAGGCGTCACAGCACCGCCCAAGCACCTTGGCAGAATATATTTGTATTTTCCTTACTTTTTCTGTTCTTACGCTCCAGTGCGCGTAAGGAATGCCAGAGAAGGGACCGATGGTATTTTTTATAAAATGCAGGGGGGTTAAGAGAAGCAGTTCTAATAACCAGAGTGATCGAATGAAAACCCATCTGGGCACACCTTGACCTTGGCAGCAGCTACAAACGCCTCCGCCAGTGCAAAGGGAGCGGGGTTAAGCAGGGGTCTCGCAGCCCTCCCGCATCGCCGAGCATCTCTGTCTTCAGACACCAACTTCTGGAAACCAAACCCTCTTTGGGTGGAGAGGAACTTGATGAAGTTCAACAAGGGCAAGTGCCGAGTGCTGCACCTGGGGAGGTCAAACCCCATGCACCAGTACAGGCTGGGGGCTGACCTGCTGGAAAGCAGCTCTGCCGAGAGGGACCTGGGAGTCCTGGTGGACGACAAGCTGACCATGAGCCAGCAGGGTGCCCTTGTTGCCAAGGCCAATGGTATCCTGGGGTGCATTAAGAGGAGTGTGGCCAGCAGGTCAAGGGAGGTTCTCCTCCCCCTCTATTCTGCCCTGGGGAGACCCCACCTGGAGCACTGGGTCCAGTTCTGGGCTCCCCGGTTCAAGAAAGATGAGGAACTCCTGGAGAGAGTCCAGAGGAGAGCAACGAGGATGATAAAGGGACTGGAGCATCTCCCCTGCGAGGAAAGGCTGAGGGAGCTGGGCTTGTTCAGCCTGGAGAAGAGAAGGCTGAGAGGGGACCTCATCAACACATACAAATATCTTAAGGGCAGAAGTCACGAGGATGGAAGCAGTCTGTTTGCAGTGGTGTCCAGCGCCAGGACAAGGGGCCATGGGCACAAACTGAAACATAAGAGGTTTCAGTTGAATATGAGGAAAAACTTCTTTACTCTGAGGGTGACAGAGCCCTGGCCCAGGCTGCCCAGGGGGGCTGTGGAGTCTCCTTCTCTGGAGATATTCAACCCCCGCCTGGATGAAGTCCTGTGTAACATGCTCTGGGAGAACCTGCTTGAGCAGGGGGGTGGGACTGGGTGATCTCCCGAGGTCCCTTCCAACCCTTGCCATTCTGGGATTCTGTGATATCCCAGCCGCTACCGAAATGACAAAGCCCCATCCCTTTGCAAACGGTTTTGAGGTCCATTAACCGCAGGGGCACTAAAATATATTTTGGGGGGGGCGAGTAAGTCCTATATGAAACCAAAGTAACACAAAGCATCAGATTTTCCCTGCAATTCTGTGGTTTGGAGGCTTTGCTGAGCATTTTCAGCACCGCAGGAACATGAATTCTCTCTCATTCCTTGTTTCAAACCTCAATGTCCCATCTGGAAAAAACCACTAAACCCCGTCAATTCTCTCCATCTTCCCCAGTTTCCATCAGTCCTTTGCAAACTCCTCTCTCAACAAAATAAACCCTTTCACTCTGGAAAGGGGCAGTAAAGATGATGGATGCTTTTGGGACTTGATTTTCAATGTGTCCATTCCCCTAATAGCTTATCACAGCCCATGAGGAGTTTTGCAAAGCCAACTGCTGTTGACTGAAACTATCTGACAACTTTTTTTTTTTTCCCCGAGTACGCTGTACAGAAGGAATTATTTATATTTGAGTAGCACTTTCCTGTGATCATAAAATATACATATTTGTCATAGTTAGCGCTGGGACCGGCGACGCAGGCACCGTTAATGAGCTTTTATTAAGAAATCCTATTTTAGTGCCTCTCAACTCCAGTCCCTCCCTCCAGGGAGGCAAGCGTGGCTCTAGATGCTTATCTGGCACAGTTTATTTTCCCCTACACGCTAAGATAATTAAATCACTGTACCGAATTCAAGGCAAGAGCCGAGGCATCACCCATTGGATTTTCTCTCTGCAGACCTAAGGATCACGCTACGACCAGGCTGTTCCCAAAGGCAAAATAATTCAGCCCTGAAGTCCTCCTCCCCTTGCCCTGAATTCCTCCTCCCCTTGCTAAGGGCCACAGGAACGCTGCCACGTTGTTTTAACCCAGGCCTAATTTGAAAGCTGCTTTTGGATTTTATGCTTTTTAAAATTATTATTATATTTTTTTAAAATATGCATTGCTATCTTTCTACCTCTAAAGAAAATCCTACTAGAGAGAGAAAATGAGACACCCAGATTTTTATGTTCAAGAGATACTTCAGAGGGAGAAATAGGCGCATCGTTTAGAAATACCATCGCAACACCCGGATTTTGGGGAGTGAAGCAAAAAAAGTACAACAAAGCAGCAGGACGCCGAAAAATGTTTTTGAGCGACTTTGACCCCAGCCTGGGTATTTTCAGAGGGCCAAGGCAAGCGCACAGCCCGACCAAAGCGTGACCCCCCCAGCTCTCCCTTCCGGAGCACCCCCTTGCTGGGAGGGACACAGTGGACACGTGCAGCTCTGATGGGCTTGGGTGCCCCTACCTCCGCCAGCCGCCCCCCGCACCGGGATGGAGGCCTGGCCTTTACGTGCACCAAAATGTGCATTTCTTTCCCCTCCTGAGAGTAATTTATTTAATACCCAGCACTCCGAATTTGATCATGCCCCCTTAACTATTCGTTTCCTTGCTTTTAGGAGCCGGGTTTAGTAAGCAAGGCAAAAGGCAGGAGCGCTGCTGTCACTTAGCAACCTAAAATGGGTTTGGGAACAAAGATCTTTATTTTGGGAGCCATTGAATAGCGGTGGCTGACGAGGGCTGAGGTGTTCGGGGACGGCGCGAGCCCAAACCCCTCTCGCTGCCGCTCCTCTCCGGGGCCACGCTCAGGGCTGCCTTGGTGGCTGCAGCTTTTCGCCCTCACTTTAAGACTCCTCAACTTTATGGCAAAAAAGCAGGAAGGACAGAAAGAAAATTTTATTAGAAAGACAGCCAACTGGAATTATCTTGTGAGCGTGTTTCAGCTAATTTACTGTAGTCTGCTTAAAGCTAGGAGACTGGTAGAAGCAGAGAACAGCTCACTACACAGCTGTACATACAGATCCTATCGGCTAATTTTCCTTTTACAGAGCATCCCTGAAGCTCCTCAGGTCTCTACTTCTGGGGCAGTGCCCAAGCATAGAGCAGAAAATCCTGGGGGGTGTTTGGGGGGGGAAGCCTGAAGCACGGCGTGAAGGCTGCTACGGGCAGCCCTGGCACGGGGTTTTGCCCGACCCTCCTGTTCCGTCAGGCTTCCTCATCCATAATCCAAATTTATGGATGAAAACTGAAAAAAAACGAAGACCAAATCAACCAAAAGGCATGACTGCTGTGCCCAGCTCTGCTCCAGCCTCTTTCTCTGCCAGAAGAAGGGAGATCTTATAGAATCATAGAATCACTTTGGTTGGAAAAGACCTTTAAGATCATCGAGTCCAACCGTTAACCTAGCACTGCCATCCCACCACTAAACCCTGTCCCTCAGCACCTCATCCATCCTTCTTTTAAATCCCTCCAGGGATGGGGACTCGACCACCTCCCTGGGCAGCCCATTCCAGAGCCTGACAACCCTTTTGGTGAAGAAGTTTTTCCTAATGTCCAGCCTACCCATGAATGCTGGCTCCATCCCACATCACCCACCCAGTGGGAGAGGCAAGAGCCTCTGCTGATTGCAGATCTTCCTCTTGCCTGAGCTAGGACATGCTTAATTACTGCCAGCTTTAATTACTGTCCCAGCTTCCCAAAGGGCTTCCAACCTATCTCACTTTTCACATCTCATCCCTGCTAGCTCATAGCTGCTCTGTCGTGCATGGTGGCGGCTGCGGAAGCTCCCCAGCCCCTCCAGGCTGGAGCAGAAAGAGCAGAGAATTCACATAAAAGTGAATGAAGTTGAACCTCGTTAAACTAGAAATTTGTGTGTGCTGTCTGCTCACCGCTATGGATGAATATCGCTTTAATGGGCAATATAAAACCAAGCATCCACCAGAAATGTGTTGTTCATCACGTGCTAGAAACAAACACTGCTGCACGTTACTTGCCCTTTTCTGCTTGTATCTTCTTGTCACCATATACATGAGGTCAACTTGTTTAGCTTATATCCCTGGTAAATCGAGATACCTCGGTAAAAAAATTACCATGGGCGGGAGAGTAGGAAATACAAAGAGAAAAATGAAAAAGGGAACTAAAGAATCCACAGCAATTATAACAGCTAGGAAGTCAGATTTACCTGCTGAATATTCATCTTCAAGGCAATGGATTCAAGATGACTTTTACCTCTTAAGTCCAATTAACCAAACTGAACCGTTCAAAGAGCAATGAGAGAATGTAAAATAAATGCTGTATGGTGATAGAGCAAGATGTGCAAACCCTAACTGTGAGACACTGCCTCTAATCAAAGCCTAATATTCTAATTCAAAGGATTATTGCTGTTGCAGCCAAGTTTCTCCTACTGTTTTAGAAAATCAATTTTTGCTTATGCATCTTTGACACTTTCTGTTAAAGACAACTAAAGATATGGCAAGTGTGATCTAAAAAACATTTCTAAAAAATAAGCGTAAGTTTAAGAGCTTGTATTTAAAATAATTTCACCATTAAGCATTAGTTCACTGCATTTTGTCAAGTCATAATAAAGGTGAATTTTAAGATAAAGTTTTCCCACACACATATCTAGACAGACTTCAAGGGGAGCCCCAAAATTATTGTTGGACTCGTTTTTTAATGAAACAGTGTCAGATATAAGCAACCCAAAACACTGAGAGCTCGGACAGCAATTTTTATGCCTTATATGTGAGTCTAGTTAATTCTAAGATGATTTCTGGTTTCCTCCAGGAGACGGGATATAGGTGGCGTTTGGTTTCGTAGGAGAAATTTGGAATTGTCTGGCTTCACTATCTGTAAAGGCACAGAGTTTTAGGATGAGATGGCGATAGCTGAAGTGCATTAACCATCTCACTGCTAAATCCAACTGCAGCATTAAGTCCAGCAGCGTTGGTGGTGGCTCAATCATGCCAACGCTCTACCCTGTGAGCAACCATGATTTCATCAGCCAACAGAATGGTAAAACCTACCCGATTTTCATCTCCACGCTACCAGTTTCTAGCCCAACCGCTCATGTCCATCAGTTACCTCCCTCTGGCAGCCAAGACCTAGCCCCTGGAGAATGATCATTCTCAGAAGATTTCTACTATTTGCCTGTCAAGGTTTTAGCTTTGTCTACAGCGGGACTGGAAAACGTGCTTTTAAAGCTTCGGATAGCTTCAAGACCCAAATGGGAAAAACGTTACAAGTGCTTGGACCAGAATCTGGAAAGAGGCACCAGAGCAGGACAACACAACCACAAAACCTAACCTGGAGCACAACGCAAGCAAGCAAAGTTACTGTTAGAAACGTTAACGAGTCCATTCCCAAACATCATTTTATTTTTGCAATCCTATCATTTTATTAGTGGGGTTTTACACGTCAATTAACTCCTGTAACTGACTGTCAACTTTGCCACCCTTTGAGATGCAGCGCTCCGTCCACGCGTACAGGCGACCTAGCGCAAGGACAGCTTCCCTAGGAATCAGCATTAATCACAAAAAGTGACCCATTTTTAAATGCGCAGCAGGAAGCAGTTTCCCTTACAACAACATTAGTCAGGACACGGGCAAGTTGTCTTTAGTGAAGTTTTCATTAAATAAGATTCAAGCCCCTTTGAAATCGATAAGTCTTTCTATTGACTTTGGTGGCCGTCGGATGAGGCTCGTGCCGCTGCTGCCATCACACTGAAACACAGTGAAAACATACATTCATCGAACCAATTGATATTGCTTAAATTAATTCCTCCCCCCAACTATGAAGATCTGCAGAGAACTCTGCTCATTCCAGTCCCCTTCAAATCTTGTGCACATTTTCCTTGCTTAAAAAGTGGAAACCACTACAGGCTCAGCCAAATCACAGGCTGGCACAACCTTACGGGTTTGACCGATGGTCTCCTGATGCCACTGCTCGAAAACTCCCTAAACATAATGTCTGAAAGAAATCTCAGGTCAAAAATTAGACAGCTTACAATTTATTCTTCCCTCCTATTCACTTTTGCCCTTCAAAAGAACTCAGCCCTAGGGAGCTGACAAATAAAGATAAATTACCCTTCTGCAGCGTTCTCTCTAACTAAGCCATTGTAGTGATTAAATGAACCTTAGAAGCCAAATTCAGCTTTGATAGCTAAAATTCGGTGGAATTTTTTGCCGTTTTTACACATACAAATCTCACAACTTCCTGGTACAAAGGCCTGGGTTCAAGAAATTTCCCTGGTTTCGCATTTTGGGGAAGTTAGCTACGTGTTCATTTTAACGGACTCAGTCAGATCTAGTAGGTACCTAGATAATTTACAGGTGCATCCCTAAGTATCATTTTATATATATATTATGTATAAATATGAATATGTTTCCGTGCACAACCTCCCCGTCTCCAACCGCATCTCTACCACGATGCCACCGTCCGGGGCCCCCGGGGACCAGAGATGGGGACCCGTACGTAGCATTAAGGACACCAACACCGCTACAGAGTGGCATTCATTCCTCTTCCTCATTGCTTAAGAAAAACCTGAACAACTGAAAATACCAAAGAAGGGTTCAAGGGCTGGCAGAGAGAAACTGAAAAAAGTTCAACCTCATTTAGCAAGACGACGACCGAGAGATGGCTTGATTACAGTGCATCACCTTGATTATTTCCAGGAAAAAACAGCGCTGGAGGGTTCTTCAATTTTGCACTGAAAAGTTGCAAAAGGAATAAGTGACTGGATGCTGAAAAATTCAAATGAGGACACCCAAACAAACTTAATCAGCCTGGATAAAACCAAGCTGAGAAGCAGAGAGTCCACCATCACTACACATTTTGGAATCAAGACTGGATGCCCCTTAGGAAGAAATGTATTTATGTGTACAGGTATTTAAATAAACAGGTAAATGAGGAAAGAAAGCATTGATGTTTCTTGCATTCACAGGCAAGAAGAGGACGAAGCCGCGCGGTCCCTCCGAGTGCCTCCGACAGCAGCAGCAGGAGATGCTCTTCTGGGAGAGCTGACGCCCCCCCTCCTCCAGTGGGCCCTTCGGCCGTGGTGAAAATTGTTAGTAAAGAATAAAACTGCTTCAAGCCCCAACACTGATCTTCCATCCTTTGCCCAAAGATCACCAGGCTATTGAGCTGACGATGCAGAGCAAACCTTAATTAGAGCAGGAGACGCCAGCAGGCATCAGCCAGCAAGTTACAGGTGAGCTGCCAAGAGCTGGATATTTACTCTATCATCTGGTTTTTGACCACTGAGTCACAGTAAGCCCCAATGTGTGTCTGCTGTTCTCCCCAAACAAATGCATGACTTGAATATACCAAAGAATGCCAAGACAGACAACATCTAGGCTAGACATTAGGAAAAACTTCTTCACCGAGAGGGTTGTCAGGCTCTGGAAGGGGCTGCCCAGGGAGGTGGTCGAGTCCTCATCCCTGGAGGGATTTAAAAGAAGGATGGATGAGGTGCTGAGGGACAGGGTTTAGTGGTGGGATGGCAGTGCTAGGTTAAAGGTTGGACTCTATGGTCTTAAAGGTCTTTTCCAACCGAGGTGATTCTATGATCTCTATAAGCAAAATACTTCTAAAAAGAAATGAAAACGCCCAACATTCATGAAACACCAGAGTTGCCAGGATGTGAACTACCAGATGCGTTAACGTTAGAGCATCCTTCTGTCCTACCAACAGACGCATCTGCCCGAGACTTCGCGGGAGGGCAGGGCCACTTCTGACACTTGATTTGGATGGATGTGAAACCTGGTCCAAAGCCCGCAACAGGCTTCATAATTTCTGTAGAAAGGGACACACCAAGTTTTAATTCTCGAATTTTCAGATTCCAGCAGTATGAACAAATCCACTTTAACGCAAGAGGGAAAAAAAAGTACCTAAACACATAAGCCTTTTAAGAAGAAAAAAATAAACATTGTACATCTGTATGCTTCATTAAGAATGAAAGGCAGCAAGGTTTAGGAGCCATGCTTGTAAAACAAGAGGGCTTCTTGTATTCCAGAAAATCAGAATTTTATCCAAGCAGTGAAAAATAGCTGCTGCGCTTGCAGTTTGAGCTTGGATAGAAGACAAGTCTAATAACTATCCTCCTTTTTAGCCTGAATTCTGTTCCACTCAAGAGATCAAGGTATAGAGAGAAAAATATATTAAGAAAGAGGATATTAACCCCACACACTTTTGCCCATTCCAATAATTCTTATAACTCATTAGGCAAGCTCTATTGCGCTGTTGCTGGCGATTAGGTTCAGAGTTTGTGTCAGTATTGTAATGGGTTATTGATCACCCAAGTTCTCAGAGAACTTCATAGTTCCAGGAGTTTGAGAAAAACACCAAACCCCATGTAAGGGCTGCTACTCTTGATAAATTTGATTTTAATTACATATTACACATCTTGTTATGCTTCCCAACCCTAAGCTTTCATCTCTCCCCAGCAACCGTTTTATTTTAAGCTTTCCTCCAACAGACATCTTCCTTGGCCATTTGGCCTAGGGATTATATTTTTCACCTGTCCCAAAATTCTTGGAAAGAGCTTTTTTTTTTTTTCCTTCTTTTTTAAGAGGCAGAGCATTCCCAAGGATGCAAAAATAGGCTGTGCGATGGTGTCAGCTGCCAGGCGCGGGACAGCACCCTGTTTATGCCGTCCTGTCTTCCACATGCGTGTCTGCTCCTTTCTTGTCCTTGCTTTATTTATATTAATTTTAGATCGGTGCGGCTCCTTGGATGCCAGCAGCATGAACTCTTCACTTCCATCTGCAGGAGGACACACTGCGCTGAGCAGGGAGGACTCGTGGCCACCGACCGGCACACCGCACGGCCACGCCGGAGGGCAAGTGATGAGGAACCTCCACACCGCCTGGCCAAGGTCCCAGGACCTGCCTGGCCATGCCCCCTCCTCAGCAGCACCAGGCTGGGACATCGGGGAGTGAGCGGGGCCACAGCCGCACCACATGGACTCATCCCCAAGGGCTGCAAGCTCAGCACCTGCCCCTTGGGCTAAATCCATTTAAAAACCTAATAATTAAAATCGGTATGAGCTGGGCAGGCTTCCCCCCCATGTATGCACCCATCCATCCTCCAATTTCTCACCAACAAAACCTTGCAATTGCTCTTGAAAGCGAGTCGAATCCCAGTGATCTACCGCCTGCAGGAAAGGGTCCGCAGCCCTTTCCAAAGTGACCGTAAATCTCTGCCTACCAAGGCACTCACGCATTATTACAGACTGCAATAGTGTGAAATGATCACTACATTTAATTAACACATTATAAATTGCCACTTAATTATTCTTCACATCTTTCAAGACACAGCTCTGCCACCATTTAAGCCAAACCGCTCTCGCTTATTAGGACTCCATCTAACCCCGGCGCCCTTCAGGCCTGGAAGAAGACGCTGCAAGGATGCAGAAATCAATTAAGTGCTGGAGGAAGACAGGAATAGGCACAATTAAGGGGGGGGAAAAAAAAAAATCCCCAACAAAATTTAAAAGCTCTCCCTCGTTTCCCAGCAGACTGCGATTGAAACCTCACGTCAAGGCTGGCGGAGGAGCCGCTGTTGAAGGGAGAGGTTTCTCCTTCCGTGAAGGATTTGGGTTTCCCACTACAACAATTCAATATTGCTTTATTCTAATTGCATCCAAATATTTATGCCAAACCTGCAAGCTGCCAATACGCTAACAATAAAAGGAAAGATGAAAGCTGTTTAACTGTTACCAGAATATGCCCAGCCGGGAAGGCGTGAGTGTTGGGCAGGTGGCAACTGCACATTAAGCGAATCGAAATTTCTATTTATTTTTTTTTTGTCAGCTTAATGGAAAAGCCAAAGGGTTTTTTTTCCCTCTCTAATTCTGCTGTGACTCTTCCTATATTTTGAAATGCTACATCATTATATAAGCGAGCACACTGAATCTTGCCGTTTGAATCGGGCCCAAGCTGGCGGAAAGCAGGCAGGTAATTCGTGTCCAAACCAGCCCAGCTGCAATTCCCTTCACCCAGACCAGACCCCCAAACCAGCCCAGCTGCAATTCCCTTTGCCCAGACCAGACCCCCAAACCAGCCCAGCTGCTTTAAGCACGGCTGCAATTCCCTTCACCCAGACCAGACCCCCAAACCAGAGATGAGGAGACCAAGAGGAGCCACCTGCCCGCAGCGACCCTGCAAAAAACCCGAGCTGGAGGAAAGTTTAAGCCACGTTAGACTTTTATATTTACTTATATTGCACTGACGGTGAAAAGCCAATGGATGTGCCTGCGGCGGGCGGGCAGCTCCGGGACACAGCCACGTCCCTCCCCGCGGAAGCGTGATGAGCACGGAGCAGAAGGGGAGATGGGGCGATGGGGAGATGTCTTGGCCGAAGGTTTACCCCTTCAGACTCGCCCTACCACAAACCCAGAATATTCTTTTTAAGGCACAAGGCTGTAATGGCAGCCATAAATATCAAGCCATGCTTTTATAGCCAGGGCTATGAATGTTCAACCAGCCCAAAACAGCACAAAAAAATCCTTCTCCAAGTTTGTTCCCTCCATGTCTCTTTGGTATTTGTCCTCCCTGGAGGACGAGGGCTCCTCGTGCAGCCACAGCCCCACGGTACGGACACACATCAAACCCACAAATGCTGAATATCGACTTATTGCAACTCAATGAAACCTCGGACGAGATTCATTTGGGTTTGTTTCGGGCAGCAATCCTGTCTTGTTTTAACTTCTGTGTATGTAGCTATCCAGAACAGCAATCACAAAGTCCCTTAACCCATCAAATCTGTAAGCAATGAGGAACATTTTTGTTTGTTTTTAAAAAAAAAAAAAAAAAAAAGTCATTTGTGAGCTTTAGAGACTTTTCTCTTTTTTTTCTTTTTTTTAAGTCAGATAATTCTTGACTTCAGTCTGATTCAACCCAATAGTGGTACCCAATATTTAGATACATCTTTAAGTAACAAGGCAAAACCAGGCTTTACTCCTACAGAATAAATATTTTATTTCATAGAAAATATTTTCTACATTTGCTGCAATGCTAAAAAGATCACTAAGTTGTGGACCTTCTCTAGAAATATATACTGCAAGAAGTCAGAACTCACTTCTCTGAAGGTAAGTCTTTAAGAAGTACGATTTAAAACACTCATTTACATTTGTTAATTCAAGGTTGTTCAAACCATTATAAAAATTTCAAAGAGGAATAAGAATTGAATAGATTAAAAGCATCCTTTGAAAACCAAGATATCGCTTGCCTGCAGGATTTTCTTCCCCTAATCAGCCCACATAGAGGAGTTGTCACTTCTATCTAGTTCACCAGCAGATATGCTTTAGTTATTAAATATTAAATCAGAGAGAACAGAGATTCAATTCAGAAAAATATAGTTCAATCTGCCAAATTGCTACTTTCATAAATTATGTTGTGAACATATTTCGATAAAAAGGGGGTTATTTAAAGATGCAACCAAGTCTGATGATAAATGAGACCCTGTTTCAATTCAAGTCTGCAATTTTTAACTCAATAAATATAAAAGAAATCAATCTTCATGGTGCATTTTCCTTTCCTTTTTAATTTTTTTTTTTCTTTTGCTTCCAAGATAGATGTCTGCAATAAGAAATGGTGTTTACTGTACGTAAAGATTTTGATATAATATCCACAGAGGAAACAGCTATCTGGCTGAACACAGAAAAAGAGAGCAGGAATTATTGTAAATCTTTTACTAACTAGGACTGAGCAAATAATTCATCATGAATAATTCGGCCAGCAAATGTAGCCTCTTTTTATGCTCACAAGTCATTTATAAACAAACTGTGATTTCCTTGTTTTCCTTTTAGTTATTTGATTTAATTCAATAATTTCACTCTTTTAAAAACAACAGCTCCAGCGATAGACTCCGAGTATTCTCCAGCGAGACCACGTTCTATGGTTTCATTTCAGCAGGAAAAAAAAACCCCAGCACTACTGCTCAAATAGCGCCTCTCCCGCCGAGACAGACCAAAGCTGGAGGAATTCAGCGTGGGCACGGGCTCGCATGCCGTGGGATTACACCGTATCATTACAGGGATATTTCTGGCCTCTCTTTGCCATTTGCCATGCCGCGTCAGCGCTTGGAGAGGACAAAGCTCGTCGAGGACAAAGCTCTGAAGCACCCTGCCATCGGTCCCTGCTTTTGCTTTAAGCAAGAGGGTGACCGTGCTCTAAGAACAAGGCTTGGGAAGGGCTCTTCACTTGGGTTTAAAGGCTTTAAACTGGAGAGGACAGCAGAGGACAAGACGTTGCCAGGTCACTGCGCAGCGCTGAAGGCGCAGGGAGGGTCTCCGATGGGAGCATCAAGGAGAGCCTCAGCTGGCACCCTCACTGCCGTCGCTCCCATGAGCATCCCCATGGCCACCTCTGGGTTCTCACCACCTGGTCTGCCAGTGCTGAAGTCCCATCTCCGCAGGGCACGGAGCCGGGACACACGGGCTACTTCTCGCAAGAAAGTCTCCTGCAGCTTGCAGACACGTCTTCATGATGCGGAGCAGCCCATGGCTCACGGGACGCTGCCCCGAGGACGGCCTCATCAGCTGCACCACAGCCCCCCCGATGAGAAGGAGCACTGCTCCAGCCCCCCCCTCGTCCCCGGGCCGCAGGACCCGACACAGCACCGCGTCAGACAGAGCTGCACCGCGCACGCAACCAGCTCACGCTCTCTTCAAGCAGCAAGGTTTGCATCCACAACGATGCCCCCAACTCCACCAAAAACCCAAGCAAACGAAAAGCCACCTCGTCTCCCCGCTGATCAATACCTCTATTTCTGCCTTCTGTGGGAGCATCACAGAATCCCAGCATGGCAAGGGTTGGAAGGGACCTCGGAAGATCACCCAGTCCAACCCCCCTGCTCAAGCAGGCTCTCCTAGAGCATGTTACACAGGACTTCATCCAGGCGGGGGTTGAATATCTCCAGAGAAGGAGACTCCACAGCCCCCCTGGGCAGCCTGGGCCAGGGCTCCATCACCCTCAGAGTAAAGAAGATTTTCCTCATATTCAACTGAAACCTCTTATGCTTCAGTTTGCACCCGTTGCCCCTAGTCCTGTCGCTGGGCACCACTGCAAACAGACTGCTTCCGTCCTCGTGACTTCACACACACCCCCCCGCCCCAAACCAGCCGGTCCTTACGCGCAGGGCACCTTGTGCCTCCCTGGGCAGACGTATCTGCTCCGGGGGAGCCAAAGCCCAACAGCCCCGCTGGGCTGGGGCTGAGCTTGGCTCCATGCTGACAGGGCCAGTCACCCCAAGGGGCACCCACAGGGACCAGCTGGAGCAAAACTGCAGCTACTGGCCCAGAAAAACCACCAGCCCGAGGGGTGCCCACCTGCACCACACCAGGCTGCTGCCGTGCCATGTAACACAGGAGATAAAGAAAACTCCCCCCCTACCCCCAGCTGTTCCGCAGAATTTTACAATTCCTTCTGCAAACCTAAGAGTCCTCACCCCAATAAAAGTGCATTTAACTTCTGGTTTTACACGGGCTTTTTATGTGCGTTGTTGCAATCAAATTTAATCCACTCCCTGCTCGTTGAACTGGCGCTTATTCCAGGTTGAAGGGATATCAAAGACCAGCCCCTTCAGCTGAATTGCTGTGCAAAAGTCCAAACCCACTCCCACAAGTCCAAACCCACTCCCACAAGTCCAAACCCACTCCTGTTTAAAGCAGCTTTGCTGCCAGTGGAGAGCGCGCATGCTCAGCCACCCTAACGACATCGTTAAACTTGAAATCGGTCGATCCATTTCACAAGTTCATGGGCAGAATGCAAATGTCAGCGTCTCGTAATATTGTTCTAGCGATCGTCGTTACCCTGTGACTTACAGCTGCACTGAATGCTGAAACTTAAATTACAAATGTCTTCTCTTAATTAGCCAATACGCTGATCATTTCATTTTAATTTCAGGCCACAAGTTAAAAGAGGCGTCTCTGTAACGTTTCCAGTTTATTTCAATAAACTGTATCAAAACGGTCTTCCAGGAGACATATAAATCTCTCACTTAAGTCCCTTTGCTATAATATATAAATGAAATGTTAACATCGCAAAATAAATTCATTCTGCTTTAATTCCACATTTACCAAAGCGCTTGGTTTCCAAAGCTTTGACTTGAGAGTAGGAGAGCGTTCACATCATGCTCTGCAGAAAGGAAAGGAGGGGAGAAAGGACTGTGAGAATAAATCCAGCGGGAATGGAAGATGAAGAACGATCGGGAACTGGCAGAGGGACAAACAGAGAAGAGACCCCAGGACCACGCAGAGGAGACCCCAGCAAAGCCCATGCTCCCCGCTGTGCAGGACGCCTGCCAGGCTCCCTCTTCCCTATCCTAGCTTGAAAAAACTTTGCTCCTTGAATTGCCAGCAATCACCTGCTAATTTTTCCATCCAAAGTTACTCATTTTCAGTTTATAGCTCATTTAACAGTGAACCCACATTTTATTTTAATTTAAGAAAAATATTCCTCCTCAACTCTTAACCCCCAATGAACTTCCAGAGAGTCAGCCCGTGCCCTCCAGACCCCCACCTTATCAGCCTGACCAAGACAAGCTCCTGTAATGCACTTTTATAAGAAAGATCCTACACTACTCTTATCATCCCAGAGGCCCTTTTCAGTACCCGGTCCAAATAATTTCATCTTTTGGAACATAATTCTTGGATCTGCACAAAACATTCCAAATGAGGCCACACCAAGGCCTGGCACAGCAGCTGGAACCTTGCTGAGTCTGTACTGGAGGATGCCTTGCCCAACACATCCTAAGTAGTAAATAAATCAGAGTCTTTTCACAGGTGGCTCAGATACCTCAGTCATCCTACAAAAAACCCCATCTTAAGTCAGATCTTTTTCCCTCCCCATCATTTCTAGATGACAAGACCCCAGGTGATAGCAAAGCGTTGCTCTAAAAGCATTCTTTTGCATTTTCTGCTCTCCAGTTTCCTCCCACTCTATTACCCTAATACATACTGTCACATCTAACCCTCCCCACGTCACATCTGCACCTCCTTAGCATTGCCAACGTTACTTCTGCAGAGCGCATACCCTAACCCCGCCGCTGCCGTCCCCCCCCGGTAACTCCCAGGCACGTACCACGCAGGGGGTCCCCTTTAGCCACCTCCTCCTCTCCTTTACATTTTTAATGTCAACCACCATCCTACCGACTTCAAATGATAATTTCCTGTGCGTCAGAAGCTCTGCTTAAATCTAGCCAGATCATAGCCAACCATTATCATGGTCTAAAAAAGAAACCTTTTATGAAAAAAAAAAAAAGACATTAAATTCAATTGCAACGCAATACTCATAAGTGTATTCCACGTCACTCTCCTTTTGCCCCTGTGACCACGACGACTCCCTCCTCCTGCCTCTCCAAAACTTCGCAGAGCACTGACCTGAAGCTGCCGCTTCTCCCTTTTTAAAAAAAAGAAAGTGTTATGCATGATAATTCTCCGGTTACAGGGCAGCACCTCCAACAGATGTGGATTCATTAAAAATCCCTGGAATTACACTTAAAATTCATGGGACAACTCCCAATAATCCACAACTGGGATTGCTCGGGCTGCCTGATAAGGGCATATTAAGCACTCCAGGCCCTTCTCCCACCTCGGGTATGGTGATTTCCATTGCCCTGTGCTCATTTCCATCGAGCAAACCTCCCATCACCCTCACGTGCATCTTCATCCTCGTGAAGGACCAAGGATGGGGAGTAAGGATACGCACAGGGCGAAGTACAACCATTAGTATCGCAAACCAGCCTAACTTGGCTTTCAAATTCACGTGGAAGGAGATCTCTGGAGATGAAAGGGAATACAGACATCTCGATATCAAGTAATGGGGGGGGAACCCCACCCCACAGGCTACAGCTAGCCAAGCTGGCCAGCAAAGCGGGGATGGCTCCATCCCAGGCAGCCACAAATCCAGCGGGCTGGACCCCCGCTCCTGCCAGCCACAGGCCATCTGTACTCCAAAAAGGAAAGCAAAGGCTGAATCTCACGCTTGAGAATACTTCAGCTGCTTCCCTAATAAACCCAACTGAACAGGAACGCATCCGTTACAAACCCGACGGATAACCAGGAACGCGTGCAAGAAAATCTGGAAAACTCTTGACTTGAGGATGCCACAGGTCAGAAACAAGTGCTATTTAATATGGCTGCTTTGAGACCGTTTCTCACTAAAGCATTAATTTATCACATAAAACCCACGAGTAAAGAGGATTTGCAAAGGTCATAAAATGGAATATTTCTGACCTGAGCCATCATTGTACCCATTTGATTTTTCTGCAATATTAAGGTGAGTCACTGAATGTGCAGGGAAAAAAAAAAAAGCAGAAGCCAGCACAACAGCTGATGGCTGCAATTGCTTGAAGATGTAGCTGGGAAGGAAGTGCCATATGGTGAAAATTCAGTCTATAATACCCTGCTATGGTGAAAGCAAAGCCTTGTAAATAGATTCATACGCTGCGAGTTCAACCGAGGTAAGACAGGCTTAGAGGTCAACCTGGAGGGCATAAATTGGGGTTTTGTAACTGATGCCGGGAGACCACAGGAAGGAGAGATTTCGAGAAGCCTGCAGAAGTTAATCTGCTGCAGATGGCTCGGGGATCCTGATGGGAAGTTCGCTGGGAAGCGGCCAGCGCTCATGTGCGCACCCAGCACCTGAAACGGGGCACGAAACCCCCCCCGGCACTGGGCTCCTTGGGGAAATCATCCGGCTTCCAGGGACAAAACCCACTGAAGCAGCAATAGGCCTGCTAGGGTACCAGTGCGTGCTTTTACACTGCTCTGGCTGTTTGCAAATTAAACAAGACTGGGTACCTTTTCAGCAGATTAAACTTTAATTAATGTTTTCCATTCCAGACCATCCTCCCCTGCCTGCGGGGACGGTGGTGGCCAGCATGAGCCATAATCCAGGTCTGGTTGCCACTGCAGCTTGCCTTACCCTTGAGGGGGTTTGCCTGGGGCTTTTTGCTTTGCTTGGTTGTTTTTAAACATGCAGCGGCAGTGTTATTTAGATAACAAACCCCAAATAAAACTAGCAGAGACTTCAACCAGAGCAAGGTGAAGGGAAGCAACCCTTGCTCCCCATGGGAAGCACCCACGGGTCTCACCGGCTCACGCACGCTGTCCGGCCAGCCTCCCAGCAGCACTCTGCTAAGCCATGTTAGGGGTCCACAGAAATAAATTTTGAGGCTCTCCCTACCACTCTTCCCAATTCCCCAAGAAATTATCAAGGCTTTGAACACCAATTCACCGGTCCTACCAGCCAGGTGGCCAGTGGGAGCAAATAACAGACCTCTCCCCGCTACAGGCGATGTCTGCAATGCCCCCCTGGAGCAGAACACACTGTCCTGGGGCAGGAATAGGGCTGGTTGTGTCCTACAGTGGAACAGTGCTCAAATGAATACTGGAAAGTAACCTATAGACATGATGTTATAATTAATAATATTAATAATAATAATAATGATCATCTGATTCTTATCATCAGCTGCAATACGCTCTATCCCTCGAATGCCCTTGACCACAAGCTGCCAGCAGCCTAAGGGAGCACGTAATTCCTAAAGACTGGGATAAGACATAAGAGAGAAAACACCCCAACAGTAAAGCAGTCACACCGCTGCTCTAATTAAGCTCCAAGCTGGTAAATGAATTGCCCATCATTAGTGGCCAGCTGGGCTGCCCAGGCTGACCCCGCACCCCAAAGAACCATTTTCAAACAGCCTCTGCTTTACTCACTCCTCCCCCTACCCGGCACACATCGTATGCAAGACGACAAATTACGGTCAATACCAAGGAGAGGAGACCTGAGCTGTGCTGCATACTCACACCAAGACTCGCTGGTTTTGTAGAACTGGAAATGCCAAGGGACCAGGAACAGCAGCACCCACGTCTCAAGGGGGCGCGTGCTGCTGAGATGCACTGGCCCCAGACCCATCTGCTTGCACAGAACAAAGGATTCCCGTTTTTTTTCCCCACACACAGTTGAAAACTCTGCACGCACATTCAGAAACTTCAAAATACTCATCCTCAGCCACAAGGAAGCAGAACCCCCCTTTCCCAAGAGCACACCCCAGCCCTTGCCGTACTCCTCTACAACGGCAGAACGCCCGTACCGTTTGCCAAAGCTGCACAGACTCACATTGCTTTTTCTTGGGAAAGAATTGGTATTTGCACAGTCTGTCCTAAACCACCGCTTCAGCTCAGCATCTTCCAGTGCCTCTACCCCACGCTGCCAGCGAGGATGTCGGAATCAGTAACTGAACTTTCTCTGCCACAAAGACTCACACACTTTAAGAATTTTAAATTAAAAAAAAAAAAAATGCATGAGAGGCCTTCTCTCAAAGAGGGGGACATATTAGAAAGAATTCTTCTTGCTAGGCAGGGTTTGCAGGGGGGCATTGCTCCCATCAAGCACCTTAGTGCTAAAGTAATTCATTTTTTGACCTACAGAGCATGGCACATGCCGTGCTGAGGAGCGCAGACAAGTTGGGAGATGACAGATCTGCTCTGTCTCCTGGCAGCCTAACACAGATGTTCCCTATCTTGGTTTTCTGCCTTGCTGAGGAGGAAAAGAAACTGGGAAGCTGCTGCAGAGCAGACTCCTGGTACCATCAGGTTCCCTCCTGAGCATCCCTAGAAACACCATCTGCATGAGGTCGCTGCTCTCCCAGCAGGCTGGGTTGAATTTGCTTCAAGGCTGAAACAGAGGATGCAGTGCAAAGCAGCTCTGGTAAGGCTGTAATTAGGGGTGGCCCCATTAACACCCCCAGACGACGGCTGTCCATGCATCAGCTCACCCAGAAAAGCCGCCGGCTCTGCCTGCCTCTGCCACCCACCTCCGCAGGTAGAGCCCGCGCGGGGATGCGGATGGAAATGCTTGCTCTTCTCTCCAAGTGTCAGACAGCTGACAGCCAACTGCTCCTGCATGCTGAGTTAAAGTAAAGACATCTAAAGAAAGACCTCCCCCTGCCCTGTGGCAGAATCTCTGCCTCCAATATTCCATCATAAAAACAACGCACAGAAGTGCACTGAGCATCTAAAGATAAAGACCCAGGCTAAGTAGAGGGAAGAGGGTTTTTTTTTCCTTCACTTTCCTCACTTTAAATATTTCAGCTGAATTCCCAGCACCTGAGATGTAGATCTCCACAAGTATTGACATTAGCTCTTGTTTGGAGAGCTGGTATCAAAGGGCCTCAGGTCTGCTCTGGAAGCGCTGGGAGCAGCTCGCCGTATTTGAGCAGTTATGAGGCAGCCAGAACGTAGGAAAAAAAGATGTAGAAACCAAGATATTGGGAATTCAAACAGCTGAAGGGCAGATCACATGGTGGAACTACTTGAATATAACAATACCCATTTATTAACAAAACATCCCGCTGAGTTAAAGGCCTAAAAAAACCTCCCAAAAACCCCTCTATACACAGCTCAACACAATAGAAGTCACCTCTGATGGCGTAATTTATTCAGTTCCTGTCTTCTTCATTAACCAGATTCAGTCCAACTTTAAACGATTCATGGGGGGATACGCAGCAGTCATGGGCTGGGCCACCCGCCTGCCCTTTTAAACACACAACAATATTGACCTGGGTTGGAGCCTTCGGAAAAATTTGTTGGCTTTAGTAAACTTGCTCAAAAGCATCATACCCAGCCAAAACACTCAACAGCTCCTGCAGAGCTCCTTAACAGAGGAGCCCAAACTGCTTTATTTCACTTCCCTTCTTTTCCATACTTGGAAATTTTGAATTTGTATCAATTTCCATTTCTTCTTTTTTTCCTTTATTATTTTTATAGCTAATAATTGCCTTTTCTATACTCGGAGCTGGAGAAGACTTTTAGCAAAAGCTATCATGTTTCTGGGCCATGGAATCACAATTTTTTAATCATTTAAGAAGACTTCCAAGTCTCATTCACATGTTTACCTCTACATTTTTTGTCCCTGTCAATTTTACTCGCAATTTCCCTCATCTTTGGGAGATTAGCCATCTTAAAGTGCTAAAATATGTGTAAAACTGTGTGGGACTATTCACTTGCTATATACAACTTCCTGTGGCTCCTTGAAAGAGTCACGCTTTCTTCTCTTTATGTCTAAATGCTTAGCAGTTAATTTTCTCATTTTAAAAAAAGCCCCCAAATTCTTCTGTTTCTAACATATAAAAATGTTTAAGAAGAGCAGATCACTCCCGAGGCAGATGGGAAATACTCAGCTAAACTCTAAGCTTGCTTTACGCCTTTATTACCAACCGCCTCATTTCAGTCATCTCACCATGCCGATGACAAAAGTGGCTTCAATGACAAAAGTGGCTTCATTTTCCACCCGTTGCCATGTATCTGGACAGAATCTGCCTAACCAGTGGCAATAATTATGGCCATCCCAGTGTGCCCTGGTCAGGTTTTGCTGGTGCGGCGGTGGCGTCCAGCCCAGGAGCCTCCGTCCCGCGCGATTCGAGGGAGCTGCTGATCACCAGCCGGTGGGTAACCGGCACACTGGGGCGCCAAGCTTGTAAACCACCACGAAAGGATGAGCAAGAGGGGTGGCAGAGACCCAGAAAATGAAAAATCTATCACTCACTTAACTCCAGGCACAGTTCTTCTGGTCTAATCCCCAAATCCTAATGACTCCAATACATCCAAGGACCTTAGCGTAGGGCCAGCCAAGCGATGAAGTATCTGGGTAAGGCATTTCTTGTTGACCTTCTTAAGCAAGCAGCTTGTGGCCTGAACCATGAGTTTCATTAGCGTGGTTGATGTAATTCCCTTTTTTAACGTTAACAATTAATTCATCCCAGTTTCCAAGGCAGTCTCTGCCTCACAGCCCACGTCTTGATCTCGCGTTGCTCCAGTTTCAGCGGCACAGAGCCATGACCATGGCCACACCTGCAGCCGTTGGAAGCCCAGACCAATTTAGCAGAAAGGAAGAAATGTCTAAGTGAGGTAGCCATGTACCCGAGCAGGATCAGACAGACCTAACAACCTCATTAGAAAACCCAGACCACTCCTAACGCTCAAGGAAAGGCTTTGTGCCACTTAAGCTCCTCGCTAGGAAAAACAGCTGGAAACACAAACAACTACTTTTTTGCCACTTAATTTTAAAAATACTTCTCTGGGAGTTCCTTGCAGGCTCACAAGAACACACATTTGTCAGATACACAACACCACACCGCAACACGAGCGCCGTGCTGCTAGAGAGCAAAATACAGTGCTTGGTAAACACCTTCTATGTGAGCCATTTCTCAGCTGTGACCTCCCCTGCCTTTTGTGCTGGGGAGATCTCCTTTGCCTATTTTATTTTTTGGCATCGCATCTATTTATATTGTACAAACCTCTGTGGTTCTGTTAGCTTGAGCCTGTTAGCAGATGTGGATTTGGGATGTTAAAAACGTGGCGTAAGCCAGTGTTGCAGCTGGGTCTAAGCCCACTCCTGTAAGCCTTTCTCCAGAAGAACGGCAGAAGCAGCCCCCACAGCCTTGAAACATCTACACTATAATTATCAACGTTTCAAGCTTTGGCAATGATGACCCAGCACAAAAAAAATAAAAAATATCAATGTCATGTAAATGTAAAGCTACACCAGCCAGAAAGCATTGAACTCCAAGCTACGTTGGTAACTCACAATTTAACTTAATAACATCATCACCACCCAGGGCTGTCGGTTGTCATCTGCTAAGGGACAGCACAATGAGCAGGTTGCTCTGCACCAGCAAGAGTGGTGGGATCTGAAACTCGGTGTCACGTCCAAGGTTATGTTACATGTAGAAGCAATGAGATTTATCTGGTGGGGTTTTGGTTGGGTTTTTTTTGTTGTTGGGGTTTTGGTTTTTTTTTTTCCCCATTTGCCAGGCTGCAAACACTGTTTCAACAGATACCAAGTCTGGTGAGCAGCAGTATTGAACATAAAGTGTGATCATAAGGTCTGCATACACCAAATGCAAGAGGGAGCACGGAGACACGAGGGGTCTTGCATCTCCACAAACCTCATTAAAGACACCCGTCCTACCCTTCCATCTCTTCCACCCACGGAGGTGCGGTGGCCCTCTCCCACCTCCCAGGGGTGCCGAGGACAGAAAAACTCATGCTTGCGAATCGCCCAATGCCAACATCACACCAGCAGTCCCAGCGCCCACCGACACCGAGCCATCAAGGCCATGGCCACTGCCAATATATTGCACAAGGCAATTTGACGCCTACATCTTCAGAAATGGCATGTCAATCCAAACACTGCTTCAGACCCCCTCCCAGTCACATTACGACTGAAAAATGCTGTCAAAACAAATGAAAAGTCAGCACGGTCTTGAAGAGAGTGGAGAGAAAAAAAAAAAGAAATCTTAATGGGACAAAAATTAAGTAATGGTCACTTAATTCCTTAAGTTTGGTGTTCCTAGCTTTAATTAGGATCCAGGGAAATCAAATGTTATAAGCCCATCTGCTTGCAGGCTCCAGAAAGATGAAAATCTTCAAAAATTACATAAATAATAAATCCCCAGGCTGCCAGCATTTTATTGAGTTCCTCCCCATAGATTTCAGTATATGCCAGTATGGCAGGCACAAAATTCCTTTTAACACACATATTTTGCAGAAAGTTAGGTTAATTCATTTAACAATTTAATACGTAAGGGAAGTATGATTATTTATTAAAAACAGCATTCCCTCTTCCTCATAACCACCATGACTGCATGCTGATGGCACCACAAAGCCCCGCTGCCAGAGGCAAGGAGCAGGTTTTATTTAAGCACGGAGCTGCCCTGGAGCCGAGCAGGGATGCACTCACCCCGTGGTGAGTCTGAGAGCCCCATCCAGGCTCAAACACATCCTTGGTTGTAGGTGGGGGAGCAGAACCTCAACACGCCCCCTCACCATGCAGGGGGTCTGTGCCCTACAGATTTAACCATCAAAAAGGGTACAACAGGTCCTAGGTATAGAACGAGGATGTAAGCTAGAGCCGGCCAATATCTTTGGACAGTGGTGACATCCTTTGGGTCCTGGCCCTGAGGTGCTGCCCAGCCTGGTCCTGGTCCTGACCGCTCAGCTCTTTGCTCTCTCTTCACATAAATACACATAGTTAAAGCTTCTGCATTGGAAGAGAGAAGTTTCAGAGCACTGCCTAGGTACACCCCAGAGGCAGATTCCTACCTTTTCCCAGGACAAAATTGAATTAAATTCTAAAATATTGAGACTTAAGTCAATCCTATGTTTTGTTAGGTCCCGAGACACAATTTTCAAGACTCAACACCAGTAATATTTCTTCCTTTTTTATTAATTTTATCTTAATTCAAAGACTTTCATTCAAAAGAGAGAATAAAAAAAACAGAAAAACCCCATTTTCATTCAGTATTATACCTTATTATGTATTTCACTCTGTTTAAACACTCCCAGAAATATGTTGTGATATGATAAAACTGACACATTTCATTTCTTTTTCAATCTTGTGTTAAATCTACCACAAAAAGACTGACCTTATTTATAGGAGATGAAAGCCCAGCCTCCGACAGCAGGCATTTATCTCAATCATTTTAAAGCTGCCATTCCCCTCCCTACAGCCCCACGCACACCCTTGCACTGACATTGCATTTCTGGAGCATCAGTTGAGTTATCCACCTGAAGACACGACACACTACACCTTGATGCCACTTTATGATCCATGTGGAAGTTACGTTGGTTGACTTTTTTTTACCTTTGTACTGAGCAGATGTTCATGACAAACCCATAACTAAATGCCTCCACGACCAGCACCCTACCTGCAAAGTGCTTTAATCAAATGACATTGAGCAGTGGGAGGGAACTTGTTCTGCGGTGCTTCAGGTGAGGAGAAGAGTCTTCCCCACCCTTCCAGCTGCCTGGAGCTTCATTAGGATAACCTAATGACCACCCAAGCCCAACAACTCTGTCCCTCAGCAGAATAAGCTCTGCTTATGAGGATAAAGCTGCCTCTGCTGGAGACTCATCTCCAGAGATAGATACTACTGAAATTATTAATATCTTCTGCTTCAAGTCTGGTGCTCTTCTTGGCTTACCTTCTACAAGAAGACTCTGGGAAGAAGGCACGGCTATGACCAGCGTCCTCATGAACACCCCACCGCGTGCACAGGCAAAGGAGAGGATGGCAAGAGTGGCAAACTTTCTGTTACAAGTGCAGGTGCCGTTCCTTAACTTTTCTCTAAATATACTACACTCGCTGTAGCTTCATTGGAGTTCTGCATTTTTTCTAGACTAGTCATTTTTCAGCCTGCTCTCAAAAAAAAAAAATTAAAGGAAAATTTAAGGTGACTTAGAGCTACAGCATGAGGTATGCTTTCATATTTTCCCCTCAAACACTAGAAAAATTACCTTTTCCTCCCTTCCAAAAGGCAAACCTCCTGCTGAGAGAGGCTGGGGCTTCCCAGCCGGCGGAGGGAATTACCGCAGGCAAGCGTGAAGTGCTCATCGCATGCTAAGTGCTGGCCCATAAAGCAAGGGCTACGCCATGGCTAACGAGCACTTGCAATCAAAGCAACGTTAATGCTTTAAGATCCAGACTTGTTAACTTCAACACCACACTTTTGTTGTGTATAGATAGGATTTAAAAAAAAAAAAATTGAGCTTCTTCACTCACGGTTTCTAAATATTGATGCATTTCCTAACCATCTTCCCTAACAGCCTGTGTTAGCCACGCTTCATAGAGCATCCTTGAGGAAACCGCTTGCTGCTGTTAAACCAACTGCAGGTTTGAGGTTCCCGGGTTCTTCATGTATCAGAATGAGTTTTTCCTCAGTTTTTTTTAAAAACTGAATTTAATTAAATATTGAGTAAAGTGCCACAGCAATCCATTCTGCGCTTTCGAAGGAGAAATTCGGTGATGCACAATTATTTTGTTCACCGAGACATGGAAGAGTCAATATTTAATGTGCCATGAAGGATTTATAAAGAATATATCTTGCAGGAGAAATAAACACGAGTAGACATCTTTATCTCTCTGGGTTGACTCCATGTCCATCTTCGCAGATTTCAACTTCTTTAATTATGGAGGTAGAACAGAAAGAGCTAAGAGTATTTCAAGGCTCTGTATGTATACCTCGTGCCAGGATGAATGGTGAGCATCTCCCGTAACTCCAACCAACACAGATGCACAAACTGCCACGGGGACCAAGACAGAACTGAAGGAGTTAAGGCAGACAAACGGTGACGAATTTGTTGTGAAACCCAGGCCTGGGGTTAAATGGTGATATTATATGAGGAACAGGAAAGGAAGGGTAGGATTTCTCAACGCAAGTGAAATTAGACCCACCCAGAACCACTACCAGAATTGAGGTTAATTAGCACCATTTCATTCTCTCTACATACACATTGAAGAGTTTTTATAATAAAACAGAACAAATAACAACTGTGTGCTTATATAGGAAATTATAGCGAATTAATGCAAATCTGTAATTTGCTCAAGGGGCTCCAAATACATCATAAGCTTGGAGAATACAATTCAAAAGATTTACAGACGGCTGCAAAGCCTCATGAGGGAGTTTAGCTGCAGGTTCCCCAGTCATCTCTCGTGCTGGTAATTTACACAATAAGCTCTTTAATATTAGAGTAATTCCACGGGTAGTAAGGAAACATGCTAACTTTCAAGTTTTAATGATTTTTCCCTTCCTTTGAAGACACAGAAGTAAAGGCGAGAAAACACCCTTTACATTTCTAGCATGTTTCCCAGCACTTCAGCAGGCCTGGCAAAGCTCCCTGGAAATCAGTTCCCAACCAGAAGTAGTCTTTGTCCATCAAAACTCTGCCCCATGTCCTGAAGAGTAGATCTGCTCGGGGCACAGAACAAATGGGCTTCCCTCCAAACTACAGAGCTGAATCAGCATCATTAAATCGTCATGATAAATCCCCTATGCTAATAAATATATTGCAATGATGCAGCTGTAGGCTGCAAATGAAGCGGTACTTAATGCCCAAAGCAACACGCTACAGCCCACGGTGGTGGTGGCACAGAGCATCGCATCTTATGAGACCAAAGCATGGGCAGATGCCCTCAACCCCAGGAGGAGGGCACAGCCAGCAGGAGAGATGCCCCAACCCCAGGAGAGGTGGGAAGGCTGTTCAGCAACCCGTGGCTGATTCTAATTTATTACTGCCTTCACACACCGCTGCTGCGATTCCCCCTCCTCTCTCCCTTTGGGTGCTCAGGTTGCCCCCCCTGAGCCCACCGTTACCCTTCCACCATCGCCATCCCGCTGACTGCTCCGGGTCCTATCACATCCATGAGTGCTGCCACACAGCCATTTCAATTACTCGATGAATTTGGCGATAACAAAAACCCATTCTTAAACACCCATTGCCTGTGTGCATTAGGCACACACACAATTAACAGCCACTTTACCAACCCAAAGCGCCATTCCCCATCTCTCCAGCCCATCCCAGCCCTCAGAGTGGACCCAGTTTACACACAGAAGAGCTGGAGGTGAAGCATGTGAAGCAGCATCCCAATTAATTAACCCTGTGCACATCCACCTCCAGCACACCTCGGACTCAAGCCCCTTGGTAATTAAGCGCCCATGTTGGAGAAAGTCCTGGAGAAACACAACCAGCAGGGTCCCATTTCAGACTCCTGCAATCAGAAGGCTGCTTTCCAGATGACCGTATGCCACTATAAATCTGTGCTCCCCGTAAGGAGCAGGCAGAATGCCCTACATATGGAAAATTGCTCTATAAAGTCAGGAGGTTTTGAACCATTAGCAGCTTTCGGCTGGCATTGGCAGGACGTGATTACCGAGATGTTTACTATGGACTTGCAGTTTAATAAATTGGGTCTTGCAGCTCTAACCAGAATGGAGAAATAGGAGAGACGGGTAGGGGAGACAGCGCGGAGACGATAAATGAACAATAATGGCAGAATTTAACAGCTACCATTTTTCCTAGTCTTTTTAAAAATTATTATTTTTTGCTACGAGAAAAATTAGCTTGGCTCTTACAATTATTGTGGCATGGAATCTCATTTGCAGGGCATTACCGAGAAGAGCTGATCCGTGTCCTCACAGAGCACAGAAGGCTAATGGGGCTGGATTCTGCACGCCACATTCATGCAAGTCTGCTATTAAAAACTGGATTTTTTTTTTTTCTGAATAAGCCCAGAAAAGCAGAACCTCCGGCATGTAACAACAATAGCTTTGACACTGTCTTTATATAGGTCATGTAATAAAGGCAGGCACGTACCACTCCCTATGAGATGAAAAAATAGCCTTTTTTTTTTGACACACTGCAATAACTTCTACAGAAATGAATGGCATCTCAACTTCATCCCTATCAGCCTGTGAGGCGCCGATTCCAGATCAGCCGTCAGAAGGAAACCCGATTTCTTAAAAGTAAGGATGCTTTCTTGTGCTGTCTACATAGGTAAGCACCTCCGAAATGTAGGTTTGCAAAACTAACTAAAAATTACCAACCTAAGCACAAAAACTATTTACCAGACTATAGAATATGCTTTAGTTGCGTTTTATTTCTGCTCCTTGCTCTCAACAACTAAAACTAATAAAAAAAAAAAAAAATCTGTTGACCACAGAGAGGCAAGGGGGTCAGGAGAGTTTGGCAGGGGCCGCGTGATGAGGGGCCCTGGACCATTGCGAGTGGAAAACCTACATTTTCCCAAGATGAAATCATAGAATCATTTAAGTTGGCAAAGCCCTTTAAGCTCCCTCAACCCAACCGCCCCCCTACCCCTGCCATCCCACCCCCAAACCCTGGCCCTCAGCACCGCCTCTGCCCGGCTGTTAAATCCCCCCAGGGGTGGGGACTCGACCCCTTCCCTGGGCAGCCCCTTCCAGCCCCTGACAGCCTTTTGGGGAAGGAATTGTTCCCCAGGCCCAACCTCACCCCGCCCTGGCACAACTTGAGGCCGTTTCCTCTTGTCCTATGTGCAGTATCATGGACATTTCCATGAACAAGAAGGTTGGCCACCACAAAGGAGTGTATATACTAACAAACCTAACAGCACCCTACTAAATTAGGGAACCCAGTTACATTGTTCACCCAATTTTTACATTTCCATTTTTCTGCCACGTAGTTTAATTACATTTAAAGCGAGCTTCTTAAAACTGCAGAAATCAGCTGTGATCTGATCAGCTTACAGTCACACCAGATGAAAGCTATTTCAGGTAATTCTAGACTTAAGCATGCCTTGAGTTTAAAAGAACACATAGCCTTACCCACTGCTAGCTAAAGCCTAGCTCGGATACTAAAACCAAAACCCAAAACTAAACAACCCCCCCCAAAATCCAACCCAAACCCCAGCACAGCAGGCAGGTACTTCATAGTGCAGCACTCAGTACAAAATTACAGGTGCTGGAATTACAAATACACATGTATTATTAAATAAATGTATCACCTAAGGACCCGTCCGGGCTTTGTCATCTCAGACATTTCAAATAATTTCACAGCGATCTCTGCAGACAGCTACATGGCGTTCCAAAGTGAAAAGGAGAAGAGTAGCCAAGTATAGATGGAAAAAAAAAAAAAACACAAACAAAAACACGAACACCCAAACCCCCCAAAAATCCCAAACCCAACAACACTGAAAGCTTGCCTGGGCACAACTCTGTTGAAACCCAACCCAACACCCATCTCTGCCCCGAGGAGACGGTCCCTGCCGCTGCTTGCGCTTGTTGGGGGCAACCATGCAACCCTTGGGGAACCACCATCGCAGTCAACTGCTCTCATCCAAGAGAGTCAACAGGGGCCTTGCCGTAAATGCTTGGGACCAGCAGAAGAGTGCCTGGAGAAACGTAACCCCCGGATCACCTGCAAAGTAGGATTTGAACCTCTCAGAGCTCCCCAGGATGCGACTTTAAGAGGGGAAGTTTAAAGTCAGACCCATGTGTAAGGGTTGTACTGGATCAGGACACAAATCCCAAAACCTGCTACGATGTCTGAGCGTTAAATGCCATTCCCTGCAATCCCTTGCCCTTCTCCTGGTGCTTCAACCAAGTGCTTCAGTGGAGTTTTAAGAGCAATATAGCACCACAGTGATTTATTGCCCAAGAGTTAACTGACAGTTAAATTTTTATAAGTCATAATACAGCAGGTCCCAAGCTCCAGTGAAATTATTGGCTACAAAAGTAATGACGAAGCTTGCGAATAATTTAGACAAGGAAATCAATCAATTCTGCCCTACATAATAACACTCGGACCTCAGCTGGCAGCACCAAGACCGCGGGTTCATTGCTACTCCAAATCACCCATCACCGGAGACCCACCAGCCCAGAGCAGCTCATTCATTTTACTGGCATTCACTGGATACTTGCTTAAGCAAATCTGGGATGCTACCATAGGAGAACGTTCTTGGACTTCTCAAAAACCATACAGGCTTGGGTTTTTAGTGATACCTTGCCTTGCATTTTCTATCAGGCTGGGATGCAGGCTTCAGGAGAGCACCACCTCCGCCACATCCATCTCCCCAAGCTGGGGGGCTGGAAGCCCTGCTCGCAGCCTGCAAAATGCTATCAGCCCAGGAGGTTTTCACCTTCCATATGCAATTTCAGCACACGGCTGTGCAGGAACAGCAGCATTTCAGTCTGCATTTTCATTTGCATCTGTGCTCTTTGGCAAGCCCTCAGGGGCCAGCAGCAGGACCTCACTGCTGCCACGCTGCAGCCGAGACCTCAACCAAGGGGAAGCACTGGGTGTGCGACACAGGGAAATGTGAGCTAAAAAGGATTTCTGTCCCCCAAACAGTCATGTTAGTGCACGACAGAATTGCACGTGAAAAGAAAGACTCTATTTTGGGCGTTTTGGCAATGAAAAGTGGAAGCACAACAAGCCTCAGCAATTTTGCTCAAAGGCTCACTGGGAAACTGGAGAAGAGCTGTGAGTTAAGCCCAGCTCTGTGGCCCAGGAGCAGCCCTTGTTCTGGTCCTCCTTGGCCCACAAGCAACACCCTGGGCTATTCAGGGCCATCTGTCCTTATCTCCATTAACATTCAAGCAATTTCAAAACATGGGAGCTCACGTTACCCAGACCAAAACACATATCCCGCTAGACACAGGGAATGACAAACGCAAAACTCAACAAAAATCCAGCTTTTTAGTCTGAAGATGCAACATCTGAGCATTCCCATGCCTGCTCTACAGGAAAGCAGAGCTCTCTGATGCTACACGGGGCCCCTCAACCATACGGCATCGCCACCAAAACGAGCCTCCGCGCACAGCCCGTATGGCAAGCAGCGCTGATAAGGGGATTTATTTTCACATCTTGGGAGAATATCAATACCTGTCCTTCAAGAAAAAGAGAAGTGAATGATAACTCTTTGCCTGATGCTTGCATGATGAATTTGCGACAGAAAAAGCCCTTCGAGTAGAATTGGCCTCGAGTGAGCCATTAATATTGGAGCGTCGCAGCTATGTCAGATGTTACAATATTTAAATGAATAGAATATTACTTCTTCTACTTAACCACGATGATTACACACACACAGAGACCGAGAACAGCGCTGCACAGAGTACGCTGCGATTTTACACTTGGGGACAGCTCACCAAGGCACCTCCAAAACGATTGCTGGGGATTTTAAAGGCACAGCCTGGCCGGGCACAACCCCACCATTCCCCCAGCAGCTCCTCAGCTGGGGGTGCAGACACAGACCCAAGAAGAACAGGCGCCTGTAACACCAGGCTTCCACCTGAAATTCAACTCCAAATTTGAAAGCCCCTTTAAGGAGTTATTAAACCAAGAAATTGTACTGATCCAACATCATTACAGCAGAATAACCCTTCATTTGCATGAAATGCTTGGTAGTAACACACTTATCTGTTGGCATATAAACGCACGGGTGCCTATTAGGGTTTTGCATGGCAGCACAAGTTTGATGACTCTGAGTTATCTATTGCTTCTTGGCACCTTCTGGAGGAAGGAGCAGAAGCTCTGCAAACATCTGAAGCACATTATTAATAACATGACAATACCAAGGCTGCAAGCAGCACAGCAGATTCCCTGTAGCTATTTTTAATGCCATGCTCTTGGGTTTTTTCTAGGCATCCCTTTCACTGCCAGAAAAAAAAAAAAAAAACAAAAACACAACAAAAAAAAAACCAAAACAAACTTATTTTGCTTACTACCAGCAAGATCACCCAGTGAAATTACAGTAACCCTCAACTATTTCAAGTCTTACCTAAAGCACGTTATCAGCTTGCTGCTTCAGAAGAGCCAGCACCCCAGCCTGCGAGGGGAAGGATGAAGGAGCTCCACAATACCTCCCAGCCACCTCACCCAACCCCGGCAGATATTGGTGCCCAGCACCCTCCCACACCCAGCTGAAGCTGAGGATGAAGAAAAAGCTGCCGGGGTTTTAATTCACCCCAGCTGTGGGTCTGCCCTGCAGGGTCACTGAGCAGCTACGGCCGTGAGGGCGTTGAGGGGTTGCTTAACGTGGACCAGATGTGAGAAGTGAAGAACCCAGCCCGGCCCTTGGATCGCTCGAGGTTTCAGGCTAAAAAACACACCAGCAGGGCCACCATCTGAGCACTTGGGAGGACACCTCACAGGCATCCTAAGCGAAGAAGCCAGCAGGACCGTTTTTACAAATTGCATTTAAACACACCTAGGCTTCCTATCCTCTAAAAATCAGAAAAAAAAGTTACTTTTCCCAAGAAACATGGCCATTGAAAAACCCCTGAGAATCCTGCATGCCTGGCTTGCTCAGGGATGCTGCTACATTCCCAGGGAAAGTCACTGCCATGCCCTGGCCGCACGGAGCTGTTTCCATCCGCAGCCAAAGAGGCGGCGTTAGTGGCAGAAGAGGGTGCCGACCGTTCCGCTGCCGGGCGTTCCTCCCGCAGAGCATCAGATATATTTCAGAAATAAATGCAAAAGCATAATCCTTTTTGCTAGGCGACTGGCTGCAACGCCTGCTGCCAGGTATGACGCTGCCCATGCAGTCTTCAGGTACGAAAATGGAAAATAAGCAAAAGTTACTGCCCGCCAGCCTCCCCGCCAGGCACGGGCATCTCACCTAGCCCGTACGGAGGGAAAGCCCCGGTGACTCTCAGGCTGATGGGGACTTTGGGGGCAGGAGGTGGGTCTGGTTCTGCAGGAACATGGAC
>JADKXX010008500.1:0-16492 GCA_017310255.1 Butorides virescens | reverse complement strand
TCACCAGCCCCAGCCCTTCTTCCATCGCCAGCCCCGCTGCATCCCCGCTCAGTGCCAAGCAAGTTTCTTCGTCAAAGTGAACCGGCACCCAACGGCTCTGGGAAATCATCCGAGCGCCAGGAGAAGAGCATTAGGCCCAAGGACGCTCCCTCCCTCTGCATTCTGAGGAAGGATGAGAATTACAAAAATGCTTTTGGTTATTGGCCGCTGTCAGTCAACGACAGACCCAATTATAGCGATACCGCAGATAGCATGTGGCCACCAATAAAAATTATAGGGATTGATTTTTACATACCAGCACAGCAATAAATATAATATGGACCTCATATTCCAGGATAGCTTATTAACTAGCCAGTCTATGCAGCAGTAAAACATCAAATTGCACTGAAATAGAAATGTAATCTCCACGGGTCTTCTCCTTCCCCACAAAATTCTAGTTCAACACTGAGGTTTTTAATGTTGAACAAACACGTCATGAGGCTGAAATGAAATAGATGGATTCATTCTGAGCCTTTTTCTGCTGAAAAAAAAGTTTCTAGAAACGAGGTGAGAGAGCCCTATAATGACAGAGGCGGGATTAAGCCGGACCATTTGAGGGGTTTCATCCATTTGCAGTGCAGCTCCCTCCGGACCTCAGCGTTCACAGCCCTGCTGCAGGAAGGGCTTTGGTTATTCCATCTCTGATGAGGCAGCAAGTTTCAACACAGGCATGAAATGGAACTTCAGAACCTGCTTTTTTTTTTTCTGGTGTTACCTGTAAGCCACCACGTGAACACGAGGACGAGGTTTTGCTCAGCACCTCTTGCTTCCCCTCCTCTCCTCGCCATCACACCATCATCACAGCACAGGGAATGGTCCTCGGTACTGAAGGAAGAAAAGGGCCCTGGTTTCCTCCCACAAAACCCCGTGCAGAAGATGCAATACCACATTTGACAGCGTTTTTACACTGTTCTGGGGTCAGCATGGAGAACGTGCCAAGTGGTGTAACCCGACGGCGACCATCGACGCGGGGAGGACCATCCACCCGCGTATCCTTGCGCAAAGTCATTTCTAAGCGACTCGAAAATGCACGTGGTTACAGCCCGGCACTCGGCTCCCGGTTGGCTTTGGCACTGCCCAAATATCAGCGGTTACTGAAGGAAGGAGACGGAGGAGAGGGCGGCCCTGAGAGCCACAGGTACCCTCCCCAGCGCTGCAGCTCCAGATGCTGTAAATCTTCCACCAGCCAGAAGCAATCACAGACTAATTTCAGTGAGATAGGTCCCGAGGCTTTTTTTATTATTTTTTATACTCCAGTGAGTAAATTCATCAGGAAAAAAAAAAAAAAAAAGCAGCAAACCCTAGAAGGCACCACACATTTCTAACCTGAGGAGCAAAAAGCGTTGAGAGCCCTGAAGACTGGAACGCAGGCAGCGAGCAAAGGGTGCGGGACAAGACGCAGGGCTGGCGGCCTGGGAGCAGCCGTAACGTCGCTTGCTGTAGCAGAAATCAGACGGATTTCAAACAATATTTACCTAATTTTGCAGTTGCAATTACTGCATATTCTAGAGCAGGCAAAGCCCCTGTTATTATTCACCCACATATACCCAGTACACTGAGACACCGCACTTACAGTTGAACCCACAAAAGCAGCTGGGTAGGAAAGGCTGCCGGGGCTTTGCTCTCATTTCTTGGTTTCAACCACTCACTGAGACACGAATGGTCCCATCCTGCTAAAAAGTCCCCGCACCATCCCATCGCCCTGTACGAACCGTAAAGGCTCCAGCGAGGAGCAGCGGCATCTGCGGCACGCTGCCCGGCTGCGGGGCAGCCTGCCCTGGGCACCGCCGGGGAACGTCCCCCCCCTCGGGAAACCACCCGCAGAGTGCAGCCAGGCCATGCATCCACCAGGGCACACCAGTGCTGCCCTCCCTACCAACTGGAGCAGGCTTTATTTTAAGCAGAGAGATCCTCTCTTTCATAGAATCCCAGAATTGTTTAGGTTGGCAAAGCCCTTCAAGCTCCCCCAGCCCAACCGCCCCCCTCCCCCTGCCATCCCACCCCCAAACCCTGGCCCTCAGCACCGCCTCTGCCCGGCTGTTAAATCCCCCCAGGGGTGGGGACTCGACCCCTTCCCTGGGCAGCCCCTTCCAGCCCCTGACAGCCCTTTGGGGAAGGAATTGTTCCCCAGGCCCAACCTCACCCTGCCCTGGCACAACTTGAGGCCATTGCCCCTCGTCCCATCGCCCCTTCCCTGGGAGCAGAGCCCGACCCCCCCGGCTCCCCCCTCCTCTCAGGCAGTTGTAGGGAGCGATGAGGGCTCCCCTCAGCCTCCTCTGCTCCAGGCTGAACCCCCCCAGCTCCCCCAGCCGCTCCCCAGCAGCCCTGGGCTCCAGACCCCTCACCATTAAAGCGGAGTTTTAACACGTCTCTCTTGTAAATGTGCCAAAATAAGAGCGTAATGTATTAATTTCCTCTGCATGCGTTCTGTTCCCAGTCATCTTTCCACCTATTTGATTGCTCTGAAAAGTTAAAGAAGCAAAAAAAAGTAAAAAGCACCTCTAAAGGTTAAAACTTTGAGCCAGTTTCAACTCTGCCATACATTAGTGTATTTTTCATTCATTCCTCCTGGTGACATTTCAAGCTTTGTTGCAAATCAATCAGCATTTCCAAAAGGATTTGGAGAAGCAGGAAACTATACTGGATACAAATCCTACAACATCTATTATTCTTGCTATTTCACTCATTTTGATCAAAAACATTTCAAAGGTTGCTTTAAAAGAAGCAAAGATTTATTTGAAGTTTCAGGACAGACAAAGGTTTTCTGCACAATGTTTCAACAGCAGAATAAACTTCAGCAATATAAATGGAATTTATTTCCAAATTAATTTGGTCAAGCATTTAAAAGGACAGAACTCATTGTAATCTGGCAAGAGATACATTTAACGCTGTATAACACTATTCAGGACAGTGTAGACATACTGGAAAATATATAAAATAAGTCATACAAGACAGATTTAAGGTGGTGGATCTGGAAGCTTGCTCCAGCGTGATATTTACCACCCAAAGCCATGATGTTCTCCTGAGGTGAGTTAAAAACCCAAAGGGCTGCTGATGGGAGACAGCTGCTTTGATTTGAGCACCAGGAGAACCACAACTGCCTCTGGACCCATGGGCTGACACACAGCCCGTACATCTCGGGCGTTAATCTTGAAGCGATGGGTCCAAGTTCACCGCCAGGAGCTCGGTCTTGTGTGAGAACAGATGGGTTTCGTATTCTGATCCATTCAGTCTTGCACTTTGTGATAATCAAGGACGTCTTTCCTGAGGCGTGTGCATGCTACGAAGTCGATATGCGAGATAAACAAATATCCACTACCTTCCAAACCCTCTTGCAGGGGCAGAGGAGAGCGGCATTTTTTAAGGGTGACACTAAAGATATTTTTCTTTTAGCCAAGTGTGCTTGCTAATTTATTTTAGCGCCCAAGGATGGAGCACTTCAGCCTCTGACAGCGATGTTGATAGCCGCAGCAGTATTGTGTTGAGTGCTCCCCTCGAAATAAAACATTTACATCGGGTTTATCTTTCCAGTGGGATCGGGGTGGTGGCGGGTGTCCCAGGGGTGGGACACAGGGAAGGGTGCTCAAGCACATGGGTTGCCCTCAGCCTGAAGCCGACCACTGTGTCAGAGAGAAATGGTCACTTTGGCTGTCGCCGTGAACCGGCGCCCTGCAAAAGCACGTCATGGGCAGGGGACGGGCCAGCGCCGCAGCTCTCCTCCCAGTGCCTCAGCTCTCCTCCCAGCGCCTCAGCCCTTATCTCCCTCCGCAGACCCACAGCCGTCCCCTGCCCTCGCCCCCTCTCCCCATCCCACGCTGCAATCACAGCAAAAGCAAATAATTCTGCAACCTGAACGCAGGCTGAGCCTAAGCCCCGGCGGGCAGAGAGGGAAGAGTTGCAGATAAATGGTTATCTTGATTTGCACACCCCACGCTGCCCAGGCTTTTTAATCAGAGACCGTAATTGCTCTTCTTTGTTTGGGAGACTCACAGGGATCGAGTATCAGTCAAGCTCAGAGAGGAAACCGTGCCAGGGAGATGACAAAAAGGAGAAAGAAACCCTCAAATCAGCACAGCGCCAGCCTGGCAAAGCGGCGCTTGCTGCCAAATACCCACCAGGTATCCACCACGTACCCATGAGGTACCCACCACATACCCATCATGTACCCACCACGTACCCATGAGGTACCCATCACATACCCACCACGTACCCATCACATACCCACCAGGCACCCACCACGTACCCATCACATACCCACCAGGCACCCATCATGTACCCACCAGGCACCCACCACGTACCCACCAGGCACCCACCACGTACCCACCAGGTATCCATCACGTACCCATCACGTACCCACCAGGTACCCATCACCTATCCATTATGTACCCACCAGGTACCCACCAGGTACCCACCACGTACCCATCATGTACCCACCAGGTACCCACCAGGTACCCATCAGGTACCCATCACGTACCCATCAGGTACCCATCACGTACCCATCACGTACCCACCACGTACCCACCAACGCCACCTGGGTACGCAGAGCAGCTCCGCGGTGTTAGGTTTGATGGCAGGGTTAGGGTAAGGGTTGGCCTTGATGATCTTGAAGGTCTTTTCCAACCTAAACAATTCTGTGGTTCCGCAGCCAGACTGACGCTGGGTGGGCAGAGCAAACCCAACAATCCTGGAGGATGGGTGAGCCCTTCCAAAACAAGGTACCTCCTGGTTTTCCCCACTTCCATGCAACTAGAAAACCAGTACTACAGCAACTGGAATCACAGGCTACCCAGCAGTGCACTGGGAGGAGGACGGAGGTGCCACATGATGGATAATTTCCAGCTCGCAGCTTGTCACTCCTGATTACCATTACTCCAAACGACGAGGACATCAGGAGCCTCTGAGTAACATTATTCTCTAGGTAGGCTGACGCGCGGAGCCCAGGGACCACGGCGGAGGTTTCAAACCAGCGCATTCCCCACGAACGATAAGCAAACCTTTCTCATTTTCCATTTGCTGCCACTCTTCCCAACCCGGGCTGCAGGTAAAGCTTCCCTCAGCCCTCGGATGGTGATTGATTATGAAGCATAAAGTGACACAAGGTCACACACAACGATGCTCTGAGTCGGAAAACGGGAAGGCGAGGTTCCTATTATTTTACGTGGCCTTCCTCGCCCTGTGGCAGCTCCTTCAACCACCGCCCCGTGAATGGTTTTAAAAACTGGCCTCAGAAGGGAACGCAGATGGGTATTACGGTGGAAATCGAAAAGATCCAGTGCTGCTGGAAGCTTTCTTTAACCTCTCTCAATGTTCGCTCTCATTTCCCGAGCTATCTTTTCCCCTTATTCAAACTCGAACGAGAAAAAAATTCAGAGTCCAGGCAGGGAAGCTCTCATTAATGTTCTTGGCGATTCCAGACCATTTAGAACTGGTATGATGTTAATGTGGAATGAATTTGACATTCAGATTGTTCCCTAAATATATCTTTTAGAAGAGAGCTAAGACTATAGTCTTTAAGCCCCTATATAGTCCTTAAGGAATCCATAAATGCTTTTCATCAGGGGAGGCACGTCAAAGCCACTACCCCAGCCTAATTTGCCTAATTACATACCTCCCTAAAATTCTCTTTATAGTTTCAACCGCGTATGATAATTTCTTCCTATCCACTCCTAAAAACGCTGTTAATTGTCCTTATGTGATGTTAATCAGCTGCAGCATCCAAGCCCAGACCTAATTTGTAGCAATCGTTTACTTATCTCAGAGAGGTGTTAACACTGCTAGATTGAGAATTCAAGATGAAATTCAAATTTTTAATGTAAATTAAGCTACACGGCAGAGATGAAAAAGCTCAATAATTATTAAAAGCTCGTTTTAGAAAAACCCACTACCTGAATTCAGCGATTTGAAATTTAGATCCGGTGCCGTGCCACACACGGGCGGTTGAAGGGGACGGGGGACAAGTCGCCCGTGCTGTATTTTGGACGCTTGGTCTGGTGGCGTTTTCAATCCCTACGGAAAGGAAGGGAGGCTCCTCGGTCGGTGGTGAGAGGGGCAGGCAGGGGGCTCCGGCTTTGCCAGGCTGCATCTCCCGATAAGCCAGTGCCCCTCTGGCAGGGCAGGCTCAGGGATGGTGGCCCCACCACCAGCAACAGGCAGTAACTGGTGGTTTGGAGTTAAGCAGGTTCTTAGGCTCTTTGCTAGGAGCAAACCCAAATTTAAACTCTGCCCAGGTGCCTCTAGCTAAAGTTCCCCCTTGTCTTTATGTTTTCACCAGAGCTATTTCTGCTCCAGAACGTTACGCACGTAATATTTTTTTTATTATGCAGGAAACAGCCTATTTGATCAATTTGCCCTATTTTTCTGTTCATGAATTTAGTGAGAGGTTTTATCATTTTCCTGAGTTTATTAGAAATTTCCTGCCAGATATAATTGCAGTAAATAAAACTTGCTCTGGAGCTCAGGCTTCTAGGGTTGGAAACAAATGCTTGCAATTACTGCATTTGTGGAGCATGAGCTCAAGAGAGCAAGAGCACAGGGAAGGAAATTAGTCTGGGGTCTTAAAAGGTGCCTGAGGGCTGTAAGTGCCTCTGTTCCCTGGGAGCTGCTCACCTAATTCTCTAAGGGAGTTTTGATAACTACGGCCTTACTTTATCCTGTCCTGTCCTGAGGGGGCTGTGATGTCCAGGGGGGGATCTCAGCTGCCCGGTGCCACCTCCCTGCAGACCCCAGGCTGCTGCTGGGAGCAGGGATGTCCGTCCCCAAGGGCTCCGCAAAGCGCTTGGGTACTTGCTTAATGCCCTTTGACACCTCTCCCATATGGCAAAGCTGGGATATTTTCCTTTTAATTTACTATTTTCTGCTAGTAGCTTGATAATTTTCTGCTAATAGCTTGAACCTGTCCTTGGCATGTCGCTAAGCCAGGTACCTTCAGCTGGAAGCGTAACCCCTTCTCTACCTGTTGATGCTTCTCTTTTGGATCGATAGGCTTGAAAATGTTCAAGTTTCCCCACCCCGCGTGGGACCGGGGGGGCCGTGAGGCAGAGCCCAGGCATTGCCAAAACGGCCAAAAATGAGAGGAAAGCACTGAGTTTGTGTTTGAAGCACGGCCAGGCAGCGGTGGGTCCGGGACGGTAAAGGGGGGGACAATCTTTTTAGTAGGGCCAGCTGTGTCAGGACAAGGGGTGATGGTTTTAAACTAAGGGTAGGTTTAGACTGGATCTAAGGAAGAAATTCTTTACATGAGGGTGGTGAAACCCTGGCAGGGGGTGCCCAGAGAGGGGGTGGAGGCCCCATCCCTGGGACCATTCCAGGCCAGGTTGGATGGGGCTGTGAGCAACCTGATGTGGTTCAAGGTGTCCCTGCTCCTGCAGGGGGGTTGGGCTGGGTGACCTCTAGGGGTCCCTTCCCACCCAAACCATTCTGTGATTCTATGATAAGGTGGGGAACGTGCGGGCGTGCGATCCTGGAGGACATCCCAGCTCCGGGAGTGAGCGTGTGGGGCTGAGCACACCTGGGGGACAGAAATAAACCCAGAAAGCTCCTGTGCCATTTCTCCAGCTATCCTGTGAACTGCTAGGAGAACACATGAATTATTAACATGATATTCTAAGTAGGGGCCATACGAGTGTGCAAAAGCGAGGTACGGTGTCTGTATAGTAATAGGCAGCGGTGAAAACCCAGCTTTTCTGGTTAATAAGGACATCTTCCCTCTTAAACTTCCTCACCCCTGCCCATTTTTGTGTTTGCTTTGCAGCACCATTTTAACGCAGCAGGCGGAAACGCCGAAGGGGACCACACAGGCGCGACAGGGGAGCACGGGCACCTCCGGGTGTATTTGAGCCGCCCTCCACCAACAATTCTTTGCACAGCTCCACGCCACCAACCTGCTCCAAAGGAGCTGTGTAAGCGTCCCGCGAGGAGGAGGAGGAGGGTGGGTGCGTGGTGTCCGGCCAGCGTGGGACGAGCCGCAGACCCGGGAGCGAGCCAGGGCACCGCAACCCAGCGCGTGGGTTTGCTTTTGGCGTCGCGTGCTGCCACCCTGGGTGCAATAAGCAGATTTAATTCATTTTTTGCAGCGCTCTCGGCGCTTGGTTTCCCTCCCGAGGCGGAGGCTGTCGTTGTCCGAGCGGGGCCGTGGCTTCACACCCAACAACGCGATCCTATAAAGTAAAAATCCTAATTTACGGAGGGAAAAATTAACAAGGGATTACTTGATTATCAGACTTTGCTTTCCCTTAGGACCGTGAGAGCAACTCCTGCGTGTGGAGACCGGAGTGGCTGATAATGAATCTTCACTTATTAAAGAGAAGCTTTGTTTTGAAAACGTGCCCCTGCATTTATCTCAACGCTGTAAAGTAAAATGCACGCGAGGAGGAGGGCAATTTCCTGCAAGTCATGGTCTGCAATTAAAAAAAAAAAAAAAAAATCCCCTTTAGTGTTATTTCTAATAAATACCGCTTTTATATGCTGAAGAGAGTGACTGGAAAATAGCACATGTGCTTTACTGGCTTCCTAAAGCAAAAGCCTTGATACACATCCCACAGCAAGACACGTATCTGAGGTTACATCTCCCCGCACTAAGATGGCAATAATCCTTTTTGCATTAAAAAATAATGAGCTTCATCTCATTTGCAGATTCTTAAGAGCAGAGAATCCTATGGTCACTTGGCAATACGGAATGCACATCTCATAAATAGCAAATGAAAAGGCAGCTCTCCTGCCTTCCCGCAGAAGCAGGACTGAAAGCTGGGTAGTCCCACGGGGAAATATATTCCTTTCAGGAAGCTTTCATGGCAGAACGGCTGAGTCCTGCCCATACAGGCTGGGCTGGGGGAAGAGAGAGGATTAAACTGGACGTTTAAAATGTTTGTTTCGCTACTCCCATCTTGATACATCTCTCCAAAAATGTAATCCTTTCTTATAATGGAGAAGTGCCAGAGTTCTTGGGAAAACTCACATCAGTCATTTTTATGGGGAGACCTGCACAAATGCCTGTTTCACCCAAGAGCAGATTTGGGAAGCATCTACAGTTAAGCATAATATAGCAGCTCACCGAAATGGGTGCCTAAAGGCAGCTGCAACCAGAGAAATGAGATCTGTAACACAAAGCCGTGCCAAAAAAGTAGTCTTCTCTATTTTCCCCCTTTCTTCCTAATATACTTGTTCATTTTCTTTTGTAATAAAAACTCCACGGAACACGTAGTCCCTCATTACGGATGTGTGTGTTCTGCCAAAGCTGTGGTCCAAGGATGAGGTTACTGCAATAACGTGCCCAAGACATCAAGAATAAATCTATTATTTGATTTAAAAAAAAAAAACCAAACAAACCCACAACTTTAAAGAAAGGCCCTCAGAATTTAATAGATATGAAACCAATTAGATTTTATAGGAGGAGGGTCTATAGGAGCCGCTCTTACAGACATCTTACCATTGCTTAGCGAGAGAGATAATGCTCTATTATGTTCTATTAAATGCCTAAAAAATCTACAGGAAAGCCAGCCTTTCCACTTCTATTTCACTATTCCATCGGATTTCACCTTGGCCTGTGCTCTGGCATTCCTCACGGGCAAGCAGGTCTCCAGGAGGCAGCCAGGGTCCTTGTGTGGATTTTCAAAACAAAGCGATGGGGTTTGGTGCCGCACGTGGCTGGATTTTGTCCCCCTGAAGGCACAGCCCGTAAATACGGCGCCGTGCTTTGGCCAGCAGCCGCCTCCCCTGGGCTTGTACAGTTTCCGTGTGGAGGCCACAGACAGACGGCCAACACAGACAGAGCAAGCTCTGCTCGTCGATCAGCACCGGCATTAACAGCACGCTCCCGTGCCACCACCTCGGACCTAAAAACCCCTGCAAATGTATTTTGAAGCCCCAGCAGGGTTGGGTGATTAACCCGTCCTGGACTGGCACTCAAAGGTTAATGGTTGGACTTGATGACCTGAAAGGTCTTTTCCAACCTAAACCATTCTGTGATTTCTATGTCTGGAGCAGAGGAGGCTGAGGGGAGCCCTCATCGCTCCCTACAACTGCCTGAGAGGAGGGGGGAGCCGTGGGGGGTCGGGCTCTGCTCCCAGGGAAGGGGCGATGGGATGAGGGGCACCGGCCTCAAGTTGTGCCAGGGCAGGGTGAGGTTGGGCCTGGGGAACAATTCCTTCCCCAAAGGGCTGTCAGGCACTGGAAGGGGCTGCCCAGGGAAGGGGTCGAGTCCCCACCCCTGGGGGGATTTAACAGCCGGGCAGAGGCGGTGCTGAGGGCCAGGGTTTGGGGGTGGGATGGCAGGGGGAGGGGAAGGGTTGGGCTGGGGGAGCTTGAAGGGCTTTGCCAACCTAAATGATTCTATGATTCAAAAACTTTGGGTTCAGCTCTCAGCCCTGCCCCAAACCTCCCTGATGCCGACACACTCGGCTCGGGGGGTGTTTGTCCTCCATAAACAAAACGGGTAATACCGCGGCGCGGTGGGATGCTGCAATGCAAACACCAAAGTCACCGACGGAGTGCAAACTGTCTCTATCCCTTTAAATAAAAAAAAAAAAACAACTTATTAAATAAAAGTGTAAGAACTGCAGGAGCCGGAGGGGCTATGGGACGCTGCGGGAGCTGTGGCTGGGCAGGGGCAGAGCCGGGGTCCCTCGCAGCAAGCGGCGGCTCGGAGGGCTCCTCCTGCTCCGGGTTTCAGCGTGGCAGCTCTTCAGCTCTGCTCTTTGCATTTATTCCTGGAACACTGATCTAAAAGCAGCACATTCTCTTTGATTGACTTTACCTTATGGAAAAAGATCTTCTAAGAGTAGCAGCTGGTTTTGCGGAACACTTGTATTTATTTAGTAAAATAATTGGAAAACTGCTCATAGGTTAGGCACAAAGTCATTTCCCAAGGCAGATGTTTTTAAAGTTGGATGAGAACAGCCCGAGAGCCTGTCACTATCCCGCAGTTTCTACTGAATGTCAGGAACAGCAGAAAAATGAACCACTGTTTTAAATTATTAGGGCTGAAAGAACCCATATTTTTGTTGTCAACATCTTAAATTGACTCTGCCTTGATGCTCCATATGTTCTCTTGCCCTCGATTAAAAGATGGCGTATATTCTAATTTATCCTTTTTTGGGGTTACGTCCCTACAGCTGGCGTTTTGGAAGCCCCGTGCGAGCTGCTCTGGCGAAGCTGCCGTGAAAACCAGACGGGGTTTTAACCGGGCGAGGACGGAAGACCGAGGTTCAGAGGGGGTTGTTCCTCCGTGGTTAACGACGGGGGGAAGAGGTTGTGTGTGCAGGAATTAGCTAAAATTTGCAGCTCGTGAATAAATAGCAGTGACCTCATCGTGAGGAAGAGGAGCGGCGGGGAGCAGGCGGGCAGGGTGCTCCGGGGGGTCCTGCAGCAGAGGGGGGGCGGGGGGGGGGGACGCTGGGGGGAGCGCGCAGGGCTGGCTGGCCCGCTGCAAACGGAACGGGGCCGTCAGGGACCAGGTCCTGCAAAGCTCAGGCCTCCTGGTGCTGGTGCTGGTGCTGAGCAGAGGATAAAACTCCTGGTTCCAAGAGGAATCGAATCGCCCTCAGCGTGTTGGGAAACCCCATCCGTCCGATCTCCTCCCCTGTGAGAGAGCAGGAGAGAAGAAACACGTGGGTTTTAGTCTTTATAATTCAACACTTCATAATTGAAAGGACCTGGGGCGTTCCAACCAGCGTGCCCCACGTCCATCCCAGAGCAACGCAAAGGCGGTGGGGTGCTTTGCAGAGGTGCTGTCCTTGCTCGGTAGCAGCCAGGCAGGATGCCCCAAAATCAGGACGATTTACTTTGGGAGAAACCCCTTGCTGTTACTGCTCACGCAACTCCTTCACAGACAGCCCTGCGCCTGCTGCCAAGTTCATCTTTTAAACGTTCCCGTTCAAAATCCTTAGGAAGCGTTCCCCCCCCCCATCCCCAAAGCCTGGGCACACCGCAACGCCGTAAGCCTTTCCCCTGCACGTTAACTAAAGCCCTTCCCACCCTCGTAGCCCAAACAGTCACAAACAGTGCCCGGATCAGCCAGCTTCCAGGGCTCCCGGACTTTTCCGTGTTAAGAGGATGTAGCTCAGCTGATTGAATTTGTACGACAGACAGGAGGATGCTTTAATGTGAAGATCAAGGAAGCAATCACGCACCTGAAAATTTCTAGATGCCCTCCGGACATTCGAGCTCAATTCTACCATCTAAGCATGTTTTCAGTGGTTATGCAGGGAAAAAATAATGAAAAAAAAAAAATAATAGAGGCTCGAGATCAGGTGCTGTATAACATGCAGTGCACAATCCATTTTTATACCCAAGCACCCACTTGGGTGGTACCAGCTCTTCACAAACCAGTCCAACAAAACTTTTCTGGCTTAGTCTAATTAGAAGATTAGTCATTGATATCAAGACAGCACGTTAGGACGAGGTTGATGTACGATGTATGATACTCTGTTGAACGTTGATAAGTTATTTTTATTTATGTAGGACACATAGCACTAACATTGACATTTATAATGTGTTTGGAGTATTACACAAACAGAAGGATTTTTGCCTGCTTAGCATTACATATTATGCATCTGTCCTACACTGTGCCAGCTTTCCCTGCCACTGGATTTTCACAGTGGTAGGAAATAACAGGGATAAAGGGATTAAAAAGCAATGATTTTCTGTAAAGCCTTATAGGACATGTCTGCTATGATCTCAGCTTACTTGCCTCATCTACACCAGTAAAACACTATCGTAGTAGACAGACTTATGGATTAAATGCAGACAAGTGTGTAAAATAAATATTTTGCTTATAGCTTCCACGTAGTCTCAAATATTCTCTGTGATGATGATAGCTTCTGAAGTCTCTTTCCAACGGGGTGATCTGCAGTTCAGAAGTTAAAGTCGGGGAACCTCCTCTGGCTTCGGTGCAATCTAAAGGTCACGACTGAAGGATGGCGCTTAGCAATTCCAAATAATTGTATGCAGCCCTCAAACATGCCATGCTTTGTCACAGCTGCCACTTAAGGTCAAACTGAATTTAAATTATATTTATCTTAGTATTAACAGAGCTACAGTTCAGGCTAAGCCACGAGAAATACAGTTCTTGGGCTACTCTCTGTGGTTCCCCCTGGTCTGCAGGGACTACAACCGCAGCAGGGGAGAGAGGGAGATTTGAAGTTTGCAAAACCTCATTTCACAGAACAGGAATCCTAGAATCCTAGAGTCCTAGAATCCTAGAATCATAGAATCCTAGAATCATAGAGTCATAGAATGGTTTGGGTGGGAACGGACCCCCAGAGGTCCCCCAGCCCAACCCCCCTGCAGGAGCAGGGACACCTTGAACCACATCAGGTTGCTCACAGCCCCGTCCAACCTGGCCTGGAATGGTCCCAGGGATGGGGCCTCCACCCTCTCTCTGGGCAACCCCTGCCAGGGTTTCACCACCCTCACTGGAAAGAATTTCTTCCTTAGATCTAGTCTAACAGTCTAACAGCTCATCCGAGGCCATGCCCGTGTCCCTAACAGACCCAAACAACCCAGCCCACGCCTCCCGAACCGTAACTCTGGACGTGGACTGCAAGGTCGGTCGCTCCTCTGTCCTCTTCCTCTGTGTTCATCCTTTCCCTGGTTGCCAACCCCCTGAGACAGCAGCCACTGCTTGGCCTGAGCACCCGGCAGCCGCCGGGGACCCGGGGTGCAGCATCCATGGCTGCCCTCCCGCGAGCACCGGGTGCTGCTGCCCTTCCCATTCTCCGGGGGGAAACGCTGCACCGTGGAGACGGGAGCAGCACAGCAACGGCAAGGGAAATCTGTCCCCTACACAGGGACAGTGGGTTTTCTACGAAATGCAATTACTGGCCTTTTTTGTACCTTATGCACTCTACACCTGGCACCTACGTGCCTTTCCTGCGCGTCTTGTCCAGCGTAGCGATGCCACCGCAGCACCTCTGCCAGCACCGTCGCAGGAGGGCTCTTCATTCCCACCCAGTCAGGTTGCAACATAAGCGAAATTCTCTGCAGGCACCTCGGAGCCACAGCCGGGCTTTGGGGGAAGCTGGGTCTCCAGGATCCCGACAGCTCAGTCAACTCCCGCCTAACTAAAACCAACACAGCGCCTTTATTTCTACCGATCCTTCTTCCTCTCCTTTCGTCACAAAGAAGGTGTAGCCTTACACCATCCCTGTCATCAGGTCTTCTAATGCTAAAGCCAGACGATATTTGAATTTGAAATGGAAGTTATTTCTATTAAAAGGAGAACTATCACTGTACCTGCTATAAAAGAATGCTGCCTGCCCCCCCAAACACACACGCACGAGCGTAATTCATTAATGGAGCGTATCGCACCCCAAATTCCCATCGTATCAGCTGCCCACGAGGACAAGCATTTCATGGCGGATCACCACTCCGTCGAGGAAAACACAGCCCATAATTTACAGCACCTTTGGCTCCTTCCCCACGGGTGGAGGGATAAAGCGACCTGCTTTGCCTTCACGCTTTCCAAGCAGACCGAGTGCTCGGGCTTGCTACAAAGCGTGGGCACCGACCACAGCCAGCTCCTTTTTGCCCAGTAGAAACCTGTGTCTCAGAGCTAGAAAGCAATAACGGGTGTTTTCCTTTTTTTTTTTTTTTTTTTTTTTTAAATACGCCACTACGCAGCAAACATCATACACTCGAGATTTTCTATCACTACCCACTTGAAAGTTAAAGGGTTCCCCCACAGCTTGCCACGACGGAGTATTTTCATTTGTTTCACAGGGAATTGGAACACGCTCCCTCCCCAGTAATTGAGATGCTATACTCAGATGTTAATACACAGAAATACTGCAAAAAAAAATATCTTCATTTTGGCCAAGTAACATCCCGTCAGGGATTTCTCTCTAATAAAGCTGGTCTTTGGATCTACAGATGTCGGCTCAATACCTTACCAGGGCCAGGAGTTTCAAAGCTAATTTCACACTAAGAAGGTTTTCGACAAAGAAGCCACAGGAAAACAATACACTTAAAAAGAAATACTGAATTCTTTGACACGGCCAAAATATTCTCAATAGAGAACTGGGGGGGTGGGGGGTGGGAAAGGGAGACAGAAGATGGTTTTTAAGCTGGGCATACTTAATGATGTCATTTGGTATCGCAAGCGGTTCTGCAATCGACCCAGAAGTTAATTCCGCCACGGCGGTGCAGCCGATGCCACGCTCTTCGTGTTGGCATTTCTGCAGAGTGCCGTAACAGGTTTTCCTATGCAAGTCCTTTCGTAATTATTTTATTATCCCGATAAAGGAGACCTCTACCTCAAACACGCTTGAGACTGCATAAAATGGAATGTCGACCTACTCAGGTCCTCGGTCCTTTCGAGCACTGGAAGGGGCTGCCCAGGGAAGGGGTCGAGTCCCCACCCCTGGGGGGATTTAACAGCCGGGCAGAGGCGGTGCTGAGGGCCAGGGTTTGGGGGTGGGATGGCAGGGGGAGGGGAACGGTTGGGCTGGGGGAGCTTAAAGGGCTTTGCCAACCCAAACGATTTTGGGATTGTGTTAGACGATGAGACCCCAACCTTTCTCCCAGGGACAGAAACAACCGCTCCGCCTCCTGTTCCTAAGGGATTGCAAATTCAACTCTGAGACCTGAGTTAAGCCTACCTCTCCGAGACCTGCGCGCTCAGCCCTGTCCATAGATGATCTCTGCAGGAGGACAGAGGGGAAGAGCAGGTTTCTGACTGCCTGAATGCAGTGAATCACTTCTGGTGTCACCACCGAGGGCTTTAGGCTGGAGCGATGGCACTCTGACGCCCAGCTGGGGAACCTCCCCGCAGGGGAGCTCGGCCAGCGAAGCAGGTGAAGACCGAGGTCAGGACAAGAAAACATAGGGAAATGTGGAAGTCAGTAATTCCGGAGTAAGATAAGTGGAAAAAAAAAAAAAAAGACAGAAACCGTACTCTGGGCTGCATCAGGAGGAGCGTGGCCAGCAGGTTGAGGGAGGTAATTCTGCCCCTCTACTCAGCTCTGGTGAGACCTCACCTGGAGCCCTGCGTCCAGCTCTGGAGCCCTCAGCACAAGGAGGACATGGACCTGTTGGAGCGGGGCCAGGGGAGGGCTACTAAAATGATCCGAGGGCTGGAACACCTCTGCTATGAGGACAGGCTGAGAGAGTTGGGCTTGTTCAGTCTGGAGAAAAGAAGGCTGCGGGGAGACCTGATTGTGGCCTTTCAATACCTAAAGGGGGCCTATAGGAAAGAGGGGGAAAATCTTTTTAGTAGGGCCAGCTGCGTTAGGACAAGGGGTAATGGTTTTAAACTAAATCAGGGTAGGTTTAGGCTAGATATAAGGAAAAAATTCTTTCCAATGAGGGTGGTAAAACACTGGAACAGGTTGCCCAGAGAGGGGGTGGAGGCCCCATCCCTGGAAACATTCAAGGCCAGGTTGGATGGGGCTCTGAGCAGCCTGATCTAGTTAGCAGTGTCCCTGCTGACTGCAGGGGGGTTGGACTCGATGACCTCTAG
>JADKXX010008499.1:0-13952 GCA_017310255.1 Butorides virescens | reverse complement strand
CCCACGCCGCGACGACCAATAGGAGCGCAGCGCGTCAGCTGACCGGCAGCGCCTACCCAGGTGCGCGCCGGCGGCGGCAGAGAGCGGGCGGCGGGTACCGGTACCGCGTCCACCCGCCGCCGCTCCTTCGTTCCCTGCGGAGGGAGGGCTCCATCCCTCTCCCCCCCCATCCCCAAAAACGCTTATTCCCCCCAACCCCATTTTTAAGCCGCTTCGCTCCGCGCCGTCTGGATGTGCCGCCCCTTCCCGCGACTCCCGACCCCCGGTAAGTGCCTCCGCCGGGCCTGCGGGGAACCCCCGCGGCCGTGCGGGGGGAAAGTTTGCGGTAACGGTTGCGCCCCCCCCCCTCCACCCCCACTTTACCGGGCAGCCGGCGACCCCCGATCGCTGCCGGAAAAGTTCTAGCGGGGGCTTCCCCGTGCGGGCGGCGGTTCCGCAGCGCCCCGGGGTCCGCTGGGGGCGGCGGATGCGGCGTTCCCGGAGAGCGGCGGGGGCTGCAGCACCGCTTCCCCCCCCCGTCTCCCCGCTTTCCCCCCCACCTTCTCCGGGCGTTTTGCTTTTTCCCCCGGCTCGGTTTTGCCGTTAATCGCTGCTTTTCGCTCAACCGCGTGGCGCGTACCTGCGGGGGGGGGGGCTGCCGGCGGATTTGCATGCGAATGGTGGCGTCTCCCGGCAGATGTCCTGCCGCCCCCATTCACGGGCAGGGACGTGAAAGGACGGGAGCCCTCGGCCTGACAATGGCCCTTCAGAAAGCGACATAAAGGCGCAGTGTGAGCGGGGCTGCCCGCACCCGCCGGCCCCGCCGCCCTCCTCCCCGGGGCCGCCTGCCCGAGCCCCGCCGGGGCCGGCGCTGCCGGGGCGGCCGCTTCGCACCTCCGGTACCTTCTGCAGCGCCGCCGCCGGCTCGGGCTGAGCTCGCTTGGCTGGGTTGGGTTCTTTCTTTTTATTTAGTTATTTATTTATTTTGGCAGCCGCTCGCCTAAAAGATGCGCGGAGACCGGCGGGGAGGGGGGGGGGCGGGCCCCGGCTTTAGGGGGGGGGGGAAGGAGGTGGGCGCCGGCCCCGCTTCTCCCGAAGTTATTTACTGCGGGTCCGGAGCGGCTTTCCCGCTGGGCGATGGAAGGAAAAGTAAGAGGATCCAGCTCAAAGTAGAAAATAAGGTTGCCCAAAGGCGGGAGACCGCGCACAAGGATGCTTAGATTTTTGTCCTGCAGCTGCGCGATAGTTCCCCAGCAACGAATCTCCTCAATAAAAACTCGTTTGTGACCCTTTAAGCCCCTTTGCCTTAAGAGACTTAAGGGATCCCTATAAAACGAACTCGGTATTTCTGAACAAGCCTATAAACCTTTTACGGTGAATAATTGCCATGCACACGAGGTGATCTGGCGGATGCTCCCAGCGCCCCAAGCCCCGTACCGCATCCGTCCCAACTGCCCTCGGAAGGGTCCTACCCAAAGTTTTGCAAGCTGGGATTTAAATTAATTTAAAAGGCACCGAGAGAGAAAAACCAATGCACAAATCTTCCCGGAGGACGCAGTACAGGATTTGTTGTGATGGATTGGGCTGTGGGCTCCTACAACCGGGTACCCCCCAGTCTGCTGCAGCCCTGATGCCACCCCATGGTGCAGGGAGTGAGCCCCGGGCTACCCAGGGGCTGGAGTTTTAACTCTGGCCTTGAGAGTTAAAAAGTTACCTGAATAAAATGTTGTGTAGTCCCTATAAATTATATACCCTATATACCCTTTTGGACTTTAGACCAGTTACTGCGACGACTGTGAAGTATTTTCCATTTACCTAGAACAGACACAAATAATACTACTGATTATGCAAGGCAGTAGGTTTTTGTATCAAGCTATACAGATTGTAAAAGAATAAAAACTTTTCAACTGTGAAAGACCTTCCGTTATTGACGTGAGTAAAGCCGAGCGCATCCAAACTCAGGCTGCGAACAGAAACTTCTGCTCGGTCTGATTTACCCGGGCTCAGGCAACTGTGTAGGCAGGGATCCAGCTTGGAGGCTGGGCAGCCCCGGTTTAAAACCAGTCGTACGTGCGTTCGTGGAGAAAATGTCATCATTTAAATAAGCGTTAGTTGAAGCTTTCATCAGCGGATCCTAAGTAAATACTACGCACCCCTCGGTCTATTTGGGGAGCTAGGGATCGCCGCCGGGGCGCGCGGCGCGGTGCCGCGCGGGGGTAGCGCTGCAGCCTTTTGTTTGACTTGGACACGGTATCGTGGCACTGCAGAAGCTGGGGAAAACTTTTGCTGATGGGCGTGCGGCATTCCTGCTGCATCCGTCCGTCAGGCTGCTTGGTGGCGGTACCAGCTCCTCCGTATTTTTTTTTTTTTTTTTAATAGGGACACTTAAAGCCCCTTGGATGAATCATAACCCCAGGCGAGTGTTACCGGTGCTGCAGCTTGCAGGGTTTAATATTTACTGAAAAGGTAACTTACTTGTGTTATTGAATCTACGGATTTTTTTGTTGTCTTTGTTGTTAGGGATGATATAAACTCTAAGTTCATTTAAACAATCATTTTCCTTTTTAATTTCTTCTACGAATTGTTTTGAAGCTTTTACTTCTATTAGTGATATCGATGAGTAAAAAAAGGTTTTTTCACTTTAGTAGATTTGTCAGAGCTCTGCCACGTTGCCTCTTCTGGAACTGCTGATTCCCCAGGCGAACGCCTCGCAGCACGCCTGGTCCTAGGTCGGGCTTTGTGTCAGGCTCAGACTAGGACCAGCATCAGAAAAAGACAAAGCCAAAAGTTAAGTGATGGTTATAGAAGAGCACCGCTTGCTAACAGCATCCATTTTATTATTTTTTTTTTTTTTCCCCAACCAGCAAAGTAGCAAGATGCTGCGAATGTTTGGTGAAGAGCCAAACGTTTTCAGAAATAAAAATCACTTTCTTTTACCGCGCGCTCTGTGACGGCGGAGGTGCCTGTTCTTTGAAGCCCTGATTAATATAAATGAGTTGCGATTTTCTGACCAAGCCACCCTAGCTCACATATATTATTCCATTGGCAGCCATGTGGTCTCCACAGCTGTCCCCTCATTTGTGTATGAAATGGAAACACTGGTGGCATTTGTAGGTTACCATAGTTACACGAACAATACACGTGTGAGGCTTCATCCTGCCAAGCTCCAGATTTTTTCCTGGCAGACATTTTGTAGACACAGGACTGAAGAAAATCTATGTAAAGTTTTTGGAAGGACATAAAGCCATTTCTCCTCCTCCCTGTTTACAGAATGCCGTAATTGACAGGGAACCCACATTTCGGCCTCACCACAGCTGATTTTTGCATCTTCTCCCAGTTGGAAATGCCATCATGGGAGGCGCGTGATGCTCCCAGGAATCACAAATTCCAGGCTCCAGTCGAGAGCGGTTGAGTAATTTGTAGGATGAGGCCTTAAAAGCTATGGCAAATACAAAACACGTCTCTCTTAGAAATAACGTGCAGCACAGCGAGGTCTGCACAAAACCCAACTTTTGAGTTGGAATCGTTTTCTGTGTGGGGCGGGTGGGCGATGCCCGCTGGGCTCCCGGGGGAGCAGAGGCAGGGAGTTGGGAGCATCTGCAGAAATCCAGGGAAGCACACTGAAAAATTCTCCCATACTCGGGTTTTGTCTCTACAATTAAGGCGTACCCGCTATGGGAGGAAAGACGGGGAGTGGGCTTAGCGACCGAATTTGTTGGTATGTCACAGGAGCCGTAAATGACGGTGTTTCTCGAAGACTCGGAGTGCTTCGATTCTGCAAAGAGAAATCCAAGGACTACTTTGATAGGGAACAGTGCTGAGGATGTCTTGCGTTAGTCGATGCTCTTTCCAGTCTCATTCTTTTCCTGTAGCTGAGTAATTAAGTCCTCTGCTAATGGACTTTATAAGGTCAGGAACAGAACATGCCTCCATATAAGTTTAAGGGGTACCCAGATTAAAGTTCTTCTAAACCACGTTCCCTTACTCGTTGCTGCTTAAAGCCTTGCAACTTTATTCAAATTTTGTTTTGCTATTTCGATGTCGGCTTTCATTTTTCCACGTACGGCACTGAAGGGAAATACTGGATTGGCCTATTTTGTACTGGCCTAATTCTCCTCCTGTTGAAGGCAGCAAAAGGCTTTGGTATCAGTGGGAAGAGAGTGAGTCTCTGCTCTTAAATTCTACTGCAAAATGTTTTTATAACTTCACCTTCCAGTTTGTAAGATCTTAATTTGGTGATACCAGCCAGCGTTGTCTCGACTTCCCAGCTGGCTGAATTATCAAAAGAACGGGACCTGGTTTTTACCTGGAGCACAGTTTCTAAAGATCAAGTATTTGAGATGGAGTAGATACCTATTGCTTTTTTCTTTTCTTTTTAACTTGAACAATGACAGGGCAAAGCAATTGTAAGGAACGGTCCTGAAATATTTAACGGGATGCTGTATTGAGAATGCACAGAAGTTACAGAAGTGCCCCAGAGAAGTAGCTCTTTCCCTTACTTTTTTGGGCACGGTGGTCCTGCTACGCAGCTCTCCCTCCTATGGCGCTGCCCTTCAGTCCTCCGTGGTCAACGCAGGGCGGTATTTTCCCCGGCCACCTCCCAAACTGAAGCAGTCTGTCTAACGCTGGAGGCTAAGATGACTTACGGGTTTTATTTAGAAATTTTTAAGAGATCGTCAGCATCTCATTTCCAGGTGTTTAATTTAACAAACTCTAGTGATTCCAGCGATTTATGCATCTGTCAGCTTTGATCAGAGCAGGACTCCCAACCGCTTTTTTGAAGCCAAGCCCCCCTCAAGGTGTTTGGCTGGGTCTGCCTCTGGCTGGTCGCTCCAGCGTTGGCAAATGCCGGGGCGGCAGCGGGGGGCTCACCCCTGCGGCTGCTCCCACCACCGGCTCGGGGAGGCGCAGCCCCTCGCCTGCACCCAGCAGTGTCCTGGCAGCAGGGCTGGGTAACGTGTGGATGGCTGGTGTGGAGAGGGCTTGTCTCACCTTGGAAGGGAGCAAAGCCCCAGGCGGGTGTCGGGGTGGGCAGTGCTCTTGACGCCGTGATGCTCCAGGAGCAGGACGAGAGCAGGATCTACCCACCAGCTCGTTTCTCCGTCGCTGGGGGTGGGAGCTGTGGCTGCTCTGTTTCCCTGGGGACCACTTCTGAGACCAGCATCAGCTGGGAGTCACTTGCTTCACCTCAAGAGTTGCTTCTATAGACAAGCAGGAGGTCTGAAAGTCAAGCACAGGACTGAGAAACGGCATAGGTGACACTGGGAGGGAGGAGGCTTTTGTAAGGATGTGTCTGATTGTCCATTTGGCACTCTGTCTGTCTGTATTGAACAGCATCTTCCAGAAACACCCGAGTTCTGGTTTTATATATGCATATCCATTCCAAAGAGGTTATACGGTGAAGGCTGAGACCAACACTGTATTCCCCCATGTTCAATAAATGACCCTTCAAACCTGGAGAAGCTCTGCTGCTGGCAATGCAGTTAGCCCAGATCTCCACCTCTGGAACTGCCGCCTTTGCCCCTTTCACCAGAGGTCACTAGTCCTTATTTTCTCAGAGGCTTTAAAGGTAACATTAACGGTTTGGAGAAGGTGAGGAGCTGTTTCAGTTCTTGGGGAAACGTTCCCTGGGTTTCTCATCACATACTCCTCCGTGCCTGATTTTATTTCATTTATAACTACTTCTGGACAGTCAATGTAACCTGAGCCATCAAGCACAACGCAATCTTTGGAGTTTGTCTTTATGTCAGAATCAGATTTGACATGGCAAGCGCGGCGCGGGGTACCTACGCTTCCAGGACACGCGCCCCGATGCCAGCTCAGCTCCCCGGGCAGTCGGAGCCCTCGTGTCTGCACATGGCCCAAAAGACTTGGTCCACTTGGACCAAGCCCAAGTTTTCTGTAGTTTTCAGGGGTTTCATGGTGAAGAATTGGACTAAGTAACTTCTAAGAAACACACAAAAGTTATTTGGAGAGAATTACTGAGCTTGTCCAAAATTTGGTAGAAAAGCATTTTATATTTTTATAAAATATCAATTACAGCCTGGATTGTCTTTTTGTAATTTGAAAGCGTTTATCATTGATATAGTAAATCTTACTTTTTCAGTTATTTCATGCATCATACGATTTATTCGATTAAGCGAGTCCAAAAATACCTAGTAAATGCCTACCCTGCTAATGTGCTGCATGTAATTACCAGGATGCAGATGAGCTACTGATTGGCCCTGCTAAATTTTTAAATTACAAATGATCCATCACTCTAACAGAAATAGAGTAAATATTGATAGTTGTGGAGATCCACCACTCGTAACAGGCGTTGCAGTGACTTGTAAATGCATTGCCCAAATAACTTCTTTTACCCATAGATGAAGAAGCAGTTGCAAAAAGAAAAGTTTTTAAACAGCTGCTTGAAAACACGTCTTTGGAATGGCTGCCTCATAGTATAGGGCACCGAGTAAAACCAGAAGTGTTCTTTATAAATTCATTGGCAAATATGTTTTCCTCTTATCCTTCTGCCCCCTTTGAGTGAAACAAGTCTAGCGTATACAAATTAAACATCACTGTGCCTGAATGAGTCACCTTAATTAGGTAACAACTTTATCTATAAAGCATCAATAACTTAAAATTTTGAGAGAAATAACTTCTCCCGTGTTTTCTGCAATAGGCAGCAATTTTAGTACCTCTATATTTTGCAAGCACTTATGAAATAAACCCATCTGTGGAAAAACTGCTGACTTTGGCATGACAAGACTGAGGACTAAAGCAAAAGGAACAACTTATAGGTCTGTTCTTAAACACACAAATACATAAAATATGATGTATTTTTCTCTACCTCTTTCTCCTTCTCTATTCATCTTACAAGCTTCTCAAAGCAAGATTGTGATCTGTTTGCTGCATGAAACAGTCTCAAAATTTAGGTGATATTTGAGATAAAGAGAAATGGCCAAATACAGGCTACTTGCGTTTTCACCATCTCGGTCGAGTGAGCTTCCCTCTCCTGGTGACACGGCAGATGACCTGCTCTACGTTCCGAGCAATACTAGTGAAACCATTTTGGAATGAAATAATGATGGAAAATATACACTCCATAAAACATGTATTTACTCAGTAGAGTCTAATGGTACCTTGGGTTATCAGTTGTGAATGGAAGAAGGTCTTCAGAAAAACACAAAGCTTCATGCAGAAGCCTGTTCAGAAGCGCAGGACTTGGGGAAAGGGGTAGGGCAGGGTCATGTAATACAGCGGTCTAACTGGAGAGAAAATAACTCTTTTCTTAGTTCAGAGTAGTACCAAAATAAAATCTGTGGCCACTTAATGGAATAACTTCGATCCCATCTCGACTTGGTTGAGTTCCAAATCTTTGCCTTGGTGTTAACAGCCTCTATATTAGATCTCTGCACCTCCCGTGATAAATCCATTTATTTTGTTATTGGTATGTTCAAAGTCTTGAGTGCACAGTAAGGTGTCTCCATATCAGCCAATTCAATATATGGTTTTATTAACATTTATATGTAAATGTAGCTCAGAAATAGAGAATTTGATCTTGCAAGCATGTAACTCCTAGAAAAAAATCAATAAAAGTCTGTTTTATTCTAAGGACTGAAGTCTGTGTAAGCATGTTACATGTATAAACTGTGTAGGTATAGATGCAGGCTAACAGGAAAATACAGTTTTGTATTTTATCACTAATGATTGAAAACTAAAACCATAATACAGTAGAATGTAACAAGGGCCAGAAGAACTCCCTTTTTTCCTACTGAAAGATAAACAACTGGAGCTATAGATGGCTGGCTTCTTATATAGATGTACGCACACATGCGTACGTGTGCTTTTTTAATAACAAAAATTTTCTGTATTTCCTACAGCCAGTGCTATTATGTTGATTTTGCAAATACCTACTGAGATCCTGATTCATTTCACTTTTTATTTATTTGCTACCATTTCTAGCACAGGCTTTTTTGGCATCCTTTATGGTAGTAACAACTACTTACACGCCGGGGTCTTTCCCAACTGTGGGGGATCCTGCATGACTCATAAAACTGGAGTTTGATCTAGAACTGTGTAGGAAGCAAAATAATCCCACTGCCAGAAAGCCAGTCAGCAAAAAGAGAGGAAGAGGATTCTGTTGCTTTGTGAAAATCCTGTGGCGTTCCGGCATCCATATTTCTCATGGTTAAAAATATTTCTCGTGTGCTCCTTGTTTCATTATTATGACCAGTTCTGTTCCACCCGCTAGGCTGCCTTGGCTGTCAGAGTAGTCAAAAACCAAAAAGGAAATTCTACTCCAAAATCCAACCCAATCTCTTAATGCCCTTGTTCTTCTTTTAGAGCTATTTCTCTTTTTAAAAAAAATTCTCATTTGAACTGATTTTGATAGCCAGTAAGAAGCAGAGATGGAGTTGTAGTATGAAATCCTCGTGAGGTAGGTGCCCCCATGGGTCACAGGATGTTCAGATCCTTCCACGTCGTTCGGAGTTTCCAAGTATGCCAAGACCGAGTTCCATTTCTATTCTTTAAACATTTCTATTCTTTAAACCTGATTAGCAGACGGAGCAGGATTTCTCTAGTCTTGGTCCTCTTTCATTCTTCAGCCAGCAGATACACTAAAAGCAAAAAATAGTTGGAACGGGTCTTCCAAAATTAGTTATGCTCTGTAAATTTTAGACGCTGTACAAGGTAAAATAGGTTTAAATTCTCCCTCGCATTTAAAATGTACAGAAGGCTATGAATGCACTACAGCACGTACGTTGGAAATGAAAGAGCATCCCCGGCGGTTTGTCCTCCATCCGCTGCAGGTGCTTGTCCTGCGTTACAGGGCAGAAGGGAAGAGCTGCAAGGGAGGTCTCCTGAAACTGGCTTTTACCCTGACAGTGGAGGTTATTCGGGTGGCTGTCAGGAAAGCTGATGTAGGCAAATAATTTTATCTGGTAATTACGATGAATGAGGATAATAACCACAGACATGATTCTTCTCCACTGGATGAAATAAAAGCTTTACTACTGCCTTCATATTGAAGAGGGGCAGACCCTGTGTAACGGGGCACGATAACTTGGGTCATGGGCAATAAAAGAATAGCTCATATTGTCCCAAGATTAATCTGTTTTATGAAAATCAACATAGTAAGAAAGTAGATAATAAGTTGGGTTTCTAATGTAAGAATATCACCACATACATACAAACCTATCTTGCCTCTCAGGTTTTCAAGGCTTTTAAATGGTTTTAGGAGTCTTTTTTTCTTTCCTAAGGAAAAAACAAACAGACTATGTAATTTGGCAACCCACTGTTTGGAAAGCACTTCTTATTCCTGATGTTTCTAATACGACTTGGTAATTTGTAAGAGATTTTCAAACAGATGACAGAAGCTGGGTTGCAATTCCATGGTTGATTTGATGGGTCATCGATATACAGTAGCTGTCCTCTGCATGGGACCTGGCTCCTTGTACTCGAGATCAGTACATGAATGAAAATAATTTCTCTCTCTCCTGCAAATTTACTTCAATATTTTAATGAAAAACATTGTATCTGATGCAAGTCTGGAGACTAAACCCCAATAAATTACAAATTTTAAAGATTTAATATGCCGTTTCTGCAGTGCAGGCGTTATGAATAGGATGCTCTTCGCATTTCTGCTGTGGAGATAAGTAGTATTTTTCAAAAGAACACAGATAAAGCATGCTAAGGTTGTCTTGAAGTACAGCAAATCGCCTTCTCAACAGAGCTTTCCCTAAAATTAAACACTGACTTTATTTTGATGGAATGTGTGTACAGACAAGAAGAAAAAGGAGGCATTATTTGCAGGGAAAAAAAAAAACCCCAAGCCTTAAACATTATAAATCCCTGAGGATGTGTTTTGAAGCTTTATACCATTATTACATGTCCTATAGGCCCTTGGCTTTGTCTTTGCCTTTAATAACAAGCTCCCATTTTCAGATTTCGGTATGCTCTTTCAACTGACTCACATCATTTTCAGCTTGACTCTTCTGTGTTTTATACAATTCAGGCCTGTAAATAGCTTATTTCCTGATGGCATCAGAGCCTTTAAAAACCTCAATAGAAAAGGCTTACTATCAGGCATGATGCCTCAGTATTTTTCTAAATAGACAGGATTGCACTTGTAAATTTGATTCCTGGGAAAGGAGCCCATTCCATAGGTTAGCTGTAAATACGCCGGTTATTAAACTCCCAAGTCCAAGTCCAGCCTCGTTCTCTAGGATGTGCAAGGTCACGGATGTTCTTGACTGGAGTAAGCCCTGATTTTAGTAACACAACATTTTAGACCAGGTTTTGTGTTGCGCTTGCTTGTGTGATTTAGTGGGTGCACGTACCTTAAAGTGCTACCAAAGAATATTGTCCACCTGTACCATGGCACCAATAGCTCAGGCTTTCTCTGTAGAGAATGGGTGGATCTGGAACTGCCAAGGCCCTACTGAAGCTCAAAGCAAGGCAGGTAACTTTACCAACTTTACCTCCAACATACACCAATACCTTTTCCTTAAACTTGTCCAAGTGTCTTAACCTGCCTGTAATGAACTCAACCTGAGCTCATTATGGGCCGGTTCATCTCCAGTCTTGCTTCTAGCATGAGTAGTTCTTCAGGCTAGATCCTTCCCAGACCAACCAAGCCAACCTCTTTTGGTGTCCCTTGTCTAAACAGACTCTTCCTTTCCCTGACCTCAGGGTTACACTTTGTACTGATCCCAGTCTGAATTCGGTTTTCGTGATCGCCACGTTCCACCTGAAGCTCCACCAGTTCTTGTGCCTAAGACTCAACTACTGCAGTATGCTCCAGATCCCTGGGCGTGGGTGCTGGGCTGCCTAACGTGCGTTTTCCGAATGACCCACCAGAATCCAGGATGCAGCCAGCCCAGGCCAAGTTTTCCTGAACTGCCTGATGACAGAGGGCGTTTATATGGCAGTAGTTTCACAAACGATGATGATGGGGAAACAAGAAAGCTGCACGAGTCATTAGCAGAACATTAGCGCAACAGACAATTTTCCGACAGACTAGCTACATTACTTAGGCTCAATATATGAAAATGTTTCTGTGGAGAGATGGGTAGGTACTGTGGATCAGTATGAGCTTCTGCCTCACAGCAAGTGGAAAATAAATTGCTTGTCTTAGCCTGAGGTAATTTTCTTCGTGTATCTGATCCCTCAGACTTTTACCTAGGCGCATTTAGTATATATGGCTGCCAACCAAAATCTGTGCCGATGCTCCTTGCAATACAAAAGAAATTTTGCAAGAATGAATCACTTAACTGCAGGAGAGAGAAGATTTTGTGGGGTAGTATTGCCATTTCAAAACAGGCATCCAAATATCCATGTGCAAACTAATGTTTGTTTTTTCAGCAATCTTTAATAGTGACTGTTAATACAGTTAATGGAAGTGACAACACTTCTTCCTATTACCAAGAAAAAAAATGTTTAACATCTATTTTTTCTAAATAGCAAGTTAACTATGAACACTTTCTATGAACAATTTATTTCACGATTGTCCCTTCATAGTTTCCACTTACTACACTGTGGACTTAAATGTACTTTTTCTTTGGATCACCTGAACAACAGGCAAACCCTACCAGCCATCAGCAAGGCTACGGCTGCCAGCAGGCACCTCCTTCCACCCCACGGGAATGCTGAAATGAAGGCTCTTCTGCTCCAATAATCCAACTATTCCACCATTAGGATTTCTTGGGCCAAACAAATTCTCACCATTAAGCCGTTTTTGCAACCTAGCTGGAAAGGGAAGCCCTACACAAAGCCTCCCCACTGCATTTCCAGGATGGGAGACACATCAACGATGCTCACATTTTCCACCCACAAGAACCATGAAGACACTGATAGCCCAGACAGCCGCCGTGGGTTTCCTTGCTGACAGAAATGTGGTTTCTTAATGCGCTGAGTACTGAGAGGTGCGATGGAAAATGCATTTATTTAGCCCCTAGTAAAATATTTCCCTCCATCTCTCTCCCATAAAATTAACCATTATTTCTGTTGATATCAAGTTAAGAGCTGTTATGACTCGTAGTGGTTTAGTACATGAGAAAATATGAATTTAATAAATGAGGGGGAAGGCAGAGAATGCTAAAAGCTTTACAAGCTCGGTATCTCCTGAAAGAAAGGTGTAATACCCCCTTACTGTTTAGGGAAAGTATTCCAAAGTATTCCCACCCAGTATTTTTAACAGAAATTTTTAACACGGAATTAAAAGAAGTGCCATAAATCACCTGACCTATATTAAATACCATTTTCAGGGAAAAAAAAAAAAAGATTTTGTGATATGACTCTGTCCTAAGGGAGGCTTTGAGGACTGACATTCTCTCTTAGTCCAAAAAGCCTGGAGCCACTGCTCTGCCTCTGCTCTGGAACTGGTGTTTCTTGAAGAACCATTCCTTGGCCTTCAAAAGCCAAAATCTTCTGAACCAATCCCCTGACTTGGCTTTGGCTTGGACTCCACCCGACTACTAGGGACATCCTGTGTTTGATTTATATGAAAAAAAAACCAAAACAAGTTACTGGAAAAAGGATCTCGCTGGGCAAAATGCTGAGATGCCCAGCAGGAAGGGGGCACACACCAACACCCAAATTCTTCTTGGTTCAGTCTCACCAATTCCAGTGAGAGCTGGGAACTTTCCTAGGGGCCATCACCGGTTTATCCACATGGGCTTGGTGATTATTCATTGGTGGCTATTTGGAACTGCGTACTGTCACCGATTTTTGTTTTCAAAACCTGGTTGTCCTCCAGCTTGTCCACCAGAAAAAGAAAGATTTCCTACATACGTCTCGTTCTTGCTTACAAAGATGTGATTGTAATTCTAGATAGGACTTCAGAACCTGAGAAGTCTACCATGCAAGAAACATAGTCCTCTAGCAAAACCCATCGTGTTCTGTTATTCCTCTGGATGCTAAATGTCACAGAGGTGCCTGGGACCAGTCCCACCAACACTGCGAAGACTGGGAAGCTGAGCCATCTGGGGGCAAAGGGACGGCTGTCGGTGACCGCTCAGAGAGGCGGCAGCTGAGATGGTCAAGCAGATCGTGTATGAGCGGCAGAACAAAAGGAGTCGTTGCTGTTTAGTTATACAAAAAAATGCAGTGCACTTTTTCGCTGATAACGGCTGCCTCTTTATTTTTTTATCAGAGCGACGGCTGGGCTTTTATAGCATGATCAACAGCTAAAGCAGAAGTCCATGACTTGGCTTCTCCCTCACGCTGCGGCCTCTGGGCTGCCATCCACGTAAGCACGGCACTAAAATGGACGGGGGCATGTGGAGCCGATCAGAATTTACTTTTTGATTACACTGGATTTTCATTTATAGCTTCATCCAGGCTGCCCTGGGCTGGGGGAGATTGGAGACAATAATGTGCAGGTCATTTCTAAAGAACATTTTCCAGTTAAAGAAAATTAAATCCATTTGCAGTAGAAAATAGGTGGAGAAGAGAAGGTGTCACCAGTAACTTGTAAAATCGTATGTCCACAGCGATCACAATCCCAGAGCTCTGTTCAGTAAAACCAGAAGTGCTTTCTTACAAAGGATGGACAATAAGTGTAATGTGCAAGTAAGAGGATATAAATATTCAACAAAAGAAGGATCGAATTTGATTATTTTTTTTTTTTCAAAACCTAGATGTGCTCCAACATATTTTAAAAGAAGCTTTGAAGTCTTTTTGGGCAGTTTCATTTTCTGAAGTATTACGTGATTCGCGTAACTACATCAGAGCTAAACCAGTACTAAAACACCATTAGGGCCCACAGGTTTATAAGGCATGGATTTCCTTTTTTTCATCTACTTAGGAAAAAAGTTACAGGGGAGCCTCTGAGGGCATGAAATGTTTGGAGCAATACTGCCTCTTGTAGTGGCGTCTGCTTTGGTGCCGGCTCTTGCCCCCGGTCCTGCCGTGCCTCGCTGAGCCAAGGCTGCAGGGCTGGACCAGAGCCACCTCCCGGCGCAGGGAACAGCCCAGCCCGCGTGCCA
>JADKXX010008498.1:0-380510 GCA_017310255.1 Butorides virescens | reverse complement strand
CAGTACCGGTGTACGTTACCTGCCCGTACCGGTCTACGTTACCCGCCTGTACCGATGTACGTTACCCACCCGTACCGGTCTACGTTACCCACCAATGCTAGTGTACGTTACGTGCCCATACCGGTGTACGTTACCCGCCCATATCGTTGTATGTTACCCGCCTGTACCAGTGTACATTACCCACCCACACCGGTGGGCACAACGAGGCAAGAGGAACACCACTAGGCGTGGGAAATTGCCACCACAAGCCCTAGGTGGAGAACATCAGGTCATGCAGCATCACCATGGCTGAAGCAATGCCCTTCTGAACCAGAGGACAGGGGGCTGTTGTGTTTAACACTGCAGGCCCCAAACTGCACATTTTTACACAATACACATACAGAAACTCTCAAAACTGTATCTGTGCTTCTTACAGCAGCAGTAATAGATAGGTTTGCCGATAACAAACTGTTTCTTGGAGCTCACTGTTTTCAATAAAGTGAGATTTTACCAGGAGCTTAGATTTTCCTTGAATATCTAAAGACCCACGCCACAACAGATTTCCTGAGGTACACCGGACACTGCTGGGTTAATTTAAACATACTCTTGCATGAATAACTTCAGGCTAAAAGGATATAAATTGTGTGGTTTACACAGTAATTTGGAACAGTAAACGATTCACGTGTGATGCACAATGCAGTGCAAACAGCTGAAATAGGACAGTCCATTCATTTCATCAAATTTACTGTTATTGTTTGGTGCTTAGCTGGATTAAATCTTAGCTGTTATCTGGAACTGATTTGATTAACTCGGATCAATTTTGGAAAAGTTTGTATGCATTTAGCTTGAAACTTATGAACCAACATCTTCCCGAGCCTTAATTCCACACACCTGAAATCCAAGCCCCGGGGACAGCTCTGGCACCCTGACTCCCATCGGGATGATGATCCGAACGCTTGTTTGGTTTGAGACCTACCACGCTCGCAAGCGTATCCTCGATCTTTAGCGTTTCTCAAGCCATTCAAACAAATATTGCAGAGTCGATCTGAAAGGTTTATTTTCAGATGATTGCATACACTGCTACAGTCGCTCACGTGGGAACTATCAAGAGTTTTCTCACGTGAAGCTCAAGTAGAAGAGAGTTCGAACCATACATAACTATACCAGGTCAGGATTTTCGTAAGAGAGATGAATGTTAAAATAATGATTGTTTTCAGATATTTTTCTTTAAAGTATAAAGAAATTAATAAGGATGAACTGTTTATGAGATGAACGTAACATATACTGTAATCTGTTTTCAGAAACATCTTCAGAGATTGATTTGCAGAAGATTCTGGAACGTAGAGGAGCAACTGAGACTCTTCAGACCATTGCTTGTCTTCTCTAAACTCTGAAAATCATCTTTCATCATCTGGATGTCCAAGCCCTTCACCTTAAACTTTAAGCTTTACCTTTTCTGCCTGATAACAAACTACTCCCTCAGTCTGCTGTTACTGTAAGGGGCTGGGGAGCTGAACTCACCAGCTGGCCAGCATGGCGAAGGTTAGGGTTGTTTTAACTGTTTGCCAGTTGGTGCTAGAATTGTTAATGAATTCATTAACTGAGTCTTCCATACAGAGTAACGAATGTCCACAGCTTTGTGTATGTGAAATCAGGCCATGGTTTACACCACAGTCAACGTACAGGGAAGCCACAACAGTTGACTGCAACGACCTTCGATTAACAAAAATCCCCAGCAATCTTTCCAGTGACACTCAAGTCCTGCTGTTACAAAGCAACAACATTGCAAAGACCACAGATGAACTCCAACAGCTGTTTAATTTAACAGAATTGGATTTTTCCCAAAATAACTTCACAAGTATCAAAGATGTGGGACTCTCAAATCTCACTCAGCTTACTACTTTGCACCTGGAGGAAAACCAGATCACGGAGATGACTGACTACTGCTTGCAAGACCTTTGCAATCTTCAGGAGCTATATATAAATCACAACCAGATCAGCAGCATTTCGGCAAATGCATTCTCTGGCCTGAAGAATCTCCTGAGATTACATCTCAACTCCAACAAATTAAAGGTTATTGACAGCCGTTGGTTTGATTCTACTCCTAACTTAGAGATTCTCATGATTGGAGAAAATCCAGTGATTGGAATACTAGATATGAATTTCAAACCACTCTCAAATTTAAGGAGTCTAGTTTTGGCAGGTATGTACCTCACAGACATTCCTGGCAATGCCTTGGTAGGCTTGGATAGCCTTGAAAGTCTTTCCTTCTACGACAACAAATTGGTAAAAGTTCCTCAGCTTGCACTCGAGAAAGTTCCAAATTTAAAATTCCTGGATCTCAACAAAAATCCGATTCACAAAATTCAAGAAGGTGATTTTAAAAACATGCTCAGATTGAAAGAGCTTGGAATCAATAACATGGGAGAACTCGTTTCTGTGGATAGGTATGCGCTGGACAACCTGCCTGAACTTACAAAGCTTGAGGCCACCAACAATCCAAAGCTGTCTTACATACATCGTTTGGCATTTCGCAACGTTCCTGCCCTGGAGAGCTTGATGCTGAACAACAATGCCTTGAACGCCGTCTACCAAAAGACGGTGGAATCCCTTCCCAACCTGCGTGAGATCAGTATCCACAGTAACCCGCTCAGGTGCGACTGCGTCATTCACTGGATCAACTCAAACAAAACCAATATCCGTTTCATGGAACCTCTGTCCATGTTTTGCGCTATGCCTCCCGAATACAGAGGACAGCAGGTGAAGGAAGTGTTAATACAGGACTCAAACGAACAATGTCTTCCAATGATCTCTCATGAGACCTTTCCAAATCACTTAAACTTGGACATCGGCATGACGGTGTTTTTAGATTGTCGGGCCATGGCAGAACCTGAGCCAGAAATTTACTGGGTCACTCCCCTCGGCAATAAAGTAACTGTCGAAAGTCTCTCTGACAAATACAAGCTGAGTAGCGAAGGCACCTTGGAAATCTCTAACATCCAGGTGGAAGACTCTGGGAGATACACCTGCGTCGCTCAAAACATAGAAGGGGCTGACACGAGGGTCGCTACTATCCGGGTGAACGGAACGCTTTTGGATGGTACCCAGGTTCTGAAAATCTACGTTAAGCAAGCCGAATCGCATTCCATCTTAGTTTCTTGGAAAGTTAATTCCAATGTCATGACTTCCAATTTAAAATGGTCATCGGCCACTATGAAGATTGACAACCCTCACATCACGTACACTGCTAGGGTCCCGGTTGACGTCCATGAATATAACCTCACGCATTTACAACCGTCTACAGATTACGAAGTGTGTCTAACGGTGTCAAATATCCATCAGCAAACACAGAAGTCCTGCGTTAACGTTACAACAAAAAACGCAGCTTTTGCGCTAGATATTTCAGACCAAGAAACCAGCACGGCCCTCGCAGCGGTAATGGGATCCATGTTTGCTGTCATTAGCCTCGCCTCCATTTCTGTTTATATTGCAAAAAGATTTAAGAGAAAAAACTACCACCACTCATTGAAAAAATATATGCAAAAGACCTCTTCAATCCCCCTGAATGAGCTCTACCCTCCACTTATTAATCTCTGGGAAGGTGACAGTGAAAAAGACAAGGATGGTTCTGCAGAGACCAAGCCAACCCAAGTCGACACATCCAGAAGCTATTACATGTGGTAACTCAGAGGATATTTTGCTTCTGGTAGTAAGGAGCACAAAGACTTTTTTGCTTTATTCTGCAAAAATGAGAAGTTGAAGACTTTTGTATTTTTGACTTTGCTAGTTTGTGGCAGAGCAGTGAGGACAGGTGGATATTTCAGAATTTTTTAGTATAGCGTATCGCAATTGTTTGACACAAATGGCAGCTTCACCTGGCTTCCAATTCTCGATTTTCATTCTTTTTTTTTTTTTTTTTTTTGGGTTGGTTGGTTTTTTTTAGTTATTGTGCTAAACTTAATGCTGTTCTAACTACAGTGCTGAATAAAAATTAATGAGAGCCTGGGGTTACCCCGTGATTCAAAAGTAGCACAACCCCATCCTTCCGAAGCCATCGGTAGAGCATCCTGCGAAGCTAACACATGGTTTTGAAACTGCATTGAGCTAGGTTTGTAACGCTGGTCTGCGGACTCGTACGCTGAGACAGGGAGGCCTCGAGTGATGTTAGTTGACTGTACTGTAATGTTGTATCAACTGATTTGAATGGTTTTTTGACTTTGAACAATGAGTTTTCTTTTTTCCTTTTCTTTTTTGTAGTGGTTGAGAAGGCTTAGGTAAAGCTAACAGGCAATAGAAATATGTACATCCAATTTTTTAATGTAACAGACTAAATGTTAATTGTTCTCTTATTCTTTTTATTATATTTAGTAGGCACTTTTGAAGAATACTAGAGTTTGGTTGTGTTTAAATCACCAACACACGGTGATTTAGTTTTGTTCTGATTTTTTATTTTAGAAATCACAATAATGTATTGGGTTTAGATGTCACTGGTTTGACTGGTGATCATGTTTTGACATAAAATATATCCAAAATGGTATATAAAAATATTGTGGTTTTCTTCCTCGATGGAATTAAGTTTCAGCAAAGTTCCAATTTTTTTAATGCTTTTATGTTAATAGCGGTGTTATCTCTGCACTAGATGCAAAATATTGAAAATAATTTAATCAGACACATGTATGGGTACGGCTTTTGGACTGTAAGTCACATGCAGAATCAAAACTGTTTGGCATAAGGTACGCAGCAAAAATAATTCAAGTGTGTAACAGAGCATCTTCCCTTTTGTATACTTTTCTGTTTATATTTTGAGCTAAGATACAAATGAAGCTGACATTTCGCTGTCATTACGATCAGTTAGGACAAAAAAAAAAAAAACCAAACCAAAACTCAGTGCTACCCAACTGAAATAAAAGAGTTGAATCCTGGCACATACTTTAAAAAAACCCAAAAAAAGTGAATTGGATTAGTGTTCCTTCAAAAGCAGAAATTAAGATCGCTAAAACTAAAACTAACACGACAGGAGTGTGTTTGGCTCCAATACTGAGCTGTTATTTCTTACAGGCCCTAAAATGAAGCAGTACTCTTGAGTATTTTACTGAATTAGTATGGGAGAAGTGCAAAACCTCAGAAAGCAGTGGTGTTCCTATGTGTGCACTGGGTATAATATAAACGCATAATTTCCAGCTGAACCTACAGAAGCTTTGTACGTTGTCTTTTCTGAATCCACGAGTTCTCCACAGAGCACGAGCAGGGTGGGCTTCTGGTGGAGGACGTGGGTACAGTTCTAGCAGATACCTAATGAGCAAGCACAGAATTTTCTACGCTTTATGACCATGAGCAATGTGCAACTTTTTACATGTTTTTACATACCAAATACGTTCTTGGTAAGTAAAAGTTAATTGTTCAAATAACGGATGTGCCTGGGTTTTGAGGTTGTCTGAAGTTTTTTAACTCACTAGCTTCTCGAATAAATCAAAATCCCCTCCCAAAATATAGAAATAGCTTCAAACTTCTTTTTCCCCTTCAGTCAAGTGTCTAAAAATTAAAAAGCTATCAGCATAGTTTCACTAATAAGCTGCTTTGGTGCAAAAACTTCAGTACGTCTCTTGGATACATGCCTTGGTGATCTTGCATTTCACCGTAAAGCTGAGTGAAGCTCTTAATTATGCATTTAAATCAAGAACTTATGCTGCTATACACAATCTTTCATATGTTCATGAGATCTCATACATTTTTAATCATGTGACAATTAGATGTTGGGATTAGGCAAGTGTCTTTTGATCTTGGAGAAGTAGCATGGTGGAAGCATTTATTCATCACCTTCTCCTGTATTTGTTTCTAATGTTAATGGAAAATTTCCTCTTGCCTTCTCCAGAGAAGCTTCAGAGCAATAATTATCATCTTGTCTATACGCTATTCTAACCTTAAAACTGCCTCTATTATTATAGCAGGCATGAGGAATTAAAACAGAGAGCTTTTTTACAGTGAAGACTCACTCTACTTTTTCCAGAGAAAAGGACACGGTGAGGACAAGGTTGACAGCAAAATTATGGCTTCCAACTTGCATGACATCATAAAATTGTCTTTAGAAAATAATTAATTGAACACGTGTCAGATGGTGCAGAGCAAGGCTCTTTCTCCATCATCTCCTCAGCTTCCAGCAGCACTTGGAACCACTATGCCATAAATAGTAACCAAGATCATGCAAAGCCCACGGTGCTACCTGAACCTCCTGTGGAATTCATGGAAGAACACATCACGTCGGGTCCAAGGCGTCGATTCATCACTCACCGTAAGCTAAGATAAGCATGGGGCTGCCCTCCAAAACAGCGATCTGCTCTTCCTCCCCCCTGTCTCCCCCTCCTATCCTTGATGACACACAACTTGGAGATCTACTTGCCTTCTGAACACGCTCATGTCAACCAGTCCCTGCTGGTGGGGACAGACCACACCGAGAACTTTGCTCTGTGTGTGTCTGTCTGGCCGGATTTGTTTTCACCTGGCTATCTTCTGCAGTTTGGGCAGTTTCAGAAATGCAATGACTGGCAAAAAGGCAGGTGGCAGGGACACGTGGGCACGGAGCAGGAGATGGCAGCGCTCAACAGGTTGATCAGCCAACGCCAACACCAGCTGCGGGGGTCTGGGAAGAAAAGCCACGTTTAACATGTTCCTTTCCACTGGGGGAATAATGGCCCTTTTGTTCCCTGCAGACCTATCTGGCAGGTTTTATGTCATTTGTTATCTTTTTAGAGCAAAGCTGTTGAAGAACAGCAGGAGGAAATGGCCTTATGACAGCCATACGCTCCTCCAGGATGTGCTGCCGTGCAGGATTTCGGGGTAGCTGATGTTGCTGGGCCTCCAGGAGCGAGATGCAGGTTACTGGAGAGCAGCTGAGCAGCAAGAAGCACCTCATTAATGCCATATATTCTGCACGCACAGCCACTGGCCATAAGTATTTTCAGCCTTGTAATTTGACCCCTTAGAATTCTGTACAGATCCCCTGGAAATTTAAAATTTTGCTAATAAAAGAAAAAAAAGTGGGTAAGACATTAATCACATGTGGCATATAATCTTAGTACATAACCTTCAACCTTGTGCTAGCAATTTTGTGCTTGCAGTTATTGTGAGCAAAAATAAAAATACTCTGCCTAATTGCCTTCAGAATGTATTTGCATCTGCTATTCACTGAAGACAAAAAACCACCCCCAGTTTGCTCAGAATCAGAGATTAAGACTGGCCACTTGAAACACAGTATGGGAAAAAAACATCGTTATCTTTCATTTGGCTAACGGTTTAGAAATGCTGTGTAAGAGTAGGTATTTCATACCCAACTAAACTTCTGCCGTGTTACTTCCACTTGGTTGCCCAATAATAAAATATTTCGGTCCCCTGGAGAGTAAAGAGCTCACTCAAGTGTGGTACGCAGTATTCCAGCTAAATCCACTTTTCATTTCCTCACCTCAATCAGAATATCCTGTTGGATTGAGAGAGGGTATTTTCACCCGTGAACCACAACTCCTACTGGATGTGGTCTGGGAATAAAGCACACAAATCCACCGATACTTCCATAGAGCTACGACCTGCCCTCCAGCTCTGCCTCGTGAATACACGCTCATTTAGTTACTAAAAGAAGGTTAGGAAGAGGCCAACAGTTTGCACCACTGGTTTCATAAATGGGTTAAAACTGGAACTGGGTCAGCAAATCTGAGATCCAGTGGGAAGCGCGCAGCCTAATGCCACTGACGAGCTGGGACCTAAGTGTTGTAAAAGGAGCTTCTTTCTGAGTTCAAATTAGGCAACTCCTTTTGCGTTGTGCTGGCAACCTTGAAAACAAGACTGAGGCCAAACGGAATGAAATTCCTGAAATTTAAGTGGGATAAGCAGCTGGGGGCGACTTCTGCAACATCTCCACCACAGCTGATGCACCCTGTATGGGAACCGGACAATCCACTTGGGGCGCATCCCTTCCTCATCATCCCACCATCCTGCAAAGCATCGGGATGGGCACGGTGGGCACCAAAGCACCCAGGCAGGTGGGACCGGTGCTGGAAGGAGCTGTTTCACAACCCACCCAAGACACCTAGGAGGAGCTGTTTGTTACACTGTGATCATCCTGTTCCACGACACCCACCACCGAAATGAATGCCATGAATTTCTGCTGCCACTGGAATTTGCCTTCTCACGCTCACCACGCTGACGCTGCAGCCCCAGCGCCCACAGGGATGGAGACCCCAAGACTGAAGGGCAAGGTGACCGTGCTACCATTGAACTGCTTTCTTCAGGGAAACCCGGAGTGCCTGAGCTGGAGATATTGAACACTGTCACACGTAGCCCTTATTAAGATACTGGCACTGTATCCCTGCGCAAAAAAAAAAAAAAAGATACTACCGCTACCAAAACGCCTAGATGACGCTTCTTTGCAGTCTCCTACAGAAGTGAATGTTTTGTGTTTCCCCTCAACTGTCAACCTTTTAATCTTTTCCTTTTCTGCTCGGATTTCCAACTATTGCAATTTTTTACACCTGAGAACTTTTATCCGCCCACTCTCCCGTACATTTGCGCCAGAGTCAGCCTTCCCCTGGTCTCATCCTGCCTCGCGCCCTTCTGCCATTCAAAGGCAAATCCTTCACAGCCTTGGCCATCACAAGATCTCCAGAGATTACACTGAAGGACTTTTAATTTGTATGGAACTTTGCAGCTACTGGTTTTCTCCGCCAACCTTTCTCCCTTCACCTAATTCTTACCCTGTTTTTCTTTCAGCCGTTTCCATTTGGAGACCTCAGTTGCTGCTGACTGTCAGGAAGAGTCAGATCAAGGATGTGATTCCAGCAGGCAGCGTTTCGGTGCCCCCCCGCCGCCCCATTTACTGCTAATGCACAGAACTTTCCCTTCCACTTAGCAACCCCCCCCAAAATGCCTTCCCCCATCTCCCTGCTCCCTGTCCGCCCTTATTCGTGAGCACACCAGGACCCTCCGTTATGTTTTCTACTGGTATGAAAGCAACAAAAGACTGATTTTTTGTTTTCTTTCTAGTAAGGTAAAGGAGATTTACCATAAACTTTGTACTATTGTATATTTCTGTCAAGTAGACCAAAGGAATGCTGAATCATAATAAAAGAGTCATAACAACAGTTTTTGAAATACATGAAAATAAAGACTTTGGAAAAGCTGGAGCTGATCATGAAGTAACATTTTCAAAAGCAACTGAATGACTTGAGAGCTTACATCTCCTTAACCTCAGTGGTAAGTTAGGTGCAAAACCAGGTAAATGAGATTTTTCTCGAGTGCGTCTGGAAGTATTAACTTCCCTTAAATACTGAGCAGCTGTGAAATATTTTCTGTGGGATTTTAGTACATGGATTTTTTTTTTTCTCCCACAAATCACTTGAAACCCAAATTTTGATCTCAGTTATGGGGGTGGAGGGATGGGATTTAAATTCTCTCATCCTCAGTGGAGTTACTGATTTGCAGTGATCTAAATAAGGTCTGTATCTTTATAACTCCAGTGCCAGGTTCCTGTTCACAACTGGAGTAAAAGTTCTTGGCAGATTTTTTTTTAACCAGTAGCTTTTCCTATTGCAGCCTATTCCGCTGGATTGATTCCAGGCAAGAATTAATGTATCAGAAAAGGTCAGGGTGGGGAACAAAGGTGAAAGATCACTGGAGTATTGACTACTTCCAGTTTGGAACAAGATTTTTTAACGTGAACAACCCCACAGACTGCAGTGTTTAAGCACTATGTGCAACCTGACCATGGAGGCCATTTACAAACCCATTGCTCTAAAACACCAACAAGAGAAAGCGTTCATAACTAATTTTTTTTTGGTTTCAGGTATGAAATTACCCTTTTATCCTTCCTATTCCATTTGAAGAGTTCTCTATAATAATAATAATAATAAAAAGGATTCTACATCCTATACTCAATTACACGTTTGTCTCTCACTGCAAATCAAAGCACGCCCAGAGAATGCAGAAGAGGCGCAGCCAGCTGCTGCTGCAGCCTGCAATGAACGCTTTCGGCGAGATTGGGAAGAAAAAAACCCAATCCACACGTCTGAGGTTTAAATGGCGACATCGTTCACGTGGCTACAGACAGAGGCTGCCGTGCCGTGGCACCTCTGGAGGTCGCAGTCCCTAACCAGTAACACACTACGGATGTGCGTTACCCTTTTGTTAAAAAATAAACACGTTATCACCTATTTCTGTCAAAAGGTATGGCAGTTTTTGTTGGGTCGGCTCTTTGAGATCCGTGCTGTGCCCAGATGCCAAATACTCTGGTAACTGCTAAAAATCACGGTGGCTTAAAATCAAGCAATCATGCACAGCAGTGCCTCAACTCTGAGCATTCCCACGGGAGGAAGGAGACCTTGCTCCTAACAGCAACACGAACATCCTCAGCCGTCGCCTTCGTTGTCGTGTCACCAGACCAGAAGAATTACCCAATTTCCTCTGAATTCGATCAGGAGCACACTGAGACAGCCAGCCAGTCCCCTGGGCGTGGGGCTGGATGCAGCCACGCTGCTAACGGCAGAGGCTGCGCAGCATCTCTCTCCACATCCAACACGGTGTTTGGGGGGCCCTGGGCACCCATGTCCTACATCCCCTTGGCCTTCACTAAACCTGGATGTACCTGCTGCATCCATGCCCCGGCACAGTCCTTAGCTGACATCTTCCAGAGGACAGGAGCTCCCCCCCTGTGCTGGAGTTCACTTCAGGAGTCAACTGCTCAATATTTTGTTCTCCTCGCTGCTCGGCAGAGCTCTCCAGTGCCTCATTTGCAGCAAACCATCCCTCGGGGGGCTGGTGCTCTTCAGTCTACACTATTAAAACACTCTGCAAACGTGCAACTGAATTCAGCTCCAAAATACTACCGCAGGAAAAGGAGAACTGTATAAGCAGGCTAAGGCCAAGAGGTTTGGGCACTTGATTTCATTTCTCTGGACCGCCAGAGCATTTTATGTTCAAACGCAGCTGCCGTGACACCTCTGCGTAGCCACCGAGGGGGATATAATTCATACTGTTTGTAAAGACAGACCAAGCTTTTCTGACTTGCCTCACGTCCCGGAGGAGCTCTTGTCGGTGGGAGGCCAGGATCCATTTCTGGAGAGCAGCACTCACCTGCCCAAAACTTCCCAACAGCCTCGTCCCGCGCGTTCCAGCCTCGCTCCCTGCGCACCTTTCCGCTTTGAGTGGCCCTGCTGACACCAGAGCAGCCTCCTTTTCCACGCAGCCTTGATTTATACCTTGGGCAGGTCTGCTGGGAACAAAACCATGTGAAAAAGTTGTGATGCCATGCTGTCATGGGATGATCGCCTACAACACGCGTGCATTAGCGAACAGTGGAGAAATGATGCTTACACAGACTGCCGCGAGCATTTTCTTCCAGTGCAACTCCAATAATTTAATAATTCACTTTCTTGTTTGATTTCTACATGGTTTATCTATAACATGCACACAATGGCTTATAAAAAATTGCCAGATGGACTTTCCATCCGTGCCAGCACTGACAGGAATCACAGCAGAACTGAAGCATCCAGGCTTTCTGAAAGCTGAGGCAGTGCCTGCTAACACCAGCCAAGCCCTGAGAGATGGGGCACTGCTCCGCGGGGTTCACAGGCAAAACCAGCAGGAAACCAGCAACGTGACAGGACTAGGGGCAACGGGTGCAAACTGAAACATAAGAGGTTTCATTTGAATAGGAGGAAAAAATTCTTTACTCTAAGGGTGACAGAGCACTGGAACAGGCTGCCCAGGGGGGTTGTGGAGTCTCCTCTGGAGATATTCAAAGCCCGCCTGGATGAAGTCCTGTCTAGCATGCTCTAGGAGAACCTGCTTGAGCAGGGGGGTTGGACTGGGTGATCTCCCGAGGTCCCTTCCAACCCTTGCAATTCTGTGATTCTGTGCAGCAGCACTAGGCTCTGGGCTCCACAAAGATGCTTTAGGGACCATGTTTGCTTTAGGGACCACGTTTGCCTACTCTCCCACAGTCTGCTCCTGTCCTTTCTGAGCCTTTCCCATTCTCTTGTACCACTCCAAGCCACCGGCCACCTCACCCAGCAGCCAGGTCCAGCCTCCTGACCCAGCCCATCATCGCTTTTTGTCCAAGTCTTCTCAGACTGCCATTCACTCTTTCCCTTTAGAATCACAGAATCACTTTGGTTGGAAAAGACCTTCAAGATCATTGAGTCCAACCATTCCCCTAACCCTGCCATCCCACCACTAAACCCTGTCCCTCAGCACCTCATCCATCCTTCTTTTAAATACCTCCAGGGATGGGGACTCGACCACCTCCCTGGGCAGCCCATTCCAGAGCCTGACAACCCTTTCTGTGAAGAAGTTTTTCCTAATGTCCAGCCTAAACCTGCCCTGGCGCAGCTTCAAACCATTCACCCCCGTCCTATCGCCCATTACCAGGGAGCAGAGCCCGACCCCCACCTCACTACAGCCCCCTCTCAGGCAGTTGTAGAGGGCGATGAGGGCTCCCCTCAGCCTCCTCTTCTCCAGACTAAACACCCCAGTTCCCTCAGCCACTCCTCGTATGACTTTCCCCTTCTCTGTCCTCCCTCCTGTATGCTAGGCATTCTCTCTCTAGGATGATCCATAGCAACAGAAGGATTTGTCTTGTTTAAATGAGGGTGGGATGGGAATACTGCTAACATGGGCTAGCCAGAAGGATGAAGCTTCTGCACCACAAGTAATAAGTTGGCAAGCCTGGGAATAAGCTGAAGATCAATGTCACAAAACGTGGACGTAACATTTAACGTTCCATACATGGAGTAACAAAATGCTCCTCATTTCTAGGAAGAAAAATGTCTCTAGAAGACACCTTCCCCAATTTCTAGAAAGATAACTCTATATATTCCCAGTAGGTTTGTTATGGGAAAGAATGAACTTCTGTTCAAGGAGCTGGTCCTAAACCAAACCAGCACCTACAGCAGCGCCTTGGTGCCTCACAGCCATTTGTGCCACGGGGTTGTAACCACTTTATAAAGCCCCTCAGGATTCCTCTCTGCGTGTGCAGGCAAGAATCCATTCTGATGGAAATAAGCAGAAACTAAAAATAATGTACAAAAGTGGCAACAGGGGTGCGTTCCACCATGCAGCCACTGGCAGGAGAACCAAAAAGCAAGTGGGGGTACATCTCTACTTCCACGCTGCCTTACCCGTTTCTATCTCCCCAGAATGGATTACGTACATACCGCAGCTCATCATCAATTTTACCGCTTCTCTCTCCTTTCCTGAAACAAACCCATGGTTGTTTTGACATGGCTTCGTAGAAAAAGGCATTAATAAATTTATTAGTAACGATACCACCTCATTGCTTTGGCTCGTACCAGATTTGCAAACTTCTGCCAGTTTTTGCAGGGAACAGTTAAACCCCAGCACTACGTTCCAGGAGACGGTGCCATCATCTATATAAACGGCAGACTGAACCAGAGCCTCATATTCTGCTGATCAAAATACACAAGAAAGGAGGAAAATCGCAGTATGAGCATCTGCACAGCCTCGTATTTGTACGGTTACTGAACACGGCTTCGTCTGAGAGTGAAGCCCGGCAGAGTACCCAGCTGTGCCTCCCCCCCGTGCCTCCTCTGCCGCTGAAGGGGGGGGGGGGGAGCAGAAACATTAGACACAGCAACTTTTCAAGATTGACCTAAACTTATTTTGGAGAACAATTAAATGAAGGTGCAGATGTTTAAGTGCGTTGCTGAACAGCGCTGCCAATGAGCTTCTTCAATGGCAAGAGCTATTTAAGGCCATTCGCAAGTCCCTAAACAGCAGATTAAAATTGGTTTTGTGGAAAATGATGTCGTTAGCAGTTATTGTACTGCTCCCTATCCTCCCCTAGCATGAAGTTTTGCTGTCACACATCGCATGGGACTAATGTTAGAGAAGTGGTTCCCGTGGCTTCCAAGTTTTCGTGTCAAGGCTGAAGCCGACAGCGGAACTACGAACATTCAAGGTTAACAACCACAATGAACTTTTCCTGAACTAAGTTTATTAGAAAAGACTGGGAGAGTTATGCTCCAGCTTCAGTTACATTTTAATGGAGCCTGGCCATCTCATTTCCTTTGCAACAATTTGAAAATCCCATCTTGAAAAGAGTTTTCAGTTGGTTGGCTTTCCCCAGTGATTCATTCTCCTTCACGTAATTGTACGAATTGAACTTACAGGTCTCAGATCCTTATCTTCTTAAAGTTAGTAAGAACTGCACTATTTCTGTAGGCAATGGTTCATTTCCACAGCCTTCCTGAGCTCCTTTAAACAGAAGACTGCCTCGATAGATGGAGACTGGGAAAAGCGCAGCAGAAAATGTAACCAAAAGAGACATCACAAACCACGTACGAGCACACATTATTTCAGTCTAATCCTTGTCTGTTCTCTCCTGTTTCTTTCTTCCCTTTTCAAAATTTAAAAAACCTCCTAACTTTATTTATTCTATTTTTCCTGGGATGAACCGCTCCTTATTTTTGTTCTGCCAAGGCCTAAGCTGAACTTTGGCTAGCAAGTAGAAACAAAAAGCTAAATGAAAACATTATGGTCGTGGTTTAACCCCGGCCGGCAGCTCAGCACCCCCCCCCAGCCGCTCACGCACTCCCCTGCGGTGTGATGGGGGTGAGATTGGAAGGGTAAAAGTGAGATATCTCGTGGATTGAGCTAAAGGCAGTTTAACAGGTAAAGCAAAAGCCACGCAGGCAAGCAGAGCAAACCAAGGGGTTCATTCCCTGCTTCCCATGGCAGGGGGGTGCTCAGCCACCCCCAGGACAGCCGGGCTCCATCACCCATAGTGATGACTTGAGCAGGCAAACGCCGTTGCTCCAAACGTCCCCCCATTCCTTCTTCTCCCAGTTCTACAAGCTCAGCATGACATCAGATGGTATGGGATACACTGGGGGTCAGTGGGGCTCAGCTGTGCTGGCCATGTGTCCCCCCCCCCCCAGCTCCTTGTACCCTTGGCAGAGCAGGAGAAGCTGGAAAGTCCTTGCCTCAGTGTAAGCCCTGCTCAGCAACACCCAAACCATCAGGGTGTTAGCAACATTCTTCTGACGCTAAATCCAAAACACAGCACTATGCCAACTGCTAGGAGGAAAATCCATACTTCGCTCATGCCAACAGCCCTTTTTGTTAATGGAATTACAATAAAAATTCATAGTCTGAGCAAAGAAATTCTATCACAACGTTCTCAATAGAAGTCCCAGACAAAGCTTATGTGAACCAATTTTTTGTATCGTTCCCTAATTCTGTTCAATGTCCTGCTTCCTGTGTTTGATCAAAATCTATTTTGACTACTGGACAGCTCCTGCACATTGACTGTGATTCCCTGTAAAAGACAGCACATAATTCTACTTCAAAGTAAACTCGGTAGCGGTGAGCGTCGGGCTGAAGGCACAGACAGCGCCGTCCTCCCTGGCTCTGCTGCGGTGGAAGGACTGGTACCTTGTCTCTATTAAAGCCCCGCAGCAAGACAAACACTCCAGTTATCCCGGCATAAAGAACACGACCTTATGTCAATAAAGGCAAGGAAGACTTTTCCTCTTCTGACACACTGAAAACAGAGCAGCTTCGCAAATCTTTTACTTGATTCTACGCTCACATTTATCCGGTAAGCAAACAGAAGCCCAACAGCACAGGTCAAACAATCATCACAGATAAAATACATACTTTGACTATTTTGCCTACAGTAAATCATCAAAAAGCTATTTAATAATTCAAATCATATGCAAAACAAGGCTACTCTAGTATTTAATATCAAGTTTTCTTATCTATATACTAAAGTCTGCATAGAAACGATCAGCATTCGCTGGCATTTGCACAAATAAGTGGTACTAAAGGGTTAATAAAATTTCAGGTCTCCTCATTGAAAGAGTCCTAATATTCTCCAACACCTTTAAGCCAAAGTGTTTCTTTACTTTCTCCTGCTGCACGTACTTTTCCGTGACCCCAGAGGCAAGCACGCGAGCTTCTCGTCCTTCTGAAGCTCCTAAACCACGACCATTTACAATTCTCAGAGCACAAGCTGATGCAGACCCTCAGTTCTCCTGGAAACCTCCATTCTTCTTTTGAAGAGAGACAGGCAAGACCTCTGAGGTCTCGTTTCCTCAAGGAGAAGAGCTGCTTCATTTTCTGATCCCTTAATGTTCTGAGTGGGGGAAAAATAGTTTACACACAAAACCATTAATCTTAATATTTTTCAAATAGTTCTGTGCAATTGTTGTAACCTCTGCCACGACTGAAAGCAATAGCTGTCAAGAAATAAAAGACCAAATAAACCCTCAACAATTCATTCAGAAGATGAAGTCTGGACAATCTCCAGCCTCTCAATCTTCCGCAAGTGCATACATGTCCCTGGTTTACTTCAACTACATTGAGCTAAACAGATTTCTTACCATTTTCTTTGAAAAGCCAACTGATTGATAGATGGGGGGCATGAGCGTATATTACTAACGATCTAAGGTTCTGCTGGTGAAGAACCACGGCTGTCTCATAACGACGACTACCTTTCTGTTTAGTAGAAATTGAGTCTTCCAAGCACACAACGCAAAGAGGCTCAGTGTGGATGAACAGAGAGGAGTCAAGCTACTATTAGGGAGCAAAGTTGCATCTTCTTATGAAAAACTAGAGACAGCTTCCAGATGGATTAAATATAGGAAAGGGTCAATAACCACTGTGGCATGGAAAAAAGACAGTGCTCTGTTTAAGCATCTTGGATAACGGGCTTTATCCCCGTCCCTGTGGATGTAAAGCGACTGCATCACTGCTCCGCTGTGCCTGAAATCCCAAAGCTCTGCTGCACCCTCTCCTTCCATCTTGTACCTGAAGTACAAACCACCAGGCTGTGTGACACAAGCTCCTTCAGGGTCTTCCTCCCTCCCACTCTGCTGGTGCCTTCAGCCCCCGGCTCCAGCTGCGAGGACGCCAGGCGAGAGACGCTTGGCTGCTTGGGCAACGCTTGCTGAACGAGCAGCGTGTTGTTCAGGAGGTGGGTGTTAGGCCAAAAGGAGACCTTCTGTGGGCAATGTCCTGGAGAAGTATTCATGGGAAGACTCCCTGATCCACAGGCCAAAAGGAAAAAGAAACAGTCAGAACTTCTAACCTGACATACAGTAGCGCCATACTTAACCTTCTACTCATCTCCCCTGTGCCAATAGCTCTAACCTGGTTTTGTTTGAACCATGTCACTGAAAGTATCTAGGCTTGACCAGAAGATATGGAGAAATGGAGAATTTCCTACATTCCTTGGTAATTTGTTTCAGTTATCAATCATTCCACCATTAAAACTGGTGTCTTGGTTAAATTATAGCAGCTTTAACCGCAGCCGCTCTGTATCCTGATTTATACTTTTCTCCTCTAGATTCAAGAGCCCTTCAGCATCCAATACTCTCTCCCGTGCAGTCATATCCTGCAATCGAATTGCATCTTGATCTTTTTGTTAAATTAGACAGATTGTGTTCTTCAACAGTTTCGCTTCCCCAGTGCTCACCTCTTTCTTTCTTTAATCTCTCCAGATAAGCAGTTGGCACACAAACAAAAAGACAAAGCTGATTTCAGTTGTTTTCTACTGAGAAAACAACTTCCTACTGTTATCTGTGCAGACAGAGTTTTGGGAGAAAACATTGTCTTTTCATGGCAAGGTTTATCCAACATGACATGCTTTACAGCAAAACCAATTAATACTGACCCGGGCTTTGGTAATGTTACTCAAATTGGTCAATACAGAAGGAAAACAATCTCCTTGTTTATCTCCCAATGAATACATAAACAGGAGGTATTTCTGCCTCAACCGTTCACCGTTCAAGAAGCACGTGGCTACCGATGAGACAACATTTCCCGTAGCTAGAATGAGCAAAAACTACATCTCCAAACAGTGTCATTCTTCAAAGATTCAGTACGTGCCACATCTATTAGAGACGGGATCACAAAGAAAATTAAAGAGTGGTACTGGCTCGATTCTGACGCTTGCCTGTAGGCACCCGTCCATACAGCGCCCAAGGGGAGGAAGAGACATTTCTGTGACCAAGGTGGGCAATGAAGAGCACTTGCACCGGTGGCCTGGCACGTCACGGTGAGGGCTATGGGGACAAATTAAACAACAAAAAGCTCAGGAGTTATCAAAACTGTGTTTACTGATTCCGTAGTCCTGGAATTTTTCACACACAAGGATTATGGGGCGTCACACAAGAGTGGACTCAGGAATAAACCACTGGCCTAATTCCTGTCCCCTTGCATTCATAGCCAACAGAATTAAGACATCTAAAAGCTTTTCAAATCCCACTCATACATTAATATTATTCAAGGTAAAACAAAACGTAATGTGCTCTATGCTATAATCCCCAGACGCCCTGATATATCTTGAAAATACCAGAGCATTTGGGAGAGACGGCTACAAAAAGCTGTGTATTTGATACAAGGAACTTCAGAGACAAAAGCAGTCATGGAGAAAGAACCGCAGGTGATGGTGAAAAAAAAAAGCCAGCGTGAGCTCTCGGGAGGATGTTAAATTTCAACAACCTGTATCTATCCCTGCATACGTACCTGGAGTCCTCCACAATTTTGATCCCCCAAGCAAAAAAAATACATAAGCCCATTTGAACCTCTTTCTTGCAAAGAAAAGGAATCGAAACAAGCAAAGGAGCAGAGAATACAATTAGAAACAAAGGCTAAGGGAAGGGAACATTCTGAGGCCAAGGACATTCACGTGGGGTTGTATTAGCTATAGCTCAATACCAAGAGTAACAACGAAGGGAGGAACGGGTATCGTTTATTCTGGACACCACCAGCAAACTGAAGAACAGATGAATACATATTAATGGAAGTTAGGGCCAGAAGGGCTAGGATCTTCTTCCCCATGTTCCCACACAGCAGCAGGCATGAATTTCAGCCACTGTATTAAGTTCAAATAAGTGCAATTGAGCAAGGCCTGAAGAAACTTTAGAAAGACACAAAACCTGAATTAGAAAGTATGTGCGACGGACGAACGCCGGCATCCTTGGCAAAGCAGCTCCAGCCATGTGTTTGGGTTTTTTTCATGTCCATCACTCTCATTTGGAATTTGAATTTTCCTAAGTTTTTCCAATGTTCAGCCTTTTATTAATAGAAATTCACTGTGACAAACCCATGGTGGAATGGGCTGCCTACCTGTAGGTGCAGAATACCAACATGTTTGCTCCGACTTAAACAAACACCCACCAAAATGTAAAACCACGCTGACGCCGGTCCTACGGCGACAGCTTCTACCCTACTGTGGCACCTCATTAGAATTAGCAACTGTGCAATTAACTCCTTACTCATACGCAATTTGCACTCTGACAAAGGACAATTTTGCTTAAATACAGATTTCAGTGTTTGACTTGCAAGTTGTACGTGCCAGGGAGACATGGCTGGATGACTGATGAGAATCCTTCTACTTTAATTGCAATTCTACACAGGAAGATGGTGTTCTTCCATGCAAAATAGCAATAAATCACGTACACGTATTCCTGTCACGTGAGGTAGGAGGAAAAGTGCTCTCGGTACAATAATAGTGGTTTAACTTTGCATATTTTTCTTCTTCTCCTCTCTTGTATGTGCTATTTACGCTACGACAGAATGGAAGGGAAAAACGGAGAAAGTTAGCGCGTTTGCTCATTAAACAGCACTTGCAGAAATGAGAATGACAGCATTAGCCACCAGCTGATATACAGAAATTAGTAAGCTCATTCCTTCGCATTTGTAGACTTTTTCATCCTACCTTTCCAGTCACATACGGACTGAAGCCTATGGGAAGGGACACAGCCCCGCGTGGGCCATATGCTAAGCAAGGCGTAGACAGAAGGACGTGGTCTATGCCCCGAAGAGATGGAGAGGGAAATAATGGCACAGTCAGACAAGGTGGAAACAAAACTGGAAACCAACATTCCAGAACAAAGGTGAATTCAAAGGTACAAAAAAAAATAAATAACAAAGTAATTACAAAAAAAAAAAATTGAAGAAACTTCTAACAATATCCTTCCTCTATATTAAAGCACACAAATAGAGAGGAGGAGGAAGAAATAATGACGACATCAGAGAAGCAGGGGGAACGTCCTTACTGTCACCAGTGACTCCCAGTTCTTGTGTAGCGCCCCGATCTCTGAAAGGCTGCCCAAACCCCCACATTACCGAAGCAGCTGCTGTATCTGGATTGACCACCGTGAAAGACACGGAAAGAATGGATCACGAGCCAATTCTCCCATAGCAAAGTCATTTGTTTCTATAATCTATGAAGTGGTTTAGAACCATTGAGAGCCACATTTTTCTGTGAAGCCCCAACAGAACTATTTACAGGGGCTCCATAACATTTTGTAAAGACATCCACTGACGTTATCCACACATCTTCCATAAAATTTCTTTCCTTTTAAAGCTCTCTCCAGAGGGAAAAAAAATTACCTTTGTCACAGCTTTTTTTATCAGCTACAAAGGTCTCTGCTTTCGGCTCAATCTATGCAGAAAGGTGAGGCTCTCCACACCCTGTGATACACTCCTGGTCGTCATCTTCAGTCCATGACCTCATCTGATTTCATGTGATGCTGTCATTCGCAGAGCTACAGGGTTGTGGAGAGGCTTGGGCAGGTTTCCTACTCAGGGCACTGTTATTTGTGTACGTGTAGATGTGCGGAGCGGCAAGAGAGCAGGACATTACTGAGGTTTATGCTATATACACTGCAGAACCCAGTTATATAGATGATGTGCCATCTGTATTTTTTATATATAATATATATAGCTTAGTATTATATATACAGACACTATGGATAGCAGTAAATACTTCCACTACACATGGTATATAGTGCTGCAGAATATACAGTCAGGGTGTTGCTGAAGCCTAGTTTAATTGATAGCTTGGGCAAAGACAAAGCAGCCACCAAAGGGGAGGCACATACTAGGAGACAAGAAGATGTAATGTATCCTCAAATGTTGAATGATCAATGGGGAAAAAAATTCAGTCTGAGAGGACAAACAACTCTTTATATACATATATTTATCTGTGTGTATATACGCTAGGTATCACACAAAAAAAAATAAAAATCGAGAACGCACTGCTGATCTATACAAGCTTTCTATGCAATGTTTTTATCAGATTTTTCTATCAATTAACACCTAAAAAAAAAAATCACAAAAAGAACTAAACATTATATATTGAGTTGGCATTTAAAAAAAAAAGAGCTAGAATGTATTAATATTGTTAAGCTTCAGTGCCCTAGGTACAAAATGACTTTTTATGAAAAAAATCCATTACAATTACGCAGGAAAATAGGGAACAAAAATGAGCCCACACTGGAACTGAGACACATAATAGACAGGATCTTACTTAACTGAAAATCACACCAGCAATTAACATCTCCTGGAGACAAATGACCAGTAAACCCCCCTGCTGAAGGGAGTTATAAAGTTTCATTACACCACTTACAGGAGATTTAACTACACCATAAATGAAAACCATTTTCATCCCCATAAATGTATAAGTACAAAAAAAACCCCTCCCAGAGATAAATAAAAAAAAAAGCACAAAAATTCCTGCTGAACACCAATATGAGGAATACAAAGGAATTAGTGGAGCTGCACAGTTCTGGAAACACAGCCTGAATTGGGATTTATATACACACCCCGCCGGTAAGGTTTTGCAATGAGGTAGGAAGCCAGTACATTTTGATCGTGATGGATCTTCAAGGAAAACTTCACAGACAGATTTGCAATCTGGTGGATTTCTTGCATTTATAGAAGCCAGGACAATAACTCAACCTGCCGTGAGGCACAAGCGCTACGGTGCCTGGCTACCAAAATAACAGGCGTAATTCAAGGGCACCCTCTGCCTAATGAGCCCCAATTTTGATTTGCAGAGCTGTCTGCTATCTCAGCCACAGTCTTGCACAAATCAGCCCTTGCCATTTCCAAGAAAATGTCATCTTAGAGATACAGAAAAAATATTCACTTGAGGCTAGGTTAATGCCAGCAAACCAGTCGCTGCCTGAAATGGCATTTGTCCATAGATCTGCAGACAAAGCAAAGCAAATAATTGTATCAAGTATGTTGGAGCAGGTCGACTCGGATCTCCTCAGATCTCATTTCCACAGCATCCCCGTCTCCTGCAGAACGTTGTTCTTCTTACCTTTCACGTCTCACTGACAAAAGAAAAACCACTGTGCTTCTGGGCTGCTAAAAATATTAACATTATGAGAAAGTGAATTCAAAACGTGCCAGATTACTTCAGTAGTGTTAGTTCCTGCATTTATTTCTACTACTTAGAATTACTAATAAAACAGCAAAAGCTTGTCGGTCTCATAGCTCTCACCAGTCAATAGCCTTTTTTTTTTTTTTTTTAGCCTAATTTGCATGGAAAACTCCCAGTTGAATGGAAAATGTGGAAGTATACTGCATATTAGTGCTAATGGTAGCAGCTAAAGACCAGCAGCCCATGCAGCAATGCTGCATAAACACATGCAGCATTTGAGTTAAAGACCAAACATCCATGGGGATGTAGAAAATAAATGCAGGGGCTGTAGAAACCTCTGTGGGCTCTTGCATACTACTAGGATGCAAATACTCAGGACAAGGAGAGGAATATAGAAAATAGTTGGGGGGGTATTTGCAGCAGTGAAGTAGCAATCCTTCCTCCAGTCGGAGTTTCTCTGTGGTTAAGTGGTACCTGGCTGAAAAAAAGGATAAGGAAGGACACATGAATCTGAAGAAAGATGTGGCCAGAGATTTTCAAAGGTGAGGCTAACTGCTGGGAATTGATTATCTTAATAATGTTGTTCTCCACCTCCCCTCATCACCCAACAGCTTTAACTCTTAATTCAATCACAGCAACCGGAAAGGAGGAGACAAATCTAAAATGAACACAGCTGGGAGGAAGGGGGTGACGGTTTCGATGCAGTCCGGTGACAAAGTCAGGATGTTCAATACTGTCCTGCATCACAGGTCCGTGTGCCCAGGGAGAGCAGGTCTTGCCAGTGACCGAGGCTCTGGCTTGTTCTTGAGCTGCTCCAGATCTCAACTTTTTTTTTTTTGTTTTAAAAAAAAAAAAAAAAAAAATCTGCATCTTTGGTGAAATGCAATGCTCCTGTTCAGAGCATGAAGAATAAGCTTTCATTCTGCAGGTGATCTGGACCGTCACAGGCATCAATACACAAAATTAGCATGCAACTAGGAGTACATTTAAATTTGTATCAAATTTATATGGAAACCTCTGATAAACGTCTATCAGCTCACACAGGAGGCGGACAGGACCCAACTTTAACGTACTTTCCATATTGCTTTTCTACAGTTTTTAGGTCACTTCAAGACAGAAACAGTCATTATCTTTTCAACAAATATAAACCAATATAAAAGTTTCTAAGTGGTTCTAGTAAGTCCAATTATCTATCTCCTAGCATCCCCTCCCGGGGGGGCCTCTCAGTGAAAATAGATCTGCTGTCATTAGAGCCATCACCGCACCACAACAGCCACCCTGACAGGAACAACTCAACAAAACACTTCTTGCTTTTTAATGCTAAACCACCCCGATTTTCCATATCCTTTCTCCCATGGTGCTGGCGAAGGCTGGGTAGGCGATGCCACCATTTGCTTGCCACGGGTGCACAGCTGAGCTCCAGTAAGGTGGAAGCTGCTGCCCGTGATGGTCCAAAGCTGGCCACCGGCACCTCACGCCCCTCGATGGGATTTAACGTCCATCTACTCAACCACCAACAAAATTTACACTGAGTTGTGAGCGAGAAAGCGCAAACCCCGGCGTATACTGGTGCGAGGAGAGCACAACGCTTCATGGTGTCTCCGTGTTCCTGGCTGCCAAACCCAACCCACCGAGGAAGCCCGTGAGATAGGCACCGTAGGCAGGCAGGAGGCAAAGTATGAAGGAGGAAGGCAAGGAGCACCAGCCCAGCAGCTCCAGAGAATTTCCCCAGGGACTGGGCTTCCCAGCACTGACACACCAGACTGTGTGTCTCAGGCAGCAATTAATTACCCTCCTGGAGCTGAGGGACAAGCCATGCTGACCTATAAACCCCACAGCTTAGGAGGACGCACTACAGGAATTACCTCCAAAAAAAGGATAATAAAGGCTTTGTAATGAAATAAGAAGCTCTTGCCCTTCTGTCAGATCGTGGGTTTAGTCTGGGTATTCCAAAATACTCCTGAATGCTCTTTGACTTTTTTGTTGTTTTTCTATTACAGGCGACCGCATCATAACATTGTAAAAAAATACTTGAATTGCTGTTTTTCTGACATGTTACCACACAAACCAGCAGAACTATTTTTGGAAACTGGTTATAGTGTGAACAAACCCACTTGCATTTACTATGATCCCCCAGACACTTGGCAGTTCTGTGATTACGAGCATGCAGAATTTGAAGGCAACACACCCTCACCAGAAGTCACGTTGCCCTGCTCTGAAAAAACGTGGTTTTAAACCAAGGAAGAACTTCTATAAGCCTCCAGAGTTATCAAAACTGTATCGGCTAGAGAAAAAAAATACGAAAGATGTTAGGCATTAATTAGAAAAACGCAGCTGCTGCACGCCAACACGCAGGAGGAGGGAAGTTAGGGAGGAAACCAAAAGAGCACTTGCTGTAAAAATTCAGGGGCGCAGATTTATACCTGTACTTCGTCCTCCTGAGCTAGCAGGGGCCCTGGGGCCAGCCAGGCAGTTGTCATTACTGCTCCCCAGAAGTCGAGATGAAAGCTTTCATCTCTTCCATAAAGAAGGAGGGTACAATACAGGTCGCAAAAAAATGATGTTAAGCCTTACAGTTTCAGGTCTCCCTGGGTGTAACCGCAATTTCATGGCACAAATGTAAAGTTTATTGTGTGACAGAAGAAGACATAAATCTGTAGAGCCACGCAGCGCGGTGCCTGGGCGCTGGCAGCGGCGGGCGCCCCGAGGACGGGGAGGGTGCTGCTGGGAGGGAGCGGGGAACCAGCGCCCCGACGCCTCCGGTGGTGAGCTGGGCCCTGTCCAGATGACAAGGTACTGGCATCTTTGCTCCCACCACGTCGGAGACCCTCAGCATCACGGCCTCAACCCTGCAAATCCACAGACCTGGCTTAAGTCCTACACAGAGATGCCAAGCCAATGGCCAGTTCAGGGGCTGTGGTACACCAGCAGTCACTGGTTTCAATGGTAACACACAGGAACAAGAGGTCAGGCCACTTAGTCCACTATTCCCACTATGAAAAACATGTATTTAGGAGTTTTCACACAGAAAATAAGGGGAAAAGAATATTCCAGATGCATCCTAATAACTTATTGCTAATTATTCCAAAATTTGCTGCAAGGCTGCCAGCCACCCGGCAGCTCGGGATGCTCAGGGACCGGGTGAGCCTGCTCCAAAACCCGGCAGGGCAGGCGGCACAGGGCTGCTTTTTTTGGTACTTAACCCAAATTTCACCAGCTACCACTTTCCTATACGTAGCAAAGGAGGGGCGGAGGGGGAGGGCATGTGTTTACTGTGCCACATCCATATGAGAAAATGCTGGCTGCTACTGCATAAACTCCACTTTTCTGACTCTGCCTTGAATGGAAGGAGTTTCTGCAAGGTAAAAATGCATTAAGCAGCAAAATAAGAAATACAAGTTAAAGGTCATAATTAAAACTTGGGTGGCTCTGCTACCCGATTCATCAAGGAAACAAGGACTCCAGCACAGTCCAAGCCCTGGTGAAATTGTAGGTCTGTCTGGTGCTTTCTAATAGTTTCGAAATATTCCAGATTTATAAAAGTAAGATACTATTTGTGACTATCTGAAAACACATTGCATAGCCCAGACTGAGAGAATTAAAGAGGAGGGAAGAAATGATGGCACCAAGGTCAACACAAAAATTAGAATATAAAAGACAAAGCTACATAGAAACTTATATTACTAAGTCACTAAAGATATCCAGGAAGGTTGAATAAAAGAGAAATATTTACTTTTTCCCCATGTTTTAGCTAGTGCACTTGTACTGTTGTTGCCATAAAGCTCATGTAATGTCCCTGGGCACCCTGATGTCCCCCATGGGTGTCACACCAGCACCCAGCCCTGGTTTCAGGAGCCCAAGGTATCACAGATCTGCTGCAGTAAGCACTGAAAAAAAACCCTCTCCCACCTTTTCTGCGGCTTATAGAAGTCCCACCTTGTACTGAGCTGGGCAGGACAAAGCCTAAGGGCTTAATGCAGTGCATCTGCCACAGGAGACACGGAAGGAATTAGCTTCTGGAGACAAGAAGGACCATGGGGTAGGGTGGGAGGCTTGGGGTTTTTTTTTGGGGGTTTTTTTTTTTGGTTTTGTTGTTTTTTGTTTTTTTTTTTTTTAATGCAGAGAAAGAAAACCAGCAAGCGAACCAGGGTGCAATTTACCCTTCTTTCCCTGAGCTGCCGTCAGGACAATCTGGTAACACCCTGCTGCTCCCTGCAGCCAAGCTGACACATCTCCAATCTCCCCTGAATCACTTTTGAACATCTAAATGAAACTTTGTATTGAATATAAATGGGAAATACCACTTGCTTAGCTCAAGAAAGATATTTTTATTCAAGCTTGGGGGTGGGGGTTGGTATGGGAAAAATGCTCTCAGGACAACGTGAACAGATAAGGTGGTATCCTGCAAACTGAGGTTCTGCAGAACTATCTCCAGGCTTCAGGGAATTCAAATGACTAATTAGCTTCAAATAAAAGAGAGTGAATCTAACTGGGGTAAGAGAAGTGGCACAGACCTTCCCCACTTCTCGTAAATAAGCAAACAGATACGGTCAAGAAGCTTACTGGTGCCGAGATAACCTCCCAGGAGGGCAGAAAGCACAAACATGGAGGCACCAGCACCAGTACTTTTTCCATCTTTCTCCAGTTAAATATGCCTCAGCATACTGTAGCTCACCTCGTCAGCTGTGCAGAATACAAAATACACACCGCGTTCAGCACCGCCAAGGCAACATTGCTTTTGGTGTACGAGCAATTGCATTTCCTTATTTTGTGTGCTTTTATCTGTAGAAACCTCGTGCCATGTTCTTTTTCAGAGTCAATACCTTAAAGCTTACGCTACCCAGCTGAGCAGTCTCCGTGACACCAAACCTTCTATGGTATTTTCACAAGACATAAATTGTAGTAAGAGCCTGAACTTACATGGGACAATCTTTGTACAGTCTTGCTTTAAAAAAAAAAAAAGCAACCGCAAAATGTCATTTGCTTCTGCTTCGTAGTTGCAATCAGTATCTAGTACACATATTTGTTAAATTTCTTGAAATGCAGTTGACTGAATGAGAATACCATGCAAAGTGAATTGCTTTCCCTTCAGGCATTAATTATCAGGGTACCTCGACTGTTCTCCTCCACTCTTTACATTCTCTGACATTTCATCTCTTCCTTGATTGGGAGCAACCAGCCTATAAATAGATTTTTTTGGCAGTAATTGGGAATAAAACTGACTAGCATGGATTGTAATCATTTGGAAAATTTGTCCTCCAACTGAGTAATTGTACAGCTTTTGGATGCCTGGTATACCCCCTTGCTGCCTCTAAACGTTATTTTGCATTTAATGAGTCTTTGTAGGTTTAAGGTAAGGAAAAAAAATAATATTAAAAAGCTTCATAACAGAGCAGCAAGATATGCTGGTTTAGTGGTCCAGTATTCTGGAGCCCACATGACTGCTGGAGAAATCAACCAAATGCTGAGAGCACGACTGGGACACGTGTGTGGGGCAAGCACTTTCACTCGGGATGGAGTCAGGAGTGGGGTCCTGCGACCAGCAAGGGTGGCGAGGAGGAGGAGGAGGATGCAGAGCTCACCCTCTCGCAGAGCCATCACGAGCAGAGGCGGCGGGCAGGAGCTGCAAAGGCTGCGTGCAAGGCAGGGGCAGAGATGAGCTGTAGGCACCGTGCTCTGGGGCATCCCCCGTGGCCCCAGCTGGCAGAAGGGCTCTTCAAGGTGTAAAAAAAAAAAAAAAAATAGAAGGGGTTATAATAGTCAGCTGTAAGATAAAATGCATGACACGAGTATCTAAGGAGACATTGCTAACTTCAGCAATGCAGCCCTTCCAAACACAAGGTCAATTCTTCCCTCTGGTGTGCCAGTGAAGTCCAAGAACAACTTCACCCCTCCCCACCTCGGGTTCCCATCCACGTTCCCATTCACCCAAGTTCAGCTTGGCACACGCACCAATTCATTTTAGGAAATCTCTTTTTGTAAGAATCTTATTTCAGATACAAAATTCATTTAAATGATGATAATCAAAGTATACAATAGTTATTTTAAAGCCCAAATAAATGAAGTTTTGATTTAAATACATCTTTTTTTTTTTATAAAAAGGGAACTTTGATATAGCAGAATATGCAACCAATATGCTTAATATTGCAGTTTCCAATTTATTGGGAAGAAGAAGCCCGTGACTGAGAAGTGAAGCATAGGCCAATCAAATAAAACAATTTGCATTCCCACCCCTAGCAGCAGCATCCACGGATCACTTGGTGCTCCAATCACTGAACCAGTTTCTTGCGGAACACTGCAAGACACTCAGGGGTTAGCAGCTCCCCGGGGGGAGCCAAAGCACCTCCTGCAGCAGGGTATTGGGGCTGAAAGTCATCCAGAAACCAGCCTGGGTAATTTTACTGGATGGGTCCCAGACACATCAGACCCACCTAGCAAACTGACACCGATCTATGCACCCACAGCAGCATCTCCCTTAGTTTTTTTTCTTTTTTTCTTTTTTTTTTTTTTTTTAAGGCAGCAGCCTCACATGGCCCAGTCTGCTTTCAGAACCCCTCTCCTCACAAACACGTAGCTATGAACTTCAAGGCTGGAGCTTGGAAGACCACAGATCCGTTTCTTCTGGAACAGGCTGCAAAGCTCAGCGCCAGACGACGCTGGGATGATCACAGATCTCCGGGAGGGTGCTCTTCCCTCATGTTTGGTTTGTTTTTTTTTTTCGCCCCACCAATGACATACAGCAAAGGAAAAGATGAGTCGGAAAAAGTTGTTAAAGTGAACAGTGAGCATATATAGGAGAAAACCAGAAAAAGAATAGGAAAAGCAGGTAAAGAACTCATTCAGAGTCAGGCAGCTCGAAAGAGACCCCAGACAGCTGGTGTGACCTGGTGATGGAGCAGAGCCAAGGAACAGAGGGGACAGCAAGGGCCACATTTACTGTCCAGGCCCTTCTGCACAAACACGTTGGGAAATCTCGGCCAGCTCAGCCAAGATCAGAGGGAGCGGAGAAGCACCCCAGCGGAGGCAGCGAAGCCTTCGTTAAGAGCAGAGGCTTAATTTCCATGTCAGCATTTGCCTTCCTAAAAAGCTGCAGGAACAAGGGCGCTGATAAGAACAGTTACTCACCAACATTCTGTAAAAGAAGTTTTTCAGTTGCTAAGTAATTGTTCAGATTCCTTTTTCAAAGCCAATTCAAGATCCCAGGTTTCAAAAATCACTGGAAAGGTGCCGGCGAGTCACCGGGACACTTTTGCCTGAAGTAAGGCAATCTCTTATAAAAACGTAGCAGAAGCATGACCTACCACAAAGCAAACGAGCTTCTAGCAGCAAGGCAAATTCTTTCTGAGCCTAAGCAAGCATGTCTTGTTCATGCAAGCCAATAACTACGAGCGTATTTCTGAAAGTCCCATTGCATTTTGGGTTTTAGGGTCCATGGTATTATTGCCTTGGGACTCGAACAGGATTATCTCCCTTTCAAGCCCCATTTAAAGATGAGTGGTGATTAATCCTGGAGAAAACGGGCTTTTTGCGAAACTGTTTTTTTTAAAAAAAGATAAGTACAACAGCAAAATCTATTAGGACTTCAATAATTCACCTCCTCCTTCATTCCCCATCTGTACCAGAGGTATTCTGCACATTGCTCTTCATGAAAGAAAGGGATTTATAGATATTAATTTCTTAGTCTAGTGAAGCAATAATCCAAGCAGGAAAAAAGTGCAAATCCCAGCATATGTTGGCCTCAATTTTTCCAGACATTTTAAAGTCAGAAATAACACCGCAGAAATCATCCAGACCTATCCCAGCAGAAGATCATCTGCTGAAGAAAAACAGCCCTTTGGAACTGGGGGCTCTTACAAATATTCATAAATACTAAATATTACATACCACTCCTGAAAAGGCTTAAAATCCCACTGTGGGATTATCATAAGAGCTGGAAAAACAATAGGAGACCTTGACACAACCAAACCACTGCTCAGGTGGATATGAAGCCTCTCCTGGCAAGCCGTGGCCGCGTCGAGGTGGGACCCCAACGCAGCCCCATAATGGGGCTCTGATCCGACCTGCCAAAAATTTTTCCCCAAGCCATAGCCAAGAAGAGAAACAATGAAAAGCAGAGAAAGGCGAGGGGAAAGCAGGGCAATCCCAGCAGCTGTTAACAGCAGAAGCTCTTCCCGGCATGAATCCAAGCTTTACGCCGAAGCTGGGGAACGACACGTGGAGCAGGCAGAGCCTACCCAAATTTCTTTATCCTTAACAAGTTTCAGGCTATTGCTTGATTTTTCTCCCTGAACCCTCTGCAACGAGCCACTGTATGACTGGTCGCATCCCAGACCCCCAGGACACAGGCTCTGCCAGCACGCCGTGACAAACGCGGCCACGCACAGGGATGGGGGTTTTCGGGAGCCAGGTCCTTTCATTAACCTGCAGCAAGAGGGAAATCTTCCCAGGTCTTACCTGTTGTGCAAGGAAAACCAAGGTTTTACCTTTCATAACCCATGGAACCAGCTGCAACAACGCATACTTTGCAGCCGACAGCACGGGAAAGGGAAAAATAAAATCAAAATCCTCAGGCATCCAAGATTTCACGTGTTTCTTCTGAAGACACAGCCTAGCCTCATCTCTAAAGACCCAGTACATACACCCACCCACGTTCTGATTATTACAACGTACAGCTTCACTTCTGTGTCAGATCCCTGCAACATTTAGTACCCAAATTAATAAAAAATTCTGACTAGTCATCAGTTCCATGGAGCCAAAGTGAGACGTGGTATTTCTTGTAGTCCTGCAGAATATACATTTTGCCCCCCAAAATATTCCTAACCACGTTGTTTTGAATAATTAGTTCACTGACATTCCTGTGCTAAAGAAAAATATCATTAGCAATTTAGAGAAGTTGGATGAAGAGTAATAGTTCAGAAGAGCCCAGTATGAGATGAAATAAGCCTACACCTTCACAAAACTCATTAAAAAGGTAGCTATAATGATATGCCCCAGAATTATCATTCAGATAGGCTGAGCAGGAACCCTGCCAGCTGTCAAGCCACCCTTATCTCAAATACTTAATACTATAGCACGGTATAAGACTTGTGCTTTGGTTTTTGGAGAGATGCCAGCAAGTCTGCTGGGACTACTGGTTTTGAGTCTGCTGGAATTCAGAATTCGGGGGGAAATCAAATCCCAAAATGCCTGCAGAAAAGGAACGCTTTCATTTCCTTTAGCAGAGGTACCTTTGTGCTTTCTCTCTCATGCTGCTTTCCATCACTGTCCACAGACCCGTAGCTTTGTCCTTAAATCACTCTTAAAGACTTGGCTTGGGAATACCGTCCTCAGGGACTACGGAAGAGCCAGCTGGGGTCCTGCGAGCTCTGGTCCACATTCACCACCGCTTTCTCTACAGGGTGGGTTTTTGCCCACCTTCCATCTCCCCGGGTGAGCACGTGTCCCACCTCCTTTCAACTTCACAGGACAAATACATCCACACCAGCTCTCTGTCCCCACGCTCCAAGTCTGTACAACAGCAAGGGCTGATGCCTTCTCTCTCCTTCAGCCTCCAAATTCTTTTGTATTTCAGATCTTTCCACGTTATCTTACACCTCAGAGACATGACCTTGCACCATGATGCTATCATTTACTTCATCTGTTTGCTTCCATCACTCTATCTGCATATCCTTATCATATTATTTACTATTCCACACGGAGTTCTGCAGCCAAGAAAGGTATGAATTAAGTAACATAAGAGCGTTATGAAACGAGGCACACCATCCTCAGTTGTTCATATGAGCGATACAAATGATGGGGGGAAGTGGTCCATGGCAGCCTAATTATTTTCCTGCTACCTTTCAACCAATTACCAGGGATTTGAGGCTTTTTTTAAAGCATAATAATAGGAAGCAATATTATTGTAGATTTACTTCGTGGGGAAAAAATAAACTTCACTAAGTGAAGAACTTAACATTATACTCGCTTTACACACAACTTCAGTGACCTGAAAGAGTATTGATTAAATGGACTCACCACTTCCAAATTACATTTCTTTTCAAAATATTTAAACAGAAAAACAAAGGAGGCCTGCACATCATGTAGCAGCCTATATGGGTTTCATATTGAAAAATATTGAAGTAGCACTCCTGATTCAAGATGAAGGATTCCAGAAAACAGCTACTGCCTTATGTCCTCTTTCCAAAATAGAAAGGTAACAACTCATCTTGTTTAGGAGAACAACGATGGTATCAGTCAGAAAATATTCAAGTTTATTTTTAATCCTGACGATAGTAAATGCTAAAGGATAGGTGAAAACAAGCTCTAGCAATCACCTATTTTTACATGAGTTTTGCGCCACGTGGTAACGTTACTTGGCTGTGGTTTACTATCAAAGTGACAGCCACCTCCTGAGGATCTCTGCTCGTATTATGACAATTTATATTCTTCGCATTGGTTTGATTAACTCTAATCCAAAACAGAGACAAGCGTTTTTTGATCTGATCCGATTGCCGCATCCCTCTATTCTTAGTTTACAGTGACAACAAACGAACGCTGAGGATATTTTTCTTAACTTGGTTTTGTGTGTGACTCTAATTTATGAAAAAGATTTCAAGGCACAGCCCAAGTAATTGAGAATCTTGGGGAAAAAGGAGGAGGTTGCAGAGGGATATTGACACACAAATAGGGTGTTAGTCAAGAAAGTTCTTTGAAGATCATTGCCTTGGTGTGCGATAGCAAGCTGTTTCTATGTACTGCCGAGTACAGAAGCTGTACAGCACGCAGTGAGATGCCAGCAAAGCTCCCCTCCTGCAGGGCAGCCTTTGGGGGCCAGCAGACGAGAGGCAGGGCCACAGCCTCAGCACAACCCTCCCGCCCCAGCCCCAAACCACGCTGGCAGAGCTGGCTTTGAATTCAAGTGCTCCCGATCATCTAAACCGCATCTGCCTTCAAGGCTTTGCCCTTGCAAAGCCTGGGTGCTCCAGAGAGAGGAACAGTCAGTCCACCCCTGCACATCACTGGCCTTTGGCCACAGGAGCCAGCAGCGTGGACCAGGAGGAGATTTGTGGAGCGGCACGGTTGGTGCTGAGGCCCTGCCATCCATAACGCGCGCATTTCAAAGGGATTTGCCTTCCAATGGTGCTACCTTCGACCTGCAGGCTGAGTGGCCGTAAGTGCCTACAGCACACGAGCCGTGCTCCCGGAGCACAGGTCCCATCCAGCTCCATCTGAAAGGAGCTCGGTCCGCTCGCTCCTGACGCCTCCTGCACACCCACCGGAGTGGCAGCGAGGATGGAGATTCACTCCAGAAGCACGCTCCTGCTCCAAACTGCAGATGTATCGACTCACAAATATATCCACGTCGGAGCCCGGTTTAATTATCAGACCGGTCTATGCAGACTGGGAGTCCTGAACAGCAAAACTTGAGCGCTCTCCTAGCAGAGCGTGCTTTAACGGCAGCAGTTTTAGCGAGAGCAGGGGCTGGCTTTCTGAGCAGCTGTGGGGACCATCTCCCCATCCCTCGCCCATCCAGGCAGGCTGCCAAATCCACTGCTGCCTCCCTCCTGACTTGCTGCCAGGCTCCCGCCCGCCTCCCCTGCCCGCTGCTGCGGCTCCAGCCCCCAGCCCTCCCTCCCCAGCCCCCAGCCCTCCCTCTCTCTTGCCCACTCTGTTGTCCTGAAGCCAAGGTTGCTCAAAACGCTGCAGTTCCCGACACACAGATGTGCTCAGCATCTTTAGACTTTCCCTTTTTGCATCTGGACCAGGTTGGTATTTATCTCCTTTTCATAAAAAGAAAGGGATGCTGCAGCTATTTAAGAGAGGAAGAAATTCCACTTCAAATTAAATTTCTTTACACAGACGCGGCAGCAAATAAGTTGGATTTTTGTCTTAATCCTGTTTTCTTTAAGCTTTTTTTTGCATATTTGTTGGAACTTTTTATCTGATCAATAAAATACCAGTTAACCAGTTGGCGATTTGGAACTACTGTTGCTCGGCTTTGCCTGCCAAAGCTCTTTTAGTTACCAACAAACATAAAGGGGGAAAGGCTCACACTTGCTGTTCTGGAGAACTGCCAGGCTCCCAACAAAACCTCGCACGTGCTCCTGAATTCCACATCTCTCCCGCTGCTGGGCGGGCAGTTGGCCACTCTCTGTTCTATTTAAGTGGTGCAGAGCTCAAAAGAGTCTGAAAGAAGAGAGGTATAAAAGGAATACGGCGTTGCACAGCCCCCAACATTACATAACCCCCCCAAAACCCTAACTGAAAGTTGAGTGGAGAAGCCCTATTTCCTTCCTTTTATCTGTGAATGCGCTCTTCACGGCACCGCTAGCGGACTGACAAAAAAAAAAAAAAAAAAAAAAAAAAAAGCACGCGCAATGGTAGCAACAGAAACAAATAAACCTTCTCATGTGTTAAGGATTTGTATGGCCTATCCACAAAGAATCGAGTGGGTTTTGCCAAAGGAGAAACCAATTAATGACCTCGGGGCACAAATACACGTGCACGGCCGCGGCACAGGGCTCCGTACGATGCGCAAATGCTGCCCCTCGCCCGGCCTTGGCGTTGAAGGCCCAGGTTCAGGTAGCCCTCCAGCCACCGCTGGGCACAGGACGAGGGTTTGGAGATCAGCAGTTAGCAGAAAGCAGCTCCTTCAAAGCTTACCGAATTCCAAAGGGATCACAGCGAGCTCCCTGGATGCTGCTTACAAGGTTCTGAATGCCGGCAAAGATGGCGGCGTACGGATACCATACGCCACTCGGTCACACGGAAGAAAGTCATTATAATGAATTAATTCCTGTCCTGCAAACACGCTACAGCAAAGCTTCCCCGTTACAGATCTCAGTGCTTTCACTCACACCAGCATCAAGAGCTGCCCAGTTGGCTTCACCCCAGTGCCCATCCAGTGTCTTCCCAGCCAGCTAGAGGGACCAGTAACCCAGCTCTGTCATTAATAACAATCCAACAATAAAGCCAAAATGGGATGGGTCGAAACCAGATAGCAAAGCAAAATCAAAACTCTGTTGTCAAACCCCTCCGAGGATGTTTACGTGGCATTTTTCAAGGTCTCGCATCTGCACCCCGTTCTTGGTGCCTTCTCATTTTGGCTCTTCCAACAGCGATGGGAAGTTTGTGCGTTCTAAAAATCAGAAACTATCCAAGAGAAGAAACATTTCGTTGTGTGTTTCCTTTCTAAGGGCATCCATCCTCTGCGTATCCAACAACAGGCAGGCTCCCCTGCTGCGGCTGCGGATCCGGCCAACGCGGTGCTCGTTTCCATGCAAGAAATCCGCAGGGGAAAGGCACCTTATGCTCGCGGCGCTGTGTTTGGAGGTGGGAGTCAGGCTTGGCACATCACAGGAACAGATGTGGGGATAAGTTTCTAATTAAAGGGACACACAAACTGACAGGTCCTTTAGGCCTTGTCCTTTGGCACCTCAAAGGTGACACGTGATGGGTAGGGGCACACGCACTGCATTACTGGACCGAGTCTATAATTCCGCTGCGCTGACATTTCGAAGGAGCGCTATGTTGACCCGTGAGCTCCACAGATCTTCAAAACTGCAAAACCACTGCAATTAAGAGACATGGCTACGTCCCAATGGTTATTAAAGCAATCTGAAAACAGAGAGATCATGGGGGGTGGGGGGAAGGAGAAAGGGCTTTGCTTAAAGCTGGGTGCATCTAATAGAAGTACCTCATTTTCACGAAATCATGATGTATTTTTTTTATATAATCTTGCTGCATGTTTAATAGAGAATTAGTATTTTTTGTTATACATTTCATTACCTTCTCTTTAGCTCATGACCTTATAGGACCAGGCTATTTGGGAAGGAGACATGTGTCTTCGAGACATCTGTTTGCAGATCAAGTGAGATCAAGTGAGAACTGTGCTCAAATCGATTGACTTTCAGCAATTAAAGGCCTCTAGGAAAAAGAAGATAAGGAACTTGGTATTCACTCACCGGCTCATCGAGTTTGGGCCTCAGTGAAACATGCCCTGGTGAATGAATGCACAGCTTTGTCGAAGACGTGGCTTCCTAAGGAAGGAGCAGCCACCTTTTGTTTGTCCACGGGATCTGTGGCTTAATGAAACAGCAGATTGGAAATCTGGTGAAAACACTAGCAGTTCCCCCCGGGGATTCTTTTTAGTCTGAACTGTTCTATAAATAATTCAGTATAATTGACAAGAATCACATTTTTAAAAAAAAAAATAATAGTGAAGTCATCTTCAACTTTTGAGTTAGAATTTAAAGTAAAAATTCCACCCAACCTGATGCAATCGATACAAAAGTCACTCCCAATCCAGAGCAAATACCAAACAAAAGACAAAAGCAGATGAAAACGAGCAGCTGGTTGCCTGAGCTCAGTGAACTGTGAAACTAAGCATTTAAATGTTTACAACTGTAATGGTTTTTGCTCTGAAGTTTTCTGCATTGTCTACAACACGCCGAAGGCAGACTTGAGCTACAAGCAAATGAGCTCCAGAAATGGCTGAAAGTCAATCATCAAAACTAGGTACGTAATACCCCGCGATACATATGGCAAGTTTTTAGACTCTGCTGGGCATAACAAAGCTCGTAACGCTGGGAGCATCTGGCCATCATTAAAATGAAAGCCTAGAGAAGGGGCTGTGTAAATTTAATCCTACTCATTACGAGAGAAGGATACTACAGGCAACGCAACTGCTTCACTTTTCTGTTTGACTTCAGAGCCTATTCGCGATTTTTTTTTAATCTTTTTATTTTTACTTGAAACAATCAGATGAATCTAACCCTGGAAAATCAACAGCCCTTTATCCCCAGCACCCCCAGAGATCACAAACAGCTCTGCCTTCTTGGGGGAATACGAGCAGCTGACAATTCACCATTCCTAGGGTGCAGAGCAGCTTAATTAACAAAAAGCAATGTTTTTCTACAGAAGTTGTTTCTTTGTTCAAGTTAATGGTGCACAATATTACTCGTTGATCCTGCACGCCAGCCCGTGGACAAGCCCTGTGCTGAATTCCCCCGTGCTCTCTTCCCATCTCAGTGGAGCAACCAATTCCACTGGTAAAATGCATCGATTCTGGCTTTCTAACTCTTTGTTGCTATTCCATCTCCCTCTGATCTTACACCAAACATTCACTCATTTATGTTCCTCTGCTGGGTTGAACAGCAGGATTTCCGTCTTTTAATAATCTCGTATATTTGTAACAAAACTCTTAATGTATTTACACCTACAGAAAATGAACCAGGAAACAAGGCGTACTGCATCGCAATATCCGTGGGACTCACCAAGAATCTCAGTTCTATTTTATCTATTCGAGTCACTTTGTCAACGCAGAAATTTATTTAACGGGCCAGTTTCCACATCTATAGCAAATGAAATCCTGTGGCATACATGAACCATTTAAATGTAAAATTTAGGACCTTCAATTAACTTTATTCTGCTAAATTTTTTCTTTTTTTTTTTTTTTTTTAATTTTAATAATTTGAAGTGCCTCCACTGTCTATCAGCATGGGGGAAAATAAGATAATTTTGTTAAAGCTGATGGAATTAGCATGAGATAAGTAAAGGTTAAATGTCAGGATGGAGACTGGAGGCTTAATCTTCCTCCAACATATAGCAGACCAGCAAGAAGAAGTGAAAAGAGGTATATTTAATCAAAAAGAGGGCAAAAAAAGAACTTTTGCATCAAAAATATGCTTGCAAATTAAAATGGAGAGAGATCTGGATCAAAGACTAAGGTTTCCAGTTAGTTGTGACTATTCAAGAGATCAGATTTGTTTGCAATGGGTTAAGCCAACGTGGCGAGGCAAGACCAGTTACTCTAGAAAGAGCCACGTCGTGCTGCGCGAACCCGCGGCTGCAGAGAGGAGCGAAGGGTCTGGAGCTGGGCTCCGATGCCGCGGGGAGGGAAACGTACCCAGACCCAGCCATTAAATCACCAAATCACAGCAAGGCTGGGGTTGGCAGGGTCCTTTAAAAATTATCTAAGTCCAACCCCTGCCCTGGGCAGGGCCATCTTCCACCAGATCAGGTTGCTCAAAGCCCCGTCCAACCCAACCTTGAATTTCAGCATCATCCTCATCAAAGCGCAAACGAAGCGGTCATTTTGAATGGCATCTTTCACACAAAGCAATCTGCAAATGTTTTAGATCATAGTAAATTATAATTAATATAAAGAAAGCATGGAAGAAGCTGAACTATAAAACGAGAATAGTTTTCCTACATAAGATCCTAAGCGAAACACAGTTAACGAAGCTGAGAAACACAAGTAGGTTACTCTACAGATCACAGAGAAAAAGGGTTCTTGAATAAGCAGAGAGAAACCGTTCGAAGAAAAGAGCGCAACAATGCAACATTTCTAAATAAATACAAGTGGAATCTAAGTTTTATTATTGCATTTCCTTTTTGACAATAAAAATGGGTTGTGAAGAAAAAGAATAGCCTCATCATTACACTGGCTGGTTTTATCTCAAAGAGTAGGCACCAAGTTTTTATCCTAAGCATTTAGTATTTTTCATGATTTCAGTATTATCTGTATGAGCAGCCGCTCATCCTATCATTGTGCCTCCCTGGAGGCACCTGCAATTGTGCGAGTGGAATAATTTACCATCACACACGATAAGCTGAACACTTGGGGACGTGGCATTTGTAGCAACAGCATCACTACACAGACCGCGGCTCAGTTCAGAGACAGACGATGTGATTTGCACTAGTCAATATTAACTGTTAACTGATAATTACTTACTTCTTATTTCAGAAACGTAAGAGGCCGAAGCAGGAGTCACAGAAGCCCAAACCAGTAGCACCTGCAGCAAAAATATCCTGACATAACTTAGTAAAGACAAAGCTTGCGGACTACACAGGAGCGACCTTTAAATCGAAACAGAAGAGGGAACAACGTCTTGGGTTTGGGTGGGTTTTTTGTACTTTGAACAATACTGTTGTGGAGAACTTTTCTATTATCAGGTTTCATAAAGAATGACTAGAAAAACAAGCATGGATAGAATTTAATGTGTAGAATTTAATTATAAAGTGACTACAGTTTTCAAGAAGTAAAAATATTTCCAATTCCAGTGTTTCCATGCCATCAAGATACCTTTTCTGGACTAGTGCAGACCACCAGTACTTCTTGGCCAACGCCAAGACATGCAAATATCCTACTAATGCATTGTTTTATATTCAAGAAGTTATTTGCGTGTGTGAATTATATATATAAAAATATGCACAAAGAAATTCCTGTGTCATCAACTTTTATTTTACATTCCTCTAAAAGGGAAGGTTTTTATAGAATTTCCAATTGCTAGAATCCCAGGACAGCTGTCTGTCCTATCTGTTTCAGACCAACCTTAAATAGTATTTTATGCGGTATACCATATGCTTCAATCTCTCTGTCTGCCACCTTCAGCTTTTAGTCTCCGAGCCGCAGAAAATAGTATGCTAAATAGCAAGAAGCCTGGTGGTAAAATCATGTTAGATTTCTCTCCCCGGAGTAGAGTGATGTTGGATTAAAAGCATACCTCAAAGAGTCTTCATTTTAAAGACCATAAACCAAACCCTCCCATCAGAGGGTAAACACATTAAGCCTCATTACAGTGCTGTCCTTCAAAGCAAGAGAGGTCTAAATGCAGGCTGGAGGAGAGGCACTCGTTACCAACACTTTGCTTTTGGTCCTGCCAGGCAGAGCGCCGGGCGTGCTACGGAGCAAGGGCTGGGGGCTGCGCTGCGGCAGGGCATGGGAGAATCATAGAATGGTTTGGGTTGGAAGGGACCCCTAGAGGTCATCTAGTCCAACCCCCCTGCAGGGAGCAGGGACACTGCTAACTAGATCAGGTTGCTCAGAGTCCCACCCAACCTGGCCTTGAATGTTTCCAGGGATGGGACTTCCACTACCTCTCCTTCCCCGCCGGCATGGGGCGGGCGCGCTGGCCCAGACTGGTCCTAATGGTGGGATGTGGAGCCACCGGGGAAGACCGGACAGGCCGGAGGCTGCAGCTTGGCAGTCACCCGGGGCACGTCATGCTGCGGGGAAGCCTGGTCCATCAGCCTGCTCTTCATTGGGGTCTTTCATTCATAGACAGCCGTCCACCACTTCATTGTGTTACTGGTTGGATTAGGCCAAGGGAACTACGGTTTTGTTCTGCAAAACTTTTATCACCTGGGAATTCATCTTCCAAGGCTAAAGATGGATGGGGCTGAATTTGTCCAAACTCTCAAGTTCAAAAAGAGAAGGTGATGTGTAGGCTTCGTTAAATGAATGTGTGATGGACAAGGAACACACCGACAGGAAAGCATTCACGTTGCCAGAGAGTACGTCATCTGCGAAGTATTTCATCTGCAGCAATGGAAAACCCGGCATTCTCTACACCTCGCCTTGTTTTCCTCCCTACTATGCACGGCAAGACACCATGGGGCAAAATAACTTCAAAGTTAGGAAAATTGTATGCCTTTAGATCCTCCGATTATGAAAAACCTCTTACCTTCCAGCCCCAGGCCCTCATTCAAGCACCCTACATTTCTCCAAATCGTTATTAGCGCTCTGATATTGAACGGGGTAATTCTCTCATCTTCTGTTGCAATGACCTGAATCGCATCAGTGATGCATCGCTGCCTTCAGAGACGGTGACCGTTGACTGGGTGACGGTCACCAGACCAACACCAGCTTCACAACCATCTGGCAGCAAGGAAAGATCATGTAATTTAAATTTCTGTGTAACTGGGAAAAAAATTATTATACTTAGCACTGCCTCTTCCTCAGCAATACAGTATAAAGCTCTCCACAATAAGGTAACTTTTTTCAAAAGCTTTATCAGAAGAAAAAGGAGTTACTTTATGTCTTATCTGTCTCTGGAAAGCACAGATTAGGTGGACGCATTTCCAACACCACGTCCAGCTTCAGTGCAGCCGTGTTTATGCGGGAGTCAGGACCCTGTGGACTCAACACTACGTTACCCCAGGACAAGGAGCATAAGACTGGCCATTAACTACCATCCACCAAAAAGTCAAACACTGTTCCACTGCAGGCTGGGTTTCCAGTTTTGCAGCCACCACCAGGGCTCACCAGGCACAGGAGCATGGCCAGGAATCACCCACCAGCGCGATTCCTTCCTGCAACATCTCCAGACCTTGTCGCCTGACACCAAACGCACTGAGGCCAGCAGAAGTCTTGTGATTTCAGCACTGGAATTGGCATCGAGTTTGGTATTGGGTTTTACCTCCAGAAATAGTTCTTGCAGCTCAGGCAGTTCATTTTCTTCCCAAGTTGTTTGGCAGCTGATCAACTACTGCTGCTATTAAAAGCAAGCACTTGGTGATGGATGATCTAAGAGCTGCTTAATTAGACAGGGAAATCAGTTTAAGCACCATATTGCTTTGTATTAGGACTAAGTGAAAATCTGCAATTTCAGATCTCTTGTCATCTGTGAAATTAAAGGATGGGCTCAGCCCATTTGGTGAGCACCCCCATCTCAAAGGCACCAGAGCACCCTGGCATGGTGAGGGGCTCCTGCTGCCTCTCAGCAGACATCTTAGAGACTTCCCCCCCCCCCCCCCCCCCCCCCCCCCCCCCACTTTCCTCCGCAACGCCCCTGGGGATGCTGATGGGACCTCGTGGGGAAGCTTGAACCCCTCTGCATTGATGCATTTGTTCTATAAATGCAGAGAGACCTTCAGCCTTTCAGGCTGTCTGGAATTCGTCATCCACACAGTAACTCACCCCGTTTTAACACAAGCCTAGGATATGTATAACCTCTTCTTCACATTCCCAGAAAATGAGATATACTGTCTCTTTAAATTATTCATGATCATTCCATTTAATGAAATAACATTTTACAAGTATAATTGCATTAAAAACAGAATGCCAGAGTTTTATAAAAACATCTGCCTCTCTTAGTCTACATTAAATTACAAGAGGAACGGGTCTGAAATCATGCTCGTCGCTCAAGACAAAACTCCTCTCCGATACACAAATCAATACGTGATTTAATTGTGTTTTATTGCTTCTTTTGCTTCAGTCTGGGGTCAGGAAAGACCCTGAGAACATCCTATTTGCTGTTTTCCCAAGTCACATTCACTCAACACACACCTATTTTTTAATTCTAACCTTCAAGCTTTCTCCAGCTGCAGGGCAACAGGGAGACTGGAAGAGCAAGCAGGGAACGAGAGAAGCTATTTATCCTCCTTCTGGACTGCAGCTTGTTGAAAGGTTTTTCCTCTAAGATTGTCTTCTGAAGACGCCAACAAAATCACGATGGAAACAGCAGAGCTAAAATGTTTATTATGCAGAATCGTTCTGCACGACCGAGGTGGCTCTGATAACATCCTACAGTGGCACCTGAGCACAGCCCAACTCACCTTTTGCTACAAACGCTATCTCGTACACAGCATGGCTTTGGACCATTATTGTTAAGTTTTAGAAAGAATAAATAAAAATGCAGTATTTCATCAATCCTAGACTAAGATTTGTGTTTTGGGTTTTTTTTTTTGCTTTCTTTACTCAACGTGCTTTGAGATTCATCAAACGTTGTTTCAGGGTTGAGCAGTCATTTTTCTCATAGACCAATAACAGACCAATTTCCAAATACACAACATTGGCTGATGTCCAAAGTTGCGTGCTCTAATCCCCGTGGATAAATTCTCATGCAGTATGTATGGACCCTTGTAAACCCCCAGCTCTTCCTAACAGTGGATGAATTTCTGAAATTTCTTAGCCTCAAGACAGAAATCTAGGTTCATGCTCTCTATCTAATCGCTATCTTTTACTCTACCATTTTAACCTGTCTCTAATGTCAATACATGGAGTTGATGGCTCTGTTTTGACTTGTACTCTGGAAAATAGCTATAGTTCAATTAGAATCAATAAGAATTTTAAAACTAGAAGCTAACGCATTATTTGAAATTGAACTGCTGATTTCTATTCTCCATGGGTCTCTAAGGAGACGTTCAACTTTTAGAGTATTTATTTAAAGTTTTTCAAAAAGCCGAAATGGATTTTACCTTGTAGGCTGGAAATGTAGTTTGACGCTCGATAGAAGGAATTAATGGAAAACCGTGGTTTAACTTGAGGTTATGGATTTATCCAGCCATCCTTCCCCCAAAAGTCTTGTAGGCACAGAGCTGAAAACGGACCCTGGCTCCTGTCTGTCATTCACCGCTGCTCCCGTTTCTTCTGCAGCGTGAAGACCGACTGCTCTGTATTGCCTTCTACCGGCACTGCTGCGGGTCCGGTACGGCTACGTTCATCTTTGTGCACCACCAGACTCAAGGACTTGCAGGGAAACTCTGTCTTGGATGTACCCACCACCCCCCTTCCTCAGTCTGGTTAAAGCAAGCGCTGATTTGCCATTTCTTACCGCTTTTCACTGGTGATTAAATCCGTCCGCTGGAGAACTTGTAGACAGGCACTTATTTTTCAGCATGCATACATAGAAAGGTTTTACAAATTAAGTAAAGATACCAGAAGATCCCAATTATATGAAAAAAATGGCACCTGGAGAATTGTATGGCAAGATAAACCTACCCAGAAGTGTTTATTATTTCTTAGTAAACAGACACACTGGAGGCAAAATTACTGCTTTCTGCAAACAGCCAAAGGATTTGTTTAGTAAGCTGAAAGCAAAATAGACACATTTGCCTCAGTTACGTTTATATGAAAATTTACTCAAGTCCTAGTGCAAATCTCACGAAAGCACATCACGGTTTATTTGCACAGTCAGAATAAAAGGGTCTCCTGACAACAGACATAGGTCCTACCAAAAGCCATCTACTTGATCAGAACTGAAGATCCATTCCCAAGGCACAAAAATTGCCTTTTGCACTTTCTTTTCTTGCTTAATGGCCATAAAAAAAAAAAAAAATCCCTGTATTTCAAGAAGCATTTTCCTCCATTATGCACTAATGGTTAATTCACCACCCTGAGAAAAGCACTCCTTAAAGATCAATTTTAGAGTTGGAATTGAAAGAAGAACAATCACTCTATTGAAGGCGGTACTGCAGAATGAGGAGCTTGATTTAAAGAAGTCCCAAATTCAAAAGATTATACTGTCTACCAGAAGAAAACCCCACCATTCTGTATGTTCAAGACATTGTATACTGGAAGGATACGGACTTGAATACACAGTCATTGCTAACACCATCACCAAACCACATCCTTTCTGAGAGACTTAGTTAGCAGTGCTGTAAAAAAAAACCCAAAATCCAAACCTGAAACCCCACAATGGAGTTCACAGCATCATAGAATGTTTTGGGTGGGAAGGGACCCCCAGAGGTCACCCAGCCCAACCCCCCTGCAGGAGCAGGGACACCTTGAACCACATCAGGTTGCTCACAGCCCCATCCAACCTGGCCTGGAATGGTCCCAGGGATGGGGCCTCCACCTCCTCTCTGGGCAACCCCTGCCAGGGTTTCACCACCCTCACTGGAAAGAATTTCTTCCTTAGATCCAGTCTAAACCATCCCCCCTTGTCCTGTCCCAGCTGGCCCTACTAAAAAGCTTGTCCCCCCCTTTCCTCTGGGCCCCCTTGAAGCCCTGAGCGGCCGCACTCAGCTCTGCCCGCAGCCTCCTCTTCTCCAGGCTGAACACCCCCAACTCTCCCAGCCTGGCCCCAGAGCAGAGGGGCTCCAGCCCTCGGAGCATTTTAGTAGCCCCTCGGATCATTTTAGTAGCCCTCCCCTGGCCCCGCTCCAACAGGTCCATGTCCTCCTTGTGCTGAGGGCTCCAGAGCTGGACGCAGGGCTCCAGGGGTGGTCTCTCCAGAGCAGAGCAGAGGGGCACAATCCCCTCCCTTGCCGCTGGCCACGCTTCTCCTGATGCAGCCCAGGGTAGGGTTGGCTTCTGGGCTGCCAGCACAATTACTAATATGTGCCTTGCTCAGTGTTCAACAACTTTCTGAGTAAGTGAAGGGCATGATAAATCTTTACAGGGATACTCATGAATATGTAACCTCGCACTCATCAATACACTTTCTCCAATATGCATCCCCGGAGGGATTCTGTACGTTACTGTGATGATGGGAAGAGTGACACGTACATGTACAGTGACAACCACATTACAGTTCTCATGTATACAGCTCCCCCCAAAAAGCCTGCCTCATGGCCTCCTATTTCTGGTGCTGACACAGAGGAGAGCCCCCATGCTTGCTGGGTGCTGGGCTGAGCCATCCTGACCCCCACCAGCACAGCTCCCAGCACCTCCCCGTGCCACCCCTGCTCCCACGGCCCCACGGCGCGGCAGCGTCCCTGCAGGGCGTGCGGCGGTTTTGCTACGCGGGATAAGTGAAGCATCTTCTAACTAAGAACCGTCAGACTGATGACAAACTCTGGAGCATGAAGAATTAGGAAAGCCCCACCGAGCTGGAGGTTACACAGCCAACAAAAGAAATAGATAGGAAAGCAGGGGTTGTCAGGAAGAGATGGAGTAGGAGAAACACATCCCATGAGCTCTAACCATCCGTCATGGGAATATCACCAAATCACTCATTTTTTGTACCGGTGCTGAGATGAGTAAGAGAAAATACTAAGACAGGAAAAGTGTTCTTGCAGAGCTACATGGGTTTTGGTCCTAGCTTCCGTCTTGGCAGATCAGCTGAAGAAACCTTAAAGTGTGCCCACCCAGCAAAAATCAGTGTACCTTGTGTTCCTTCTCACTTTATTTCAAATATTTGCTGTTTCCACATTCCTCAAATGAGTTATTTTTTTCTGACATACCTCAACACGCAATACTTTCATACAAGATAAATAATTTCCTTTGCATATTTGTAAATACAGTTTGGATCTGCCTCTCAGATGTGAGCATGAAGTCTCAGAAGCTACCCAGAGAGTGCCTGTATTCACAGCAAAGGAAGGGAATTGAGGTCTACCTGCTATTTCTCTAACAATAATTCACCAGAAAATAAAATCACCACAAAGCATCAGCGCTAACGCACAATTCTGTAAAAAAACATGTACTTTTCATTGCTGCTTTCAGCGAGTCAACCTCTGGAGCAGAAAGAAGAATACAGAACACGTACCGGTCTCATTCGGAGAACTGGACTCACTTAGGGGCAATTTCACGGTACTCCCCGCTACAGTATCCGAGATCACTGTCACCATCATCATCATCATCAGTGGTTGTAGTCACAGACAAGTACAGAAGGCAACGCCGTGGTGATCTGTGATCCAGAACGTGGGGGGGGGGGGACAGGGACGGGGGGAATACTGATGGCTGTCAGAAGGATGAGCACAGAAAGGGACTAACGAGGTATTTCCAAGATGTGACACCAAAATAATTCATAACGGGACTGAACATCACAAATGACAAGGAAGTGGATTATTCCAGTCTTTTCCTTCAGTTTTGACTAGAATGTATTTCTATGAGCATATTTACTCAGTATTTTCTTCAAAATAGTCTTACGAATGCTATATGATAAGGAAGTCCTATTAGAAGAACTCAATGGTAAAGCTTCTAATTGCAATATTCCGGGTGGAAGCTTCACCTTTTAGCCGAAGCACAGGACGAGGTGTCAGGAAACTAAAATTCTAGTCTTGGCTCCTCCACAAATTTTCAGAAAGCTCTTTTAATTTTTCTGCTTTGGTTTCTCACCCCTGCGAAGGAACGTGTCGCACCGATTTCCCCAGCTATCTGAGCCTCAACTTGCTGCACCCCTTCCCGCCCTGCGCCTCAGCTCCGGAACGGAACAGACGGCAGGACCGGCATCGCATCACGCAAACCAGAAAACATGGCAGGGAAAGTATTTTCTTGCTGTTTTCTTTCCAGGCATTTGAATAACCGTTTCCAGCCCGGCTACCAACACGCACCTCAGCAATGATTATAAACCACAGCGGACCTGTGACTTACACAGGGCCTTATCACAGCAGATATTGCACTGAATGGTGCATGGAAATTTATGCTGGAGATCCCTAATTTCTCCTACATCGCTTCCTAAAAGGTTACAGTCTACAACTACCTTAGCCCAATTAACTGAAGAGAAGATTAACCAAGGCAGAGGCTGCCTAAGCACTGGCTAGTGGTTTTTTTGTGGTTTTTTTTTTGAAGTCTCACCAACCTACCTGCAGTACACTCCTTCACATACACCACTGCGTCGAAGTCTTATTTTCAGTGAACAGAAGGTTTTAGCACTGCACTCGACAGACACGTGGAGTGTTTTAATAGCTAGTTACCGACATCTTCAGTGGTGGTTACAATCTGCTACCATATTCATCTCACCCCATAATGAGCTGCCTGGGGAAAATGTGTATTATTCAGAGGACCCAGGTGAAAGAAAAAATAGCTCCACGGGTATGAAACTCATGATTTATCTCCCTTCCAAAACAGAAAGGTGAAGCGAGGCACATCCCTTGCTCCATTATACACATTTGACAATTTTGCTCTGCACATTGCAAAGCGCGGTACTGAAAGATGAACGAAAATAGCACTGCAGAAAATCAAAACTACTTATTCCTGATACAAGAGAACAGCATGAAAAACCTTCCACTTAAAGATCTCCACCAGCAAGTTATAAAGAGGCTGCAAGGTACTGTGCAATATTTATGAGTATGAGATATATACTATAGATTAATTCATAAATTCTCCATACATAATTTATAGTCTATTTACAGAGTAAAACAGTCATCACACAGCAACCACCACAAATGCATTCACTTAAACTTAAGGGCATTTGTAATGACTGCTCAGAAATGAGAGGGCCATAATAAACCAGTCACCGGCAATGACAAGCTGACTAAAACGCACGGAGTAGAAAGAAAGGAAATGCATTTTTAAGGCAGTTGATGTGCTATAAATTTTTAATGCTCTATAAAATCTTTCATTTAGTTAGAAATATTTATGTAGTATTAAGTACATTATTCCAATTCAGAGTAAGAAATTAGTCTTAACTTGTTGTACAGAGCACTTAAGATTTTTCTTTCCTAAATTTTATCCTCGCACTGGCATGGTACAAATTGTCGTTCAACAGATTTGTACAAAAGCAGCATAATTTCTCCATTTCCTCAAAAATCCTCCCTGAACGCAACTACTTTTTCTTTAGTTAACACCACAAAGCGGTTGTGTGTTAGGTTTTTCAGGTATCACGTGCAATAAATGGGATGACCAAAGTCTGAACAGTCAAGTAATGCAGGTAGAAGCACAGTCCACAGACTTGGGTATAAGTTAAGACCCCGAGTAAGTAACATACTTAAGTATGTGTTTGCAACCCTGAAATAAAAGCAGAATTTGCTGCACTAACAGCAAGAAAGCAACTTGCTGTGATTGCTACAGTTCTTACGCGCTGGAGGGAGACAGAATTTATCCAGCCCTAGCTCGAGGCGTCACCGCTGCAGAGCAATTAAAACAATCAGTCCTTTAGTTACACATCGTTCCACTGTTTCCCCATAAATTAGCTGCGAGATCAAAGCCTTAAATGCTACGCCATCAGCCAGCTGTACCTATTTATTGACTTACATACAGTCTAAATATCCATAGGTGGAAGAAGGAACACCTCGTAAGGAATCATAGAATCAATCATAGAATCATAGAATGTTTTGGGTTGGAAGGGACCCCTAGAGGTCATCGAGTCCAACCCCCCTGCAGTCAGCAGGGACACTGCTAACTAGATCAGGCTGCTCAGAGCCCCATCCAACCTGGCCTTGAATGTTTCCAGGGATGGGGCCTCCACTACCTCTCTGGGCAACCTGTTCCAGTGGTTTACCACCCTCATTGTAAAGAATTTTTTCCTTATATCTAGCCTAAACCTACCCTGATTTAGTTTAAAACCATTACCCCTTGTCCTAACGCAGCTGGCCCTACTAAAAAGATTTTCCCCCTCTTTCCTATAGGCCCCCTTTAGGTATTGAAAGGCCGTAATCAGGTCTCCCCGCAGCCTTCTTTCCTCCAGGCTGAACAAGCCCAACTCTCAGCCTGTCCTCATAGGAGAGGTGCTCCAGCCCTCGGATCATTTTAGTAGCCCTCTTCTGGACCTGCTCCAACAGTTTCATGTCCTTCTTGTGCTGAGGGCTCCAGAGCTGGACGCAGGGCTCCAGGTGAGGTCTCACCAGAGCTGAGTAGAGGGGCAGAATCACCTCCCTCAACCTGCTGGCCACGCTCCTCCTGATGCAGCCCAGAGTACGGTTGGCCTTCTGGGCTGCCAGGGCACATTGCCGGCTCATGTCCAGCTTTTTATCCACCAGCACCCCCAAGTCCCTCTTGGCAGGCGTGTGATGTGCTCCCTCTGTCATCAGGCGGTTTAAGGAACAAGCCGGGCAAGGATCTCGTTACCAGGCAGCACGTTTCCCATTCAAAAAAGACCACGTTAAAAAGCAGTCGTGTTCCCAGGAATCGCAAGGCCCAAGATGCACAATTAGCTTGTCGGGTTTGGGGCTGAATTACTGCAATAAGTGATGCTGTATGCCTTGGCACAAAGCCACCAGATCTCATTCCGTAACCCAACAAGCTTGCTGATAACGAAGTACACTATTCTCTTTTTGATGATATTTTTTGTTCTCTAAATGGTCTTCATGATGTTCCTCTGCATACATACAAAGATTTTTAATTGCTATTTAATATTAATGCAGTTTCCAGAATTGGAGAAAAAAGTATTTTTAAAAAAAAATTTCTTTTTTTAAAGCCCACGTCAGCTTCAAGGTTGCAGCTCTAAGAACGAGCGTTAGAGACAGACGTGCCCAGGAGCTACTCAAGGGTGTAGTTTATCCTGAACACAAGATTGTAAATAACTGAACATCCAAGATGCCCCATTTTTAGTACCAGCTCCCCAGAAATCCCCACACCCGCGAGAGCTGCCTGGTTCTACCGGTGACACTGTCACATCTTTGACAAGCTCCGTTATTTAGATTTTGCGTTAAGACATTACAGTTAATTAGTAGGCTAAAACGTATTTAACTTATCTGTGTTTCAATCATTTTAACTGTCATTTTGGACACCTTTGATAGCCGATCAACTGCTCATGTTTCCAATACTAGATTTGCTGAGATAATAAATCTTCCGGCACGGCATTTTTCTTTCTCCCAGTGATGTTTTAATTGACTTCTACAGACAAAGCTCATGTTATATATTGCAGCTTCTTGAACCGCTGATCACTTTCCTGGTTTTCTTTAACACAATCACATTAAGTATTGGGTTATTTAAGAAGCTTAGCGAGTCTTCCCATCGAGAACCGTGCTCGCAGTTAAAACTGAAACACAGTGTGGTTTAGAAAGTGGTTGAGCAAGAACTCATTTTCACTGTGTTCCCTAAGTCTGCTTCACGCGGTTCCATAGATGGGAGCCTAAGGATTATGTGTAAGAGTAAATCTGACACTGCTTAATGTATCAAAAGGACTAGCCTCCACCTACAAAATCTGTAATTACGTGTGATTTGCATTAAGCCTTAAAAAGAAATAGAAATCCCTAAACGAAACAGAAAAAGCAGATTAGGAGTAATATTCTGTTGATGATACCCCGAATGATTTATGTCAATTAAGATGATTCCCATGCTCTCATGAAACCACCTTTCACTCTGTCACTTCAGAAGAGGGGGACCCTGACTGCTAGGACCTGCTCAGCACTAAGGCAAAGCCGTGCAATTCCGTTTCCCAGAGAAAGAACGACCCGTCTTAAAGTTCAGCCAGTGAAAAGTCTATTACATTCCGCACAGCTTCAAAATGCAAGCTTCAAAGCTATCAAACAGCAACAAGAGAAAAGTCATTTTTCATTATACTTTCAAGACATTGCTGAGATAAAGCTATTAAACCGCGTGCCTGATATATGCACAAGGTTGAACTATTCCAAAGGGAAGCCACGCGTAGCTCTTGCCCTGCCACCGCAACGATCAAAGGTCACAGATGACGACAGGAGTCAGGAATTGCGCTATTTTCTTTCAAGAGGTTGAGAGCGTGTATGCTGATACAGCTCCAAGCCACATTCTTAATCTAACAGGCACATCTTCAGGAATATTTCTGGCAATTGATGAATCATTTTGCAAGTCAAGGCAGAAAAGGTATCATTAAAACCACCTTACCGTTACTTCAACAGGCTGCCTTATTAAGAAATCCGCTTCAGCTCTCATTTTCCAATTCATTGTTGATGACTTTGAGAGAACAAAAAGTGTTCCCACCAACAGAGGCTTTCATTTGCCCCCAGGTATCAGCAGAGCTTAATGCTGCCCTACAAAACACGTGTCAGAAGAAGTACCTGTGCCATCTGAAAATGCCTCCTGTCTGGATATGTTAAAGACGGGCTAACTTCTCCAAAAGCAAGAGCAGACTCATGGGCAAACACGCACCCCAGACCATGAACCGAAGGCATCCAGCGACCGCGTAAACATTCACGGAAAGGATAAGCACCAGTGTCTGCACAGGCCTGTCATTTAAATGTTTGCAGCTGAAGATGCTGGGTGACCGAGGGGCCGTAGGCGATTTCCCCCGTGAATTATCGGTGCTCACCTCTCAAAAGCCGTTTCCACCAGCCATCCCGGGGAACAAGCCATCCCTGTAGGAACCTCACGAGGATTACCTGCGCACTTGTGAAAACTGCACTGCAATGTTGGTCTTCAAGGAAAATGAAGAGAAATGACTAATAAAAGGCAAGAATATTTAATTGGCAAATTTGTTAGAAGACCGTTAATTGCCAACTATAATACACTGAATAAATTAGCATAGCCAACAAGCTGAGGACTGACATCATGTACTTCACGCTGACTTTTTAATTATTCAGAAAGCAAATAAATTATTTTTGAGCTTGCATTTTCTTCCGTTTCATGTTGTCCTTGTGGCTTTTAAATATGTTTCAAAAATTTTTCCTTTTAAATTCAAGTCTACCAAGCATTGGTAATTCAGCTTGTTTTTTCTTCTACAGAAGTGTACAGATGGGAACAGAAATCATTGTCTCACCTGTAAGATCTGCAAGACTTCAGTCATATTTGTGAAACTTTAAAGCCTTCAACAACACAAACAACACCTTTCCAGAGGAGGAGGAAGAGCCTGCTGGTGCCAGTTCAAGGCATACTGACAGATTTAAATATGGTGTATTTACTGGTTTTGAGTTCCTCTACCCAAACAAGGTGTTAACCGTATTTAAATCCAAATAAACATCATGTGGCTTGGATCATTTTAAAATGTCCTTTTTTTTTTTTTTTTTTTCTTTTTGAACCACCAACACTTCGAAGTTAACAGAAAGCCCATCACTCCAGGAAGCCTTGTTTCCGAGACAGGTATCTCCACTCTTCCCTTACTTAAAATTCACAAGCTCGTACCTATCTATCTCTAGTTCCCCCTTTCAGTCCCATTTATAAAGACTATTTTTAGCCAGAGCAAATGTCAGTGTACAAATAAAATTAAAAATGCAATCAACATTACCAGATATAATGAGATGTTTAATTACCCTTGAAACTAGGCCTTGTGAAGATCCCATAAAAGCGCTTTTGTTACCAATCAAATTAACCATCATAAAGAATATCAGACTGTTTGCATTACCCACGTACAAGGGTCTAATAGTTGGGACACCAGAGCAAGGAAAAGATTTTGCCATTACCCTAGTGGAGAATGTTAAAGAAACCTTTGTTTTCCTCCCATCATCCCCCACCTACCAGGAGCAAAGCCCTTCAGAGAGGACATTTGCCTCCAGTGGGGCTGGCAGCACCGAGCACACCATGTCCTGCCCTGCCCAACCTGCTGACCACGACCGTACTGCTCCAACACAAGTAAGGAGAAGCTGTTCACAAAAGACCCCAGGTTTCTTTGGAGAAAACATCTACATTTACTACAACTCTGAAGCTGGCATGGAGGGAATTGTGCACCAACCCACTCGGCCTCATTTCAGAATGCAGTAAGCCCTGAAAATACTGCAAGTTTCTCCATATCCCACCAAAAGGATACAACTGCAATTTTTCACTCATGGAACCACACCAGAAAGCAACGAAGAAATTCGCCATGGGCCTCACGGCACGCTAAGATACCAAGCCAAGATAGGAATCCATTGCCCTAACCTTCAGTCTGCAACCCTGTGGTCCTGTCCCCTGCCCAGGGAGCAGCTCCATTACTCCAGAAGAACCAGCCCTGCTCCCTCCCAAAAATGCCCCAGAGCACCCCTCCTCCAGGCTGACGGAGACGTGATCCAACCAACTTCCCTCCATTCCTCTTCCGCTCATTTTGCGGCTCCCAGCTGGCCAGGAGATGCTCTCACACTCCGAGGCTCTTCGCTTAGCACCTCAAACCCAACAGCAGTGGGAAGTGTTGAAAATGTTGTTACTGAAGCTGTTCTCAGTCCTAACTCTAAAAAGAGATGAGAAAAGCCTGATAAACTGTAGAACATATAAAATAGTTCTTTACTGCTCCGTGTGCCAAAGCACAGAACAGGAATACTTTGCACTGAACCCTAAATGGAATGCAACACAGATGCCACCAGAACCACAAACCTTCATCATCCTCCAGAACCAAAATTCCAGTTCACAGAACAAACATCTGGTGCCAGCTGACAGCGGTGAGGAAAATAAGCTTCCATTTCAAAACCCCTGGACTGTACAGTATTATCTTTAATAAATGCCATGATCTTTGTATCAGGGCAAAGTCTTTAAACCTAAAGTCAATCCATCGAGAGACTTCTGAACTTTGTGCGCATTTGGAAAAGAACCAGATTCAACAGGGGCTGAAATTAAATTGTTCTTAACAAACAACACTTCGCAAAGGAGATGGAAGAGCACATCTGGCCAATGGACACGACGTTTTAAAGAACACGTAACTGTTGTGAAAGGTAGGTTGGGCTCTCCTGCTCCGAGTGTTGAGTGCCTGCTGCTCCCCAGCCTTTCCCCTCCCACGAGCACATGTGCCTCCATGCTTCTGTCCAGCGTGGGTTCTCTTCCTGCACGCCTGGTGTAGAACCTTCACGAAGATCAAGGGATTAAACCAACAATGAGTCGGGCCAGCCGCGCTGAACCCTTAATAAACACACAAAATCGGGTGGGACGCTATGGATAGAACACTTTTTTTTGATCAGAAGCTATCTTCAAGATAAATTTAAATGGTTGGGGTTTGTTTAACACTTCCTAAATATTGAGACACTTCAGCTGACAGACTGGAGAAGGAAACACTGCACCACACAGTAGTTGCACGGTACCAGGAATGTCCTCCTCTGCGAGCAAGAAAGGCTTTCATCAGCGTGCATATTTAGCATGCAGCTTGTCTGCTAGACCGCTGACAAGGGAGTATGGTAATTGCAATTACGGCAGGGACTCGCGACATAAATACACACCGTTTTAGGAGAACTTATTTCTAACAGAGCTCTGAAGCATCCAGAAAACACTTAACTTCTGTAATTTCTATCGTTCTGGGTTGCATTTTGCTTAAGTGGCCTGAACTATGTTCATATAAAAATATCAATGAAGGGCTCAAGAGCTTATCCATTCACTAGAATAAAATAAAAAAGTTAACCAGAATACAAAACAAAACAGCTCTATGGGATTTTAATTCCAAGCAAGTATCTGTCATGTAAGGTTAGATTAGCCTTTATAACCACGTTTGTTGTAATGGAGATCCTGACAGGCCCTTGACTACCGTGGCAAGAAATGGCAGCACAATAATTACTTTTCTTCTTTGTTAAGATAATCTTCCTGCAATTGCCAAGCTTTTAGCACAGGATAAAATGATAGCCTTGAGTAATTCTCAATTACAGCATAGCCTAGCATCTTTCCGTCGTTTCCCTGGGCACTTCCACTTTATTATTTACAAGCATCACTGAATGACTGTGACAGGGAGGGAGGATGACCTCTGGAGACCGCCTAGCCCAACCCTCCAGCTCAAAGCCAGGCTCCGCACCCTGTCCAGTCTGGTTTTGAACTTGTATTGGCAGACATGGAGGCTCTCACCAAGATGAATTCTTTCTCGCTAGAAGAGCAGCTCTTTTTATGCTTTAGAGAATGGACTGAGAAGCACCAAACCTGCTTTCAGAAACGTCAATCTGAGGCCACACGAGCTGCCCCGCTCACGCAGGACGTCGGGCAAAGCTTAGAACTGAACCCAAATTCGCTGAGTTTTAAGGCCAGCTCATTAATCGTGTGCTTATATCCTTTAATTGCCAGCAAATACTTTACAGAACAACTAGCAGATAGAAGACCAAGTCTCCTGAATCTCAGGGTGCCCTGTTCATCATTAACTCACAACGCAGACTTTCAGGACGGGGCTGTTTCAGAAGAGGCCAGGCCGGCACCCTGGAACCTCTGCAGCAGATTTCCTCTTCTCGTGGAAGGGCAACATTGCAATGAAATGTTGGTTAACACATAATTACAAAGCAAACTAATTACTGACACGCAAACCCATCTTTATTGAATTAGGAAAAGCAATGTTTCTGATTGACATATCAATTTAATCGAACTGTCCATCTAGCCACATAGAAGAACAAAATAAACAAGTAAATGAGAAGATGGCCAGTATGGCAGTCATTAGTAATCCTTTAAAGCCTGAAACCTTAATCATTACTCACCTTTCTGTCACACTTAATGATTTTGGAAACTCTGACACTCTTAATGATTTTGGAAACTGCACTGATAACGAACTTGGGTTTAGCTAATTTTAAAGAACTGCAGCTAGCCACTCCACCAGCGCGATTTCCAAAGAATACTTTTCTCCTTAAGCGTATGTTGGCACCAATGACGATGCATTCCCTTAACACCGTATGCCAGCTGTATACCACTTTTTTGTTTAATGCTGTTTGGGTCCTGGCCCCTCGAGGGGGGGGAGAAATCGTAGGATGTTTGCGCTTCCAGAGCCCGGCTCAGCCAAGGCCTCGGCCGACCTTGACCGCGAACATTGGCCCTTTAAGGGGGCAAGAGAAGAGCAAAGCCCTTTCAAACATTTCACAGATCAACACGACATCAGCCACTATGTAAAATTTTGTAAAACGCTGGTCAAAATTTGGTACTTTAGCACGTCAGAATCAGTGCAGCCAGGGAGTACGCAGGTTACCGACCAGCCTAGGGTCAAGCAGCTCTTGTTCCCTGCTCTGCCACAGCCTCTTTCAGCTTTAACCGAAACATCAATAACTAACAAAATACAAAAAGCAGTCCTGAACTCCAAAGGTGCCTCAGTAACCAGCGTCTAATTCACAACCACGCTGACCCATAAGGGTGTATTTTAAATGGTGCCAAATGCTGCGCCTTTAGAACTCAATGGGTCGTTTGTCACTGGGCTCTGCAGGAGCAGAATTCGTTCCATTAAATTTTCATGCTGGAAACGGAGCACAGTTCAAGAAAGTCAGTGCATTTCTCATTGCCTTCTACATGAATTTGCAGATTAAAGCCCTTACATCAGGTTTAGTTTTATTTACACTGACGAAAACTCTTAACGAACTCAAGGGAGTCGCTCTGAATTGGTGGATTAACTTGATAGGGTTGAACACAAAATTCTTCTTTGCTAATAATATTTCATGAAGGTTAAGACAGTGAAAGCTCTATCTCGTATAGCTGCTCTTTCAGATATTTACTTAATTTAAAAAAAAAAAACAAAACAAAAACCAACCAACCAAAACCTGTATGGATATTTTCCCCAAGTTCACACGACGATTTTCTGTATAGGGGAAGCTATTTACGTCATTATTATTTTTTTCCTGGACAAAATCAACTACTAGAATATTTTGATTAATTTGCAGCTTGATGCATAAAAAGTGAGCTTCTGAAATTACCAGAAGAGGTAAATAAATGATTCATGCGGGTTGGTTTTGCATGAATAAATTATTTGTTCCTGCTCTGTGTTTCATTTGATAGAAGAATGCAAAATTAATGCTATTCTATGCAAACAGAAAGCCTTTTATAAAATTCTGACCTAATTATAGGTGTTTGCTAAGAAACACATACTTGAGTTTTCAGGAAAAAAAAAAAATTGGTGCCATATTAGTGTCATGGAAGGAAAGATTCAAACAATAAAATATGCCATTTGAGGATATTTAATAGGGAGAAATACACATTATTAATATTTCTCTCTTCCTAAAGCATTTTCACCCTTTTGGAGAGGTGATGAGATTGGTACCCAAAATACTACATCCCTACAGCTAATGTTTTAACACAGCCGATGATTCCCACGAAACCACTGCACATCATACAAAGATGTGTATCCCAGAAGATTTTCATTAATGCCAATAAAAGAGATAGCATTTAAATTATCTTGTAGCCAAGGAAACAGAGAAGCACCTGACAAGTATTATCCCTCAGCCTTTCCCTTCAGCAGCGGCCGATATGAGCAGTTGGGTCCAATCCTGAACCAGGTGATGACCAAATTAATTCTTAAAACATTAGGCCTTCAATCACAATGGCGCCTGCTGATTAGCAACGAGCTTTTAATAAGAATTGTTCATAAAATGCCAAATTATTTCTTGATAACTACCATTTGAAACAAGGGAAAGCGTCTTCCTTTGGAGCGGTCTCCACAGAGCCAAAGCCAGAAGAATACAGACTTTTGTCCTCAAGCTCATGAGAAACCTTCCAGAGGAAGGCAACTATCCAGAACCGGTGTCAGCCATCAGCACAGAGCAAAGGGCACGGGGAGCCTCCCCGACTGCCCCCCGAGGGGCTCTCCCTCCAAGTCCCGCAGCCCCTCTTCTAGGGAGAAGTTCCAACAACGTTATGCTTTGAAGTTTTCTGAACACACAACTAAATTTTCATTCATACCCTGCCTTACGTTACAGCACACCAGCTGCCTTCCAGGACCTGCCCACGTGTAGGTACACTCCCACCCCTCAGATTTCCTAATGACATTTTGCCGATTTAAGTGTGAATTTATACCCTTGACAACAAGAGCAGAATTAATTTAAATTTTACAGCTTTCCATCTTTAACTGCTAACCACTAAGAAATCCCATTAACAGGATTTCCTCAAATAACTGTCCAACAATTTTGGAAAAACTATCCATCAAACATCTCAAGGAATTAGACATAAGTAGAAATCACCAAACTGAAAATTATGCATCTGTGAACGTGAAGATACAAAACATTCCAAGTCTAAAGATTAGCTGCATGTTAGCGAAAAGAAAGGGAACATTACAGCATAACGCTGATGAGAAGACGAGCAGGAGCCACAATAACTAAAGAAAATTTGTCCTATCAACCACAATATTTTCTACAGCAGGATTTCTTCAGACATTCTAATTAAAATACACAAAGCCCCTCAAGAATGTACCTAAAGACTTATTTTAGATAATTCAGAATGAATGAAATGATGATTTCCTGTTTGACCAGTACCGTGTATTTTAGGTGGGTCCATGCAGCAGCTTTGGCATATTTGCAGGTCTTTTCCCCCGAGGCAATTCCACTGCTCTCACAGTAACTCTACCAACCACTGTTTGTATCCATGGCAGACAGACAGACAGATTGACTGACTGATTCAATCAATCTGAGGGTTGCAAGTGGTGTTTTGCAACAGAATCGCACAAGAAGTTTCCGTTAGCCCATGTGTCTGCTCCTCCCCTGCAGCTGCTGGTCCTTCAGGTTCTGTCTCTCCTCTTCAGTCACGGCCTTCGCTCCTTGGTCTTCCTCCTGCTGTATTACAACACACATGCCTGACCGAGCCCAGGTTACCAAATGATTTGGTCTACTCTACTTATTAAATATGGATGAAGATGTAATAATTACTCCAGCAGTCTGTCAATTGCAAATTTCAACAGCAATAACTCAAATCCATTAGCAGACACCTGAATAGCAACCTAGACCTGAAGAAGACTGAGAGGGGACATCATGAACACATACAAATATCTTAAGGGCAGAAGTCAAGAGGACGGAATCAGACTCTTCTCAGTGGCGCCCAGCACCAGGACAAGGGGCAATGGGTTCAAACTGAAACAGAAGAGGTTCCAGCTGAACGTGAGGAAGAACTTCTTGACTTTGAGGGTGACCGAGCCCTGGCCCAGGCTGCCCAGGGAGGTTGTAGAGTCTCCTTCTCTGGAGATATTCAAAGCCCGCCTGGATGAAGTCCTGTGTAACATGCTCTGGGAGAGCCTGCTTGGGCAGGGGGGTTGGACTGGGTGATCTCCCGAGGTGCCTTCCAACCCCTGCCATTCTGGGATTCTGTGATAGACCCCATTCCCCAGCAGCAACTCCTCTCCGACAACAGCCTCTAGGTACCTACACTGAAGGATGGAATTCCATCTTAAATATGTGACACGTATTTAGCTCGAATTTACGGGAAATAATTAATTGAAAGGTCTGTCCACAAAGCACTGAGACATTTCTGAAGCTCCCAGTCACCCATCCCTGGCTGTACCCTCCTTCCCAGCAGCCCAGACACTCAGGTGCTTCCTCAGTGCAACACGCACCGGGCATCTCATCCCCAGGAGCAAGCAGTTAAGCCAGAGCTGACTTATATCTAGATAAATCTGGCAGATTTTACAAGTAATGTGGGTAATTAGCAAGCTAGAGGTTAAACAATCACAGTGCTCTGGTACTTTATTGCGAGCTTGAATGCCCTTGATAGAAATCAGTGAGGTATCTACTCCAAACATTTTTGTTTCTGTACACAATGTGGCTGCTACAATTCAAAACAGACAATTTAGTGGGTGGATCTGTAATTAAATTATTATGGCTCATATCTAATTAAAACAGATTTCAAGGCACATTTCAAGCTGTGGTTGGATGTCAGTTTTAGGTTGCCTCACACGGCTTGGCAAGCAATCACGCTGAAGGAGGGCAGCGGCAAACAGCATCCAAGACTAAGAAAAGGAGGATCTAAAAATAAAAATGTTTTGGAATGACTGCCTTTCATTTTGAACCCAGCATTTCATTATTGGCATGATACACAAGACCCACAGAAAGAAATAAGAAACGACTGAAAATGCACAGAGCGTGGCTGTATCTGGGTTCTGTACAGAGTTTAACAAAATGCAGCTGAATAAAACCCGTCCCGCTTGATGGGAAAAGAGTTTCAGAGAGAATCTGTAATTACAAGCCAGGCAAGACAGAAGGGTATCTCCTGGGAAGACACACTACGCAACCCGGGATCTTATGATAATAAACAAGTACCACGGCTTTACCCCAGCACAGGTCATCCCAGCTGGTTTTGCTGGTGTGCAGGACAGGCGCAGGCGTACCCCACAGCACCGAGAACCACCCCCTCAGCATCACTGCACCCACTCAGCGATGAATTATGGGACACACAGGGTCTTGGTGTGTCAAGACAAGGCAAACCATTTCAGTTCTCTGCAGGCGGTGGAAGGTAACTGAACACGTCTAGCTGCTCTGCACCATGCTGTCTTGCAGCTCTAAAAGAGTAAAACCCCAACAATTTAAATTTAAGATCAGAATTCTACACTCCACTGACATTTTGAGTCAATGAGTATACCGAGATTTTGGGTCAATGAGTAACTAGTCAAAAAAAAAAAAACTTACATTGCTTTTTATTTATATGGCCACAAAAGATGTATTCAAATTTTAAAAGCATTCAAAGTCTAGTGTCAATATAACTCCTGTTCTGACAACTATTTGTGACTACTTTGCCCTTGCCAATACGTTAACTCCAAAATGTTGATCATTTCTCTATTGACCGAAGCCTTTGACATGATGAGGGAAAAATGTAAGGCCTGACTCAACCAACAAGTGCTCATCTAAGGGAATTGTGAATCTGGACCTGTTGCACAAACTTTTAAGTGTAACAGAGTAATTAGTTCTGATGCCGTGTGCTTACCTCGGCAGCAGCATGGCTGTTATCTCTATAACCAACGCAAACCGCTTGAGGATAAAGCCAGCAACGGGAAAACGTTAACTTTCCCCCACAAAACACAAGGATGCTTTTGTCCCCTTTGAACATCCTGTTTATTTTGCATGCAAAAGTGTGAGATGGTTAATTCATTCATCAATCTTGGTCTACCCTATAGATTCTGATTATAAATTTGCTGGCTCCAATCTTTGCATTGCCTTGCGTGTACTTCTCTCTGGGTTATATATTTTATTGCCTGCTAGATCTAAAAATGGTTCGTGTTTGCAAATAGCAGAACACCAAAAAACATTTACACAGAACACACACTGTACTAACCTATACGCAGCCATATATACATATATAATTAATGCAAGTTAGATAACGTGCCTGGCTAGGTAATATGCCAAAAGAGCTACAACAATAAAAACCAGCCAAGACAACAGATTTACTGCAGGGTTATTGCTGCAATTCTTGCACCTTCCTTCCTTCTTGTGCTGTCATGGCACGTTATTACTTGGGAGTAAATGTTTTACTCCGAGAAGAATAAAAGTGCTGTCACCAGAAGTATTCCAGTCACTTCAGAATTAGCGGTTAATCCAAATTCGCTTCACTATCAAGTTAAAAAGATGTCAGCTAACGCTCCGCAGCCCTGAATGCAGAGCAGACGTTATCACCTCCCCGATAGCTTCAGACGTGTTACGTACACACACAGATTTATGGGGCTTCAGATGTGCAAAATGCTTTTTGTCTTACAGGTGCTATTGAGCCAAACTCAGAAAGAAAGATGAGGAACTCCTAGAAAGGGTCCAGAGGAGAGCAACTAGGATGATAAAGGGACTGGAGCATCTCCCCTACGAGGAAAGGCTGAGGGAGCTGGGCTTGTTCAGCCTGGAGAAGAGAAGGCTGAGAGGGGACCTCATCAACACCTACAAATATCTTAAGGGCGGAAGTCAAGAGGACGGAATCAGACTCTTCTCAGTGGTGCCCAGCACCAGGACAAGGGACAATGGGCGCAAACTGAAACGTAAGAGGTTCCAGTTGAACGTGAGGAAAAACTTCTTGACTTTGAGGGTGACCGAGCACTGGAACAGGCTGCCCAGGGGGGCTGTGGAGTCTCCTTCTCTGGAGATATTCAACCCCCGCCTGGATGAAGTCCTGTGTGACATGCTGTAGCAGAGCCTGCTTTAGCAGGGGGGTTGGACTGGGTGATCTCCCAAGGTCCCTTCCAACCCTTGCCATTCTGGGATTCTGTGTAAACCACATTAATGTGGAGCCTGACAGATGCTCCTTCCCCAGCGGTGAGCTGCCAGAGAAGGGGAGCCCTCCCGCGTGCCAGCCCGTGCGACACGGCTGCCAGACTGCGCTGGGATGGGGGTCACACGAGCAGATGAACACGGGGCCACCCCAGTGCAGGAGGGCACCCAGCCCACCCCACCCCAGGAGCAGGCTTCTCCACTGTCTGCAGCAGCATGGGGAGGGCTGGCGTCTCTCTCCAGACGCTCTTCTCCAGCGGCAGAGATGATGTCCCAGGGACAAGGCGAGACGGGACCCCTGAGCCCGCTGGAACAAACTTCTGACCACTAAAACTATATGGCCTTTAAAAATACTTGTTCTTCATTTAAAATTGTTTTTCTACATACAACTGTAAAGCTAGCCAAGGCAAAACTATTGGTTAAACTGCACATGCACCTTAGTTTTAGCTTTGAATTTGGAGAATTCAGCCAAGAAACAAGGAGTTTCACAACCACCTTTTACAAACTATACAGAAAGGGTCTGAAACAACAAAGTTGAAAAATGTTGCTAAATTGCTGTTCTTTTTTCTTTCATTTTCTTCCATTGACCCAAGTGGGATTTCATTCCTACATAAAATCTAATTCTAAATAAATGGATATATTTTCAGAAGACCTCAAAGTGCTGAAGTCACCATGGGACTGAAACCACAAGAAGTGGGAACAGAAAACCCAGCTCTGGCCTCCTTTGGAACCTCCCCCCCAGCACACCCATCCTGCTCACTAATTACTCACCTCCCTCTTTTTTCTGTACTTTTTCTTATGCACTTAAATACATTTCAAATGGAATTGCATAAAAAATTGCCTGGTTCACCCAGGAACTAATAAGTCCACGTAACTGCTATTACAAAACTCAAATCAAAGGCACCGAATATTGCCATTGCAAAGTAATTAAGGCAGTAAAACTATCGGTGACTTGAAGAGCTCTTTCATTAGTAAAGAGAATGCAATTATTTTCCTGCCACCTTTTCTTATTCTATTAGTTGGACAGGCAGGAACAGACATACTAAGCAGGCTGGTTGCTCACAAGGCTCCCTGCCTCTCAAAGCACATTTACGGACCCAGCTCTCGCCGATGCGAGTCCTCCTTCAAGCGCAACTGAACGACTGATGGTCAACACGTTGCCTCTACTGCCAGGACTTAACACCCGCCTACCAAGATTAAACATCTCCTGCCAGCTAAACTGAGCAGCGTCCTTAAAGCCTTTACCTTTCACTAAATAACAAATAAAATTCCAAACGGGAAGGAAGGGAGCACACATAGCGTGAGGTATTTAGGGGGAAAACTCATGGCATTTTTTGCTTTATTTGTGCTTTTACTAAGGGCCTGAGGTGTTCAGCAACAAGAATAAATGTATTGCTGAAACTAGCTGCTCACAGCGGTGACACACTTGCACAGTGTAATTCCAGGAATTCTTCCTGAAACCATGTGTTTCTCTGTAGTATATCACTACCTTTCTCCTCTTTAACTTAATTCTGAATATATTTTTACGACAAAAGGGTGTGAAAATGTACTTCTGTACTTTCTAGATGTATTTTAGGCTCTTGCCTCATCACAGCTCCTAAGCTAAGCAGTATCAATTGGCAGCGCTATTCGTATTGATAACCTTCAAGAGAAAAATCAAGATTCTACACCAAGTGACATGAATAATTCATTAAGCCACCCAAACACTACTGCACCAAGGAGACGAGCAAGTTTGCACCTACTATGAGAGGTCTCCAAACAAACAGATGAGCTGCCTTTTAAATTATTCAAAAAGCTGAGATCTCACCACTCATGAGCCTTTCCGGAGCACGTTTAGCCACTGCAGCCAGCCAGGCTCAGGATCAGACTCCAAGACACACGTGGGAAGAAGTCTGGGGTAAGCTTAAGGCTCTCCGCAGGGCTGGCCTGGACAGCCCTCGTGTCCTTCACCGGCTCACTGGGGCACCTGGAAGCACAGACCCACGTGGAGCACAAACAACCTGTCTCAAATCCAAAGACGGATCAGCCCAAGTTTAAATTGGCCCTGGTCATCTATGGGACAACCCGGCAGAAATGGACGGTTGACGCTGGGAATTTGAGGGGCATCAGCATGGGGAGGTGCGGTCAGGGTCTGAGGGGACAGGGAGGAGCACACAGCCAGAACACGGCAGGGTGCTGAACCCAAACTCAGCGATGGAATAACTCAACACAAAATGTTTGCTGGCATACAAGACTGGCAGGAAACCAACTACAGAAAGCTTTAACACAGTCAAAGGAGTTTTGTTCTATGGAAAGTAACGACTGAGTAGTGTTCCCACCTACCCTGGGATAACGGCACCGTGCAGCTGGACTTCACAAAGCATCAAACAAGAGGGACGCATCCATACCTAACTCGCAACCTGCAGTGCTGCGCAACCACCACATGATGCTGAAATACCTATACAGGAAAGTAGTTAAAATTTTTTTAAAGGTCTTTTTTTTTCCCCCCCTCATAAATGTCTTGTGGCATGTGAAGAAAAAAAAAATCCTGACATACTGGTTGTTAAAGAGACTTCAACTCTAATGACAGCCCTCTGACTGACAAGGATGAAATTACAAAGTAATTAAGGATATTAACTGAAGAAAAATTGACCAAAAGCTTAGCTACAGAGTTGCTCTAGCAAGCAGAACTCAAATGAAGATGGAAGCACAAGTTGATGTATTTTCATTAAAAAAAAGCAGAAAGGGTAATTCTCCTTGATTTCCAATTGCAGTGAACTTCTCGGAGCAATTTGCATGAAGTACCAGTAACCAGAAAACCCTGTAAGTGAGGCTAATTTCTGCTGAACTCCAATACCAGTCCTTCACCTGTTAGTTCTAAAGTTGCATTTAAAATATACTCATCCTTTACAAAAATAAATATTTGCAGTTCTGCTGTTACCTGGATCTTCCACTGAGGCAACCTGGCACACTCCAGAATTTCATGAGCCTATTAATTAGGGTAAGAGGTTGCTTCTCCCCCCCCCCCCCCCCCCTTCCTTTTTTTTGTTAACAACAGAAGTTAACAACTGATAGCACAGAATTGCCCCGTACCGTGTATGAGCAACACATAACTCAGAGGAGCCATCACCTCGGACTGGTCTGTGACTGGGCAGCTGCAGAGACAAAGACAGCCCAGGCCAAAACAACTGTGTGTCATTTCTGACATTTAAAAATGCCATGCAGAGCTTCCTCCGAATAAGGGGTTACAGCGCCAGTACCAGGGTTGCTGGAAGTCTTTTGAGAGGTATACAGCAGTGTGCGACAGGAATACAAGTAACTGGATTAGACAGTGAAATCCAGTTGAGATTAATTGGTGAGTAATCAACCTGACGAAGTTTATGATCCTTGAACTAAGAGTAATACAAAGGTACAATGTCAACAATAAAGGGGTAACAGCTGACGAGAGCATCCTTTGCCAGGAAAACAAAATCCTTGTCTTCTTTGGCTGGAGGCAAAGGCAGCGTCAGACAATTTCAAAAGCACCAAGCGCACCTTCTCTTGAATGGTTCTGAATCATTAAATTGAATAATGCCTCTGCTCTTTGAGTAACCTTTGGTAATTGTTGGGAGAAAAGAATATTTGTGATGCTCCTCGACTTGAGTGCAGCACGTATCAAAATTTATATTGAGACATTTGAGCAGGTGAAAATGTGTTTATTTACAAATGCATAGAAACTAGATTTAAAGTAATATTACAGAAGGAGAACAAGGCATGAAAGAAATCATGGCAGAGTATTTCCCCACAATTCCTTATTCTTCTAAAAAAAACAAAACAAAAACACACACACACAACCCCCAACAAAACAAACCCCTTCACCTGAAAAGTATCAAACTTAAAATCCACAGAATTAGAAACTGATTCATTCTAATATAAACAAGAAGCAAAGCTTAATTCAGCAGCTCTAGGGTCAAAGTGGCAATTTCCAATATAGAAATTAAGTTCTCCCCAACCTAGGCGCATTCTGATCCAGGAAATCCTCTGTTATCTTGTTTTTCCATTTCATAGGCTGCGTTTCAATTAAATGTCAGCAAACATTAAACACTGTAGTACTTGAAAAAGAATTAACCCTTGAAATACTGTGGAGGACTAAGGCAACTTGTCAATGTTCCTCTACATGCAAGAGTGGCAGAAAAGCTGCTGCAGTCCATGAATTCAACAGAGCCATGCGACCTGGAGCTATTCAGGACCTGGCTCATGGCATCAGACTTATTTTCTTGCAACTATGAATTTGGGACAAAAAAAAAAAATTCAAAGCCATAAAGGGCCACCAGAAATTATAAAGTGCCACCAGAAATTATAAAGCAAGAGTCTCCTACATGTGCCTTTAAAATTCCCACCTGCACTTCCCTTGCCCAACACCAAGCAGAGAACCCCTGCGAGCCTTTTTATGAGCCAAGACAGGACCCGGGAGAGGGTCTGTCCAAGTACTTCAGAAACAGATTGGGGCACGTGTCCCATTATTATTCTGACAGGAATTGCCAATTTACTTCTCCCTAATGTCCCAATTTCCCTCTCCAGCTTACAACTTGTCTGAACAAAGCACCAGAATTCACCAAGCCGATAAGCAATTCTTTAGGATCATTACTGCATTCAATTGTTTGTACGTTCAGCTTTTTCTAGATGCTCCCCAACCAATTTCTCCTCCTTGCTGTGTTCTGTCTCACTGGGAGCTGCACTCATTTCTTTTAAAGCACTTTGTTATTTCATTGCCATCTTATTTGGCACCCACCTGACCTGTGCAAAAGCACAGCTACTGTGTTTATAGTTTGATTCTGTCTGGAAAATGAACTTTTTTTTTTTCCCCCTAAATAAGCACTATATGAGGAAATTAATCAGTAGAAAAACAGTGCTTTCTATTATTGTTACTGAAGTCTTCAGTACTGAAAATATTGATGACCGCCCTCCTACACAGAAAAACAGATCTCCCCTCACAGCACAAGATGGGGAACACTTGGAGAACGATTTCTTTCCATTTCTCTCTTCCCTCACCGGTTACAGGGAAACGGATTGAGTAATCTGGCTGGTCCCTACCAGTCATACGTCTTGTCCTGGGAGGAGAACATGCTAAGGAACAAATAAATTCAAAACACTTAAAGAGAAGCTTCAATAAAAGCTAAAGAAAAGCACAAGCTACTGAAGGAAAGAAATCTCTTGCTGGGGAACGAGGAAAATGGATTTTAGCGCATCCATCACCAGTGCAAATCTAGTAAAGCAAAATATTGAAGTAGAAGGTGTACAGCTTGGGGGGAGCAAAACCTGAGCGTTTCTGATCATTGATTTGTACATGCTGCTATTCACACATTAAGAACTTTTTCCATCATTCCTAAGGAATGGCAGGAGGTGCTGTTTCTTATAAAAACTCTTTTCTTAGCAGCTAATCTGGGGAAACCCTTTAAAGATCATCCTCACCTCTTCAGCAGTATTATGGCAGAAAGAATTCAAGTCTGCCCTTCTCCTGCCGTCAGCGCCATTTCTCAGCACGACCCTCTCTTCAGTGCACAGTACCAGATCCAACCCTCTTTATTTTGTATCTTTTCACCAGAATTGTGACTCCTCAAGAAAAGCCCATCTCAAGACCCAATTAGTTTTGATCCATGGTTTTATCCAGAAGCGGGCTATGTGTAAATACACCTCTATCCACATTTCCCACATCAGCATCGCTTACAGCGGCCCAGAAGTGCCACGGGAGTTTGAAGGCTGAGGAACACCAACATCATCTTGCCAGAGGTGAACCCTTCACCACGGCTGCTACCTTCCTTCAAAATTACTCATCTTTTACTTAACCTGAGATTACAGCAAACTTCTGCAAACTTTTAAGAAGTACTCTACTTTTTGCCTTTAAAGCACAGGCACCGAGCTGGGTTTTCCTCTAACAAATTCCAGACCTGGTTTCAACTCTGCGTTACAACAGGCGCCTTCGGCGATATTGTTCGAACTGTTTGAAATCAAGTTAAACAGCAAGAAGAACAGAGTTACATTTGAATCAGAGTAGGTTAAAAAAAAGAGAAAACAAATATGCTACGCGAGTAAGGACTCTAGCTGTGCATGCTGAGACTCTTTAGCATGCATATTTATAATGAGGATTTACTGCGAAACTGTCAGTGCATCTTAATACTAAAGAAATTCAAGCTGAATACTGAAAGAGACAAAGATTGCTTGAAATTCAGCTAAATGTGCGCTTCTATCTGACACACCGGCAAACCAAATGAAAAAAGGTTTTAATTTCAGTGGGTCGTACAATTTTATGACAGAGGGAAATAAATTTCCATCGAGTATGATTGACACTTCTGGAAACTCTGTTAGCTTTGTTTCCAATCATGGTGTCAAAATAGATTTGGGTGTTTTTATTCAGATCAGCACCATAATCAAAAGACTAGAAAACATCTCCTTCCTACCACACCATTTTGAAGTCATCTCTTCATTTTGCATTAGGACTCCCCTCTGATCTTCAAACTTACAATATTTAATACAAAAAAAAAAAATTCCTTCCAAAAGCCAGGGCCTGTTTGCTTCATCATCTCTATAGTATTTCAGGTGTGACAAAATAACTTCTCTTTTGAAATACTAGATTGTCTTTCTTCATTATTAAAAAAAATAATATCTGTGCTCTCTCAAAACACCATGCAATTTTTGAACTGCGATTACTTGTAGAAAGTCATTTCCAACCCTAGCAGCCTACGGAAACACTGCCTGCTATATCCATGCTGAAATCTGAGCAGCAGGTAGTGGGAAAGATGTACGAAGGTCACAAGGATGATTTGATACTAACGTCATGGTTTCACAGGTTGTCAATCTATCACGAAAATTCCCTGTGGAGGTTCACAAACAGGTCCAGCCAGACAAGAGCTACTCTCCTCTCACGTGTACCAGGAAAACAGCCTTCCTTACACCCTGCTCCTGTCGTTGCCTGAAACCATGGTATCTAAGACACTGAGAACACACTGGCTTATTCCTTACTTTCAGCAAATGTAGTGCAGTGCTGCTCAGAGATGCTACTGCAGAGAAAAACAGCAGATTTAGAAGCAAAGGGAGGAGGCTCGGCTCAGCCTGGGGACAGCTGATCTCAGTGAAGGAGGAAGGGCAGCAGCAGGGATTCTTTTTTTTTTTTTTTTTGTACTGAAAGAGAACAATGCATCTGCTAGAGTCACGGCACAGCTGGCCTGTAACCTCGTGTCTCTAACTTGGGAGATGATTTGATGTAAGCACACCCAGTTCATGAGCTGCTCAGAAGTTTCACCTCCCAGTTCTGAGGCTTCTGATGTTTATGATTTATCCAACGGGCCATTGATTTATGTCGATGTAACCCAACCGTCCACTTCAAAGGTTTAAGCATCAGTACGAGATTTATGGCTTCTTCAAAACATCTTCAACAATCTGTCGTCTAAACTACAATAAGAAATGAACTTTTTCATTCATTTTCCTGGGTTTTAACTGATCTTTCTGAAAATGACTGCAGTGATTCAGCAGCAATGACTAGAGATCATCCTGGCTGGCCATCCTCTTGCATGCTCCTGGCCACTTACATTATCAAGACCACAGTAAAAACATTTTTCTGCCTCAGAGCCATTTATTAGAAGAAATTATCTTCTAGGAACAGTGGTATAAGGTCAGAAGACAGAGGGTGAGTGACTGCTCATTCACTTTAGGAGGGATTGGTGCTGAACATTCACACCTAACTAGCTCATGCAATTACTGGTTAATTCCAAATATTAAGAATGTTTAAATTAAATGTCATTTTCTTACAAAGAATAAAAGCAAGAAGAGACTGAGGAAAAACGGTGACCTTTTGTAGCATCAATTGGATTCGCACGGATGCCAGCCTCCACCAGCGCGCAAACCACTTACACAAGAGACGCCTTATTCCAGTGATGTCAGGAGCACTGTTTGCCAGAGACAGAATCTTCACACTCTAACATTCAGGTTTATCTTGCCATTTAACTGATTCAATTATCATCTGACGGACCAAACATGGCAATCTGTGGGCCCAAATCCCTCACCTGCCAATACGATTTATTGCCCGTATTTGAAAGCCAGGCCTCTGCGCATTTTTTCTTAAATAACACATCAGTCTCAATCTTTTTTGCTTACCATAAGCAAATGACTTCAGTGATTACTGTCTGGGCAGTACAACTGCTCTGTTCACAGCATTTGAGGAGGCATGGTGAGTGCACTGCCAGTGGTCTGTACAGTCCAGGTTGGCTCCAGCAACATGGACGATACTAGTATTTTCTTACGTGGTCACAGCATTTGCAGAGAAAACTTCCAAGGACAAGGACAGGAAAGGTGCTGGGCAGATCAACAGCAGCTGTTTGGAAGTGCAGTGGTTCCAGAGAAGCATGCTGAGTTTATGAAGTCCCATGGTACAGTCTCGTTTTATTAGAATGTCCCAAACTTAAGCAATCCCGAGTGGCTGGAGTATTTATGAGCAGAACACAAGTGCGGTCAGGTAAAACAGCCCTTACTGGGTAAAAAACTTCACAGGCAAGCTGTTTGCTGTCCAAGAGAGCAGTAAAGCAGTTCCTGAAGTACAAGTATTTACAGGCAGAATCAAGCTTTGGGCTGTGAGTTACTGGCGGGTTGTGACTATGCTTTCAAAGAGCTTTGACCTAAACAGCTGCTCAGCAGCAGTAGTTGGAGCAAACTCTTCAGTTCCTACCTGGAAGAGTGAAGTCAAAAACTGGTTTTAAAATCGAGACAGTGCATACATTTCATCAGCTGTACAGCTCTGTGAAGGCAAAGAGAAAAATCAGACTAAGAGATGTGAAAAACACTCATATGAACGTATTTTATGATGATGAACATATGATGAACATGAGATAGAAATAAATATTTCCCTCTAGCCAATTACCACTCAAACCTCAAGAGTGCAACACAGAAATGTAAAATAAACATTATCTGGCATTTTCACATGTTACTGATTTAATCCATTTAACAATCACAAAGAATTTTGACCTACACTACCACTGTATCCATATATATGAACAAAATGGTGAATAGAAAACATCTGATACACCCTTGAACCACTGGAATGTTTGGAAAAGTCCCCAAAGTTGCTCTCCACAAGCACTTGAATGAGTTTGTCCTGAATCACCTACTTTTTTCCGTAAGAAGCTGAGGACATAGTGGGATTTCTGAAGACATCAGGTGATGTGCAATTGCAGCAGGGTACTTTGACCTGCATCAAGATTTAGTCTAGAGTTAAGCTAGTTCAACAACAAAGGATGCCAAAAGGGAGTGAAAAGACCACGTTGTCTACGCTTAACTGATCCGCTCTAAGCATCAACTCAGTGAAGCTGGGAATAAAGCCCAAAAGTTGGTAGAAATGCAAAAAATTAAGTATTTGACAACATGCAACAACTTATTATTTCTGCCTGGAATTAAAGCAGATGATGTTATCAGCCACCTTTTTCTAAGGGCAGTACTTTGAGCAAACTGGCAGTGGCCTGAATGTAAAAAATGTAATCGCAATCAAACAAAGCAAAACCTCAGAACAGTGCAAGAGAGCTTCTCCTGTTGCGCAGCATTCTGGAACGCAAGAGCTACTATCAGCACAGGTTGGCACTAAAATCAACCATTTCTCTCGGCTCTTCTCTGCTTGCTGTGAAAAATAATGATCTGTTGATCTTGGTTTGTCATTCAAACTGTGTACCCACTAAGTCAGCATCTGTCTCTTTACTGGATCTTCTGTGATGTTTACCAACTGTCAAAACAGAACAAAAACAAAAATACAAGAACAAAACTTCTAGAAACACTTTTAAAGTTACATTTGTCAAAAACAGCCCTGACAATAACGGCCATCGGAGTTCAAACACGCTCATCCACAATGATATTACAACAACGTATATGTCTACACAGAAAACTATGAATTTACACCGAACTTCCAATATCAGTACAATTTAGAGTGGATTTTTTTTGTGCTTTCATTACGGAAAGTGAGTGTGAATGGTTTGTGTTCAGTTATAAAACAGAAGGCAAGGCTTTGCAGGACAAATTTACAAGAATAAAGAAGTTAACTTTCAAAATAATAATTATATGATCATCTACCCACTTGTTTTTAAGACAGCAGATTAGCAGGTCCTTTCCCCCTCCCAAACGTGAAAGCTTTCCAAGTAACTCCTTGTCCGTGGATACATGATCTCCTAACTTTTCCATAAATACAGTGAACAACTATCTAAATGGCAAAGATGAGAGTCTGAGATTTGAAAGTAAAGAAAATCACTACAGCTACCCTAAGATAAAAGAAAGGATCAAAGTTTCCACTGGCAAAGCCAGCGTGGCAGGTCTGAGTGCAACAAGCCTTCGTTTATGTGTATTCCTCCGAAGCCTATGGCCAAGCAGCCTTGTTAAGTTACTGGATCTTAAAGAATCCATCAGACATTTTCTGAAATGGGAGCTAAGCTGAGCTGGGGAAGACCAAGCAGAGGCGGGTGGTGGGTCCTGCGCATGGAACAGACAAAGGCAAAGAAAAAGGTGCTTGTGGCTTTGGCTGGGGCAAGGCTTTGCTTTGTTTTACTTGAGGATTTTGCCTGAATTGGTGTGCTTGAATTAATGAACAGTTCCCTGAAGAGAGGGCCTGAATGAGATTGATTTGTTTATGGGATTTCAATTCTCCTAAGAGGGAGAAGAGAAATCTGTCAAGTACCTTAGCACCTATTAGACACGTGACGCCGAGAGAATCCCGTCGCATCAGTAGGAAGCAAGCTATCACAACTGTCCAAAAACAGCCAAAAGGAAGTCTCCAAACTGCAAGATATTTGAAGTCAATTTCTCCAGACATAAAATAAAAAAAAATTTGAAGTGCATCAGAAAAGAATACCAAAGCATTTCACCTAACCACCAGCGACCTTAACTTCCCTCAACAGGCCATAACTGACCTGTATCTTAACACTTTCTGCAGCTCCCCATCACTGAATAACGACAAGAAAAGCAAGTCGTCTGCAGGCTGCCCTGCAGCAAGAGATACTTGCAGCAGTGTGACACAGATTTAAGCCGCGGACAAGGCAGCTGAGGAATACAAACATCCCTCGATAAATTTTTCCATGCATCCCTGCAACATGGTAAATGCTGGGGAGCAAGAAATGATCCGTAACATTTTCCATCTGTCAGTGGATTTGAGAGAACAGGTTGGAGCAGAGATGGATGCTGTACCAGGCCCATGCTGGGTGGACCGTCAGCCCCACAGACCTTACTCATTTTCCAAGATCACTACCAGGCCCTCGATGCCTGGAGCTCACTGCGGCGCTCCCACCAACGCCCCTTTGGAATTCAATTGCAACCCAAGAGGCTCCCACCGTGGAACAGTCCCCAGAAAGCATCTCCATTCCCTGTAGCAAAACAAAGCAGCTACAAAAAAAAAAAGAAAAATCACCTGGGCTGAAGCTGCACAGCATCACCCCAAGCAGAGTATTCAAACGGATATTTGTGGCCTTTCATCACAGATGCCTTCAGTTCACCATGTGGGAGCCAAGTTAGTTGGTAACACGAGGAAGATTCAAACAGGAGAAGGATTAAGTTCATCAGAAAGAGTCAACCCGAAGATGCCATTAAAGGACCTCCTGAGTGCCTTGGTCCTTTCCCGCACCAAAGCCTGGCTCAATTTCTAATTACAAAGAATGCCCTCAGAAATAGATACTCATTTAACACTTCAATAATGTTCTAAACTTAAGAGTTAGGTACACCACCGTGTATCCCAGTTACGTGCACAACTACCCAATCGTGTTAAAAAAGCCAACAAAAACCCCAGGTAATTGACTGAGTAGTGCCAAGGTTATAATTTGTCACACTCAAAAAAGTGATCCAATCTGTACACAAACATGCAATTTAGATGTTCAAGTGCATCCCTTCCTAAATAATCTGGATAAACAGCCAGAGCACATAAGTAAATGCACTGCCAAGACAATTTGCTCATTATAGACACTACAATGGCACCTGGAAACATGAGTCAGCTGCATGGCTACCAAAGCTGCGAGACAAAACAGCCCTACCTGCAGCCCTGACCCCAAAATCCCTGGCACACATGCCTGACCACAGGCAGAAAGTACTCCCAGTACCTGACACTGGGGAAGCGCTTAAGCCTTTGCAGGATCAGGAAATAACGGGCAAAAGAAAAAACAACTGGAGACAGCAGAAGATGAAAGTAAGACAGACCTACTCCAGAAAACATGCAAATTAAGCCAAAGAAAGAGGGTATCACTTAGTTATTTTCACCTGAAAATATTTTCTTTTCAGTAACACAGCATTTTAGTTCAGGTCCTCTCTTACTGTCACATCCCAAAAGATTTACATGAGGTTCCTTCCAGCTCTTCAGTTTTGGACAGATGCTCCATATGCCAGCGGGGTGGGACAGGGGGAAGCCCGGCTGGAAAGCTGACATGTCATTTTGGACAGAGACAGGAGAGTTTGGGGACAAAGAAATTCAGGGAAGTTGCAAAAAGCTGCAAGACATGCCCGTAAGTGATTTAAATGTGGATTTTCCCCCATTTTTCTGCCATGTGGCTAGACTATCTCTATTAGTGCATTAAGAAGTTTGATGTGGTGCAGCTGGAGAATGGAATGAGCCTGAGCCAGCCCCTCCTGCCTCACAGAAAATACTCTGTCCTCCCCTCCATATGGGCACCAAGGACTTCAACAAAGCAGAGCTGGGGCTGCTGCTGCTGTGAATCAGCCCTCTGTGCCCAGCTGCCTCGCCAGGCTGGGGGATGCACCCTCGGACACATTCGCATTCACTCAGCTTTTAACCACTCTGCATCACCAAGGGGAGGAAAAAAAAAAAAAAGTGAAGGGAAGCTTTTATGCTCTTTGCAATTTAGCCAGTGCCCTGGAAGAGGCAGAGGGGGCTCCCGATCCCAAAGCGTGGCCCCTGGGCAGCAATGAATAGCTCAGGAAGCTCTTCCACAGCCTAGGCAGGCACAGCGTGACTTCTGCCAGGACTGTTCCTAGCAATCTCCCCATTTAAAATACCTTACCTTTATGCAAAAAACCTAATTATTGATTGTCTTGATTAGGCCATGTGTTATCATTAAAATCATTCTAAAGGCACAGACCATTTATTTAGTATGAATTTTGAGTTATTGCGAGAAAATGAAATTAGTCTTTTATGAGTACATTCATCCTCATCTTTCTAGAAACACTCTGGGAAGGCTTATCTAACACCCCTCCCCCTTCCCAATCTCCATTACATCCCGGAGGGAGATAACGAGGTGCATAAAGAATGTGCTCATTGATCAGAAAGACCGGTGGGCTCGTTAACAAGGTTCAGCTGGCAGGATGGCACACACAGGGCCCTAGAGCACTCTCTATGGAAAGCCTGAAGGAAAATGTTCCTTAAATGCATCAAAAGCAGCCCGCTATGCCTTGTAATTTGTCTCCCTAGAAAGATGTTTCCATACTAGATAAGAAAGTTGCAGTTGTGAAGGTGAAGGAGCAGCAACAGCTTAATTACCCAGCTGAAAGAAAGCAGACACTGAAGTCTGCCAGCGCTAAACTCTCCCTTACCACTTTGCCAATACAATAAATAAGATTTGGTTGGACAGAAACAACATCTCTACAAGCTATTTCTTTCTAGATGATCTGAAATCAAGAGTCTAGCCTGGAAATTTTCTTTCCAAGAAATTATGGCGTCTCAAGAGCTCAAACCATATTTAGGCAAAGACAAACGTTTGAGGCATTGGGCCTGCTTCTGATACAGCCTTGTGAAACACAAGTCATCTTTGGGTTTCCAGAAGAATGTGACAACATGTCTATGTAGATCTAATGAAAGATCTCTTCACTAATTATGAACTTTAGGAGAGGTATTCTAGGTGCTCAAGCGATGAGGCTGGTTCCTCTACACTCCCTCCACACCATACAGGGAGAGCTAGCCCCTTTCAGACCACAGCTGGAGGTGCCCACATTGCTCCTGACCTGTTCTCTAGAGAGGAGCAGTTTTGTTGATTATACAAAAGAGATTACTGTCAGGAGATGAGAGTATCCCCCAGATCGATGAACCCCGCTGTTTCAAAGTCTCATCTTAGGTGCAAACACCCACCAGTGTAACGCAAATCCTTCTCGGGAGGATGATACATAAGCAACACTGCACACATAAGAGATGAATTGGTGAAAACATCTTGACTAGACATTAGAGAGCAGGCAATCAATATAAGCACACTCTAGGTTTTGCAGATTAATGAATGTATTTTATGGGAATACCGATGACAGTGTCCAGGAGCTTCAGATACATCCTTGACTACAATTCAGTATCCTCAAACAAGAGTTAAGGCCATTGGCTTATAAATTACTAAATAACCAAAACCACCACTCTCTGATTGTCCAGTATTACTTCTTGAAGCATCCAATTTGTTCTTCTTTACAATCCTCTGTATAAATTGGTTTGATGGACTCCAGCCCTCCTTATCTATTTTATTTCATCTGACCATCTGTGGTCAGGTGTTATAGCAGCAAGCCTGCTTTCTAGGGTAGTTAGTAGTTAATGAAAGGAAAAAAGGAGATGATCATCAATCACTTGGAAATTGTCTCCTTTTGTTGAGAGAGGAAAAACGGAACAGTTAGCAGGAATAGGGCAATACAGGGGAGGAAGCACGAGCGACTGACTCCATCCCTGCCAGACAATCTCTTGGCTCACCAGCAGCTGGATTAACTAGCAATATGGTACAGATTAACACCTGTAAGCACTTTAGGAGAAGGGCACATACATCATTTCACTACTATTACTCTATCTTGAGTTCAGGTGGGGGAAAAAACCAACCAAACCAACCCTTATGCTATTGCTCCCTACATTTAGAGAATTAAGTTCACATCTCAACGATGTTTTCAAAAAGCAGCTACAAACACAACAGTGCTGAGAGATGACAACTAAAAAAACCCCTGAAGGACGCAGCAGGATTTTTCTTTTTTTAAAGATAGATAAGCCAAGTAAATATGATTATTGCTGCCAAAACTCAGTAGATCACCAAAAGCTGTCAAAAAAAGCCTGCGTAATAATAATGCAACACAAATATATGTACAAACACTTATACAAGTACTATTTACAAGCACTGCCATGCTTGTCAAAAGATGAATTTGCATGTTCCAATCACGTAATACTGGTAACAAAAGATTATACAACCTTCTCAGAAGGAAAGAATTCGTAATTACTGACTCCAGTGGTTACTGATCCCAGAAATCATTACTAACTTGAGCAGTATTTGCATACACAAATAGTCCCTCTCCTAACACTGCTGCAGTCCAGCTTCAAAATGTTAGGATGCAGAAAGCGAGCGCTCCGGCTGAACCGCTGTCATTGCCCAACCGTCCTGCTCGTCTGCAGGCAGGAGCCTCTTCTCTCTATTCCCGCTACAAAGCTGCTCCCTTTCTCCTCTTCCTACAGATGAGGACAAAGGGTCTTAGAGAAGCTAAAAGAAAAGAAAGGGGAAAAGAGAAAAATCACCCTCCCTCCCATGGAAGGCAGAACACGACATAAGTAAAAATTTCTTTTAATGTATATTTGGTGCAGCTCTTGTGCAGGTACCAGGTAAAAAAAGCACAGTGAGCTTCCGATGGGTGAAGGTCACAGAGCTGGGGTCTCCATTCCTGCGCCTCTGTTCTGCATTCCATGGTCACAGCAAGCAGCAGCACATCACACGGCACTCGTCTGGCAAAGCAGACATTGCAGATTTAAGATAAGCAACAGCTTTACAGATATGGCTTGGCCTGGGTAATAACTGTTTTTAATATCCATACCTTTTCCAAATTTTTGTAATATTAGTAAATTGTAATACAGAAAAATACAAACATAGTATCGAATATAATTATTCACTTCAGAACTGGATGCTAAAAAACTAGATTTATATATAGTCTGCACGAGATCCTTTACCATCCTGGGAAACTTGTTTGCCTGTGTTACAATGTGACATAGGGAACCAAGCACAGTTTGCAGAACCAGATTTAAATTAATGTCATATCATAATGCAAGGTCCTAAGAGAAACAAGGTATAAAGTAATAAGTGTTGACAATTCTAAGATACCAGTCACTACTATTCATTAAGACTTAAGTTTCCAAGCATTTCTGAGATTCCACTGGTAACAGCTGCCCTAAATAAAGCTCGTTGATGGGTTTTTCTTGTGACTGCTCTCAGCATTTACGTTTGGGAGCTTTGGTTTTCATTTTATTTGTTTTTATTTACAGCAATCAATACAGCTATGACTAGCAAACGCTCATCACAAGTTTACTTACTGAAATGAATGCAGAACTAAACCCAGTGTTTTGGGTTACCTGGACATTTTGAATACCTTATTCTAATATCAGAAAAATTATTTTTCAATGAAGTATTTATGTGATGGCCACAGCAATTAATACGGCATCTTTACATTATTTCTGCATGCCCCATTTCCTTTAAGCATGGCAAGCGCGTGAGTTAATAATCTCTTCAGGACAGCTGGAAGAAAAATGCTGCACCACCATCATACATTCTGGCCACAACCAGTAATTGCGCTGACAGGAGGATTAACGTGACACAGGCTGGTATGAAAGGGAACGTATGTCCAGTACGCTGTGCTCTTGGCATGCCAGCGTTATGGAAATGGATGCCTAGACTAATAATTTCTCTTAATTTTGTAAAAACCTCAGCGCAATGTTTTTCAATCCAATTATATTTTATTTTCAGACCAGAGACATTAAATCCAGCCGCTGCTAGGTTCTTTTTAACCTTTGCATCTTCCATGTTTTACCTTTTCATCCAAAAATACACATTAAAACCAACTCAGACAAAGAAAGCCTGCCCAAACTCCTACACACCTTTCAGGTCATCAGCTAGCTACAGAGAGCTGGTCTCAGCTCTTCACAGCAGATGACAAGGTCTATAAGTACGTGCCGTAATGAGCCCTCCAGGTATTTCAAGCAGCTCTGTCTAGCTTTCAAGTCCCCGGGATGAGTACAGAACAAGGGTGTTTGGCTCTAGCCAAGCGTAACGTCGCTTTGTCCACGGGCTGTAGGTCTAGAAAGAGAGACATGAAAAAGAGACAGAACTGACCTTCCCTATTGTTACAGATGTAATGTTCTGCAAGCTCGTTCTTGAAGGAAAGGAAATTCATTCATTTCATGTCAACTAACTTTGGATGCCACTCTAGAATTCCACTGATTTCTATCTTCTGTGTGTGCATAAATGTACATGTGAGCACACGTGTGTACGTGCTTCCATGCACGTACAAGAACAAGGCGAGGGGACTATTTCTGCAATCTGCAGAACTGGTAAAACAGTCTGAAATTTGTCACGCAACTTGTCCGCTCGCGTAAGGAACCAAGAATCTATGACTTTTGGAGCAACTACCAGGAGGGAAATGATCTTGGAGGGTTTTGTCATCATTCCCTTGGTAACAGGAATTAACTTTCTGTTATCATTCCCTTGAACATACTCTACTCCCCTTTCCAAGGCAGGCAGATGATATGCTCCGTACAGCGCTGATTATCGCCGAGATCCTGGCAGGGGAGGATGCAGCAGAGAAATGTTTCTTGGCATTTATCCTTTATCTCCTGCCCACTGCAAGGCCTCTGTTCCCACTCCACAAAGTGCACTTTGCACTTGCTTGCAAACTATCTACAAGCTTTCAGGAACCAGAAAGCCTGGAATACAGCTCCTGCTTTCTTCTTCTCTTATTTTCAAGGCACTGAAACTGTTTTTACCTCCTACTAACAGGCAAAACTACTATTAAGTGAAACCACAACCAGTTCCTCAGAACACAACAGCCCTTTGGGGAACATCTTTATTATTAAGCTTTTAGATGTATCAAATCATGCTATGAATGTTTTTGTACTAGCTACTACAACAGCCTTTAATTTCAGGTAATATTTTTTTCCCCTTAACACTTGAGTTATTATTTTGCCCATCGCAGGCTGCTTTCACCCTGCCCGTATACTCATTCTTGAAGCCTCTTTGACAGTACACTGAAAATCCCAAATCACAGTGCTGGCATCACTGGGTAAGTGGGGATTTTGCTGGTAATGTGTTTGGAGAGGCATGGATAACTCATGTGATTAAGTAACAATTTTTCCAGATTATTTATCATAAATGGATGATAGTCTTTAAATTCACCTGCGAAACCAGCATACGCATGATTTGTACATTATGAAGTCAATTTATCATTGTCTATTAGCACTTGTCCATCTCTAACAAATGAGTAGCCTGAGGAAATCAGTGGGATTTTTCACCTACTTAAAATTAAGCTTGTCTTTAACTACCTTGACGAATCAGATATAATGTTTCCGTGCTAGACAGACTGCAGAACACCTGTGCAATAGACTGAACCCAAAAAAAGTTTCAATTTTATCAATGCCTCAAGCAAGTTTATTTACAATATTATATACCATTCGTTTAACGTACAGCACTTAATGCAACAGGGTGCTGGCCCCGATTGGGATTCTGAGACATTACAGATATAAGTAAATGAGTAAAGCTAGTTCATAAAAAAAAAAAAACAACAACACACAAACAACAAAACCCAACAAAAACCCACCAAAAATTGCACTAGAGAGGAAAAAAATAACGTCTATTCCTAACCCATTACTGTGGTAGCAGGGAAGTTAATAAACCTGCCAATAAAACTGGCAACCGCATACAAACCCTGATCCACTATTAACAGAACAAAAAATATTAACTTTTCTATAGAATTTTTAAAAGCTCAACAACAGTCCCTGATACAGTTACATATTTGCTACATAATTAGGTTAGAAAGCCCTGGAGGAAGGTCTTACTTTTGTGCCATATTCTATTATGCCCTTACAATAGTCTGCTATAGATTTTTCAGCCACATTTAACTCTCCAAGACTTTTTGAAAAGGTTATTCAGAAATAGCTCCTTCCACATGCATAAAAACAAGGAGACCCACCAGACAGCAGGTTCACAATAGCAACCCCGACCAGCGTGCGAACGAAGAGTTTTTAAGCCCGTGCAATGGGAAATAACGGCAGATAACGATCCTGCAGAGGAAGGCTGCTGGATGCCCACAGACACAAGAGAGTGGGCCCAGAGTCACTAAGTCAGGTCTCAGGATTTAGGGACAAAAGCAATTACAAAGAATCCATGTCAGCAGGATGTGGACAGGTCTCTATACCTGCCCAACAGATGTGGGACTTTTTAATAAATGTACGTTTTCACAGTTTGGTGTGGAACTGCTTTAAAGCCTTAAAAACATCGTCACAGGTAAATTGAGGACCCTAGACAAAAGGGGCAGTGGTTTTCTTCAGTGACAGCCTGTAAGGAGAGTCTCCTTGCACCAGTAAATTATACATTCCCAATAAACACTCACCATTCCTCCCGAGACAACACACTGCACACCTCAGCAGGCCCTGGGGATTTCACTTCTCTGACATCTTTCTGAAAATGTGTCACTACTGCAACCGGCGTGCCTGGGAGGGCAGCAGCCACGTCCACCCCAGACTGCCTGGCTGGACGCGCTTCTGGTGCTGGGCTTTCTGGTGCTTCAGGCACAGCATCTCCAAATAAACCATCAGAGGGCTGAACCATGGCCAGAGGAAGTAAAAAGAAAGATAATGAATTAAAAGTAGCTAGAAGTGGGGTGAGAGGGGGCAAAAATAAGCTCAGACGGGTATTACTCTGTGCTCTGGTTTTCACAGAGGCAAAGCATGGCAGGTAAATCATTTTAACCATTAATCTCATGCCTCCATGCAAAGCAGTCAGGTTTGGTCACTAGTTTTTATTCCACACTGAACTTTCAATTTGTTGAAGTGTCAATCTAGGTGGCTTTGTTGGAAACTGATCAGGTGAGATTATTTGAGCAATTATGAACTGGAATGAATTGCTGCATTTGAGAAACCTGCAAACAAAACCCAGTAATAATAGATAACCCTTCTCATTGTTCAGCAGCAACACTGGTTACCAGCTTTAAATACTACAGACACAGGTCATCCCTGAGACACACAGAAAACGCACGCAAGTCTTGTTTATCAAAATTTTAAATAGTCATGGAAGTAATAAAAACGATTAGGGTACTTCCTTGGCTTTATTTGGCTGGTGTTTTTCTTGCCACACCGGGATTTGCCATTTTTATGCTTTAGTTTCCAGCAAGCATGAAAAATTTGCATAGAACTACCTTCCAGCTTTGTGCCTGCAGAGGAGCTACCAAGTTGCTGGCAAATCTCTTTGTTTATAGAAGTGTACAAACTGAGACACACTAATGTAAATTAAGAACAGACTAGGTCTCTTACCTATTTCAGTACATCTTGACTACATTTTCACACCAAGCGCTCAACAGAACAGGGAGGAGATGTTACAGTGATGGTAAAAAACCAAGTACATGTCCTTATTGGGAAGGGATCGTATTTCCAGAGGGTACAAACTTGGGGAATATATTTAACAAAGAGTAGCATATGCTGGCCTTGATACAGCAAAGGCTGCAAATAAACCCAGATTAGCTAACTGCATTAAGGACAGATCACCACACTGTGCCCTGCATCCTCCGCTGCAAGCAGCGAGTAACCTACTCCGAGACTCCAAATCTCCGAAACAGCCTGGCACAGCGCAGCTCAAGATACTGGTGAGATGAACAAAGTCACGCCCCAGCATGCTCCTTCAAACTCCAAGAAATTTCTTAAAGCTTTAACTTGATGAAAGAAGCAAGCAGTATTTCTGTGCAAACAGGCTAGACAGACAGACACGCTAGGTACCTAGAGATGAGTGCCACGCGCTTCGTTAAAACCGGGTGTTTTGAAACAGGCGAGACTGCAGTGTGCTCTGCCTTGCTTTGCAAAGAAACTGAACGCTGGCAAGTTCAGATCCAGGTCTCATTCACATGAGTGTTTCCTCAGAATTGCTTGGCCAACACTCTAGAGAGTGTTCGTGATTACTACGGATTTCCTCTTCAGTTAAACTGGGAATCAAGCTATTTCTTTAGTTCACATGTGCTACTGAGTTCCTTTGGGGGCAGGATCACCTACTTGTAGGGGTGTTGGGTGGGGAAAGAGAAAACCAGAAGCGGCTAAACACTAATAAAACTTGGAAATGAGCACACTGCAGTCCTCTGCCTTAGCTCCTACGTGGAGCTCCCCATCAGCCCCACAGCTTGGCTGAAGATGTTACCACCATTCAGTGAGCTCCATGGCAACTCTGGGCTGTAACCTACAAACAGAAGTTCATCTACTGAAAATTGTATTCGTGCTTCTTTTCAAGCGCGTGGCCAAGGTCGGAGAGTTTCTTTATTCATGAGATTTCAGCTTTCCTTCTCATAGAAGCAAGGGCTAAACAAACGTTTTTTTTCCAGCATCCTGATTCAAGTACCCGCAAGGCACACAGCAGAGAATAGAAATTCTTCTAATTAGAGACCACTTTTCAAAAAATTTAGCCCTTGCTGCTGTCTTGCTCAAGGCCATACGCTAAGTGGCTGGTGAACAAACAGATCTGCTAACTTTCAGCAGAGCGAAGAATTAAAATCCAATTTAACTTCAGTACCAACCCTGCTATTAGACACTGTCAAAACAAATTTTGTTTTTTAAAGCAACAGTAGACTATGAGTGAGGCAGCAAAAGAAAACCAGCAATAAAATGAGACTTTGTAATCTGTTGTTTTCTTCTTAAAATTAGACTATTTTCTACAAAAAAAGGTTGATCAAGAATATTAATTAAGCAAACAGTTCTAAATTCAGTATTTGTGGTTCTGGTGAATTACTAGCTTGGATTCCAAGCTTAAATTAATAACTGCAAGAAGGTTTCCCTTCAGTGTATTATTCATATTAAACATGCAGAACTCAAAGTATCTTAAACAGACCCTACTTTTTTTTGACCCTCCTCATAATATTGAGCTTGGTGCATAACAAATTGCACAGACTGGTGACCAGGCAGAAGAGTAACAGTATTTCCATAATTTTACACTTTGCAGTTACAGATCAATAAAAATAATCGCCTGTAATCATCCAGTATCTTTTCTTAAACATCATTAAGAAATTACTCTTAGAAATGCATCATTTTTCATACTAAATTCTAATTGCCAGTAGTACTTCATTGCTCAGCACCGAACGCATCACTTTTTCTACTTATTTCCTACTCTATTTTTCTGAAAGCATCATTCATCATGAAATAATCAGGACAGTAAGTGCTAAATTTTACGTCATTGTGATGTTCTATTTAAACAGTTCACCTGACATCTTAACATGCACTATAAGCCCACACTGAAAATAAAGCACATCAGCAGCTAGGAAATACCAGCTAAGGTGAGGGATTTCAGCAAAGCAGGAAAAAATGTTCTGAACACAACTGGCAGGTCTTCACCACTGAATAAAATCAATATTTTTATGTTAAATTATCTTGGAATTGAAATAAAATTCACTTCTGTCTTAGCTACCAATTTAATTGATATTATAGGCCCATGTGCTCAGTCTTTAATAGACGCTAAATTCCTGCTAGAGTAATCGTATTGTCATCAAGGATTTGCTTCTGATTTACACTTATGCTCAAACACAAAATTTGTTCTGCTACTGTCCTTGTGATTACTGATGCAAGGAAAGGCTATGCAAGTTTTGCTATAACAATAAAAGATATTTTTTCAGCTGCATGGGCAACGAACAAAGAAAAAAAAAAAGAATAAATACTGGTGTCACACCTAAAAATAAGCGTCTTTTTCCCCCAATGAACTAGAGGGAAATTGATTCCAAACAAATGAAAGATGTTATTCAGGTCAAATCAAAAATATTTCATACTTTATTAAATCCCATTACTTCGGTCTCTTATTTGGAAGGTTTGCAATTCAATTTCGGATCTACAAACCAAGGCTCTCATGACTCACAGATTTTCCAGCCAGGGTGAATCTGACTGTTAAAGAAAGGGGGGAAGGGACCCTCACAGTGTAGACGCTGCCCTTACACTTCCATCCTCGAACGCCACCCGACTGTGACACACACTGGTTGTTTCCAGGATCTGGAGTACAGCACTGTGCGAGAACAGAAGATGGGAAGCAAAGGTGCACAAACATGTGCTGCTCGGCAGCACCACCGCCTTCTCAAACGCAGGAGCAAGCACGGCCTGGGGGGCTTTAAACACATGGACTGGCCTGACTCTCCTTCACTAAGCCTGCCAACGCTGAAGTGAACACATGAGATCGCAGGAAGGCTTGTGAAAAAAAAAAAATTAAAAAAAAAATCCAAATTTGGGGGAGCTGGAAGGTCAATTGAAGCCACTTTCTCAACTGCTGCCCTTGTCCACAGGCCTTTTCTGCAGCTCACCGACATCTGAATCCTACCATCAACTCCTGCTGACTTTAGACCAGACCTCGAACATCTCTGAACATAACGCTCTTTGAAAGATTGCTCCGCTGTGCCTACTGAATTCAAATTATTCCAGTTACCACTTAAAAAAACATTGTTCCTTTAACTTTCTTTGAGAGATGAAAATTGGGCCCATGATAAAAAGGTCTGTAAGCTATTACAGATGGCATGTGAGATCACGTGTGTCCTTTTGCCAAGATACAACACCACTCAAATCGCAGGAGCCTGAAAGCTCAAGGAAGTTTAACGATCGAGAAGCCGTGATTGACACGGCTCTGCTCCTAGTGTGAAATGTCCTATTTAAGGCTTGCCGGGCTGCACTGGCTCGGCAGAAGGACTGCAGCAGCGTTACCGTTTGCCTCCTATGTGGATTTAAGAACTGGCACAGGAGTACGATGCAGAGTCCCTGCTCTCATTTTCTGCACTGTCATCTCTAAGCAGGTGCCACGCAGACAATGCGACACGGCCTTACTTCTCTGAACCCAGAAACGTTGGGCTTGCTGTGCCCTTTCGTCTCAGAGAGTTGCAGTATTTGCTTTTGCCTTGTCCTGGGCTTTCATGCCATTGCTGCTCTGTTAAAGGAAAGTCCACCTCGCCCTCAACACCAGGCCTGGAAACCATTTTGCTGGATGCTCAACTTGCAGATAAATAAATAGAAAAAGAACAGAACTCAGGGCAGACAAATGAAGGAAAGAAGCACTCTCAAATAACCTGGAAATGACAAGTATATGTAGTTTAAACCTTTCTTTTTGGAGACTAGCCACAAAAGGGATTTTACAATTCCTTTCTCTTTTCCATTAACATCAACACCAAACCCTGACCTTTATTCAGTGAAGTTATGGGAAGATTTTACTTCTCTGTAGCGAGATGACTTTCTTTACTAAATAATTTATAGGAGGAGTATTAAAAAGAATTCCTGTCACAAAAATGGGAAAATGAGAAAGACATTTTCTCATTTTTAGCAAACTAGCAGGGAGGAAAAAAAAACCACGTTAAAACCAAATCAAAACAGGTACGAAGATGAGTCAAAATGGTTCATTCCCATGATACACTTCTAAAACATCTGTATCAGAGTTAGCTTAAACCTTGAACAAAAGGTCCCTTTCAAACTGCAAGAGCTAAAACAGGTGCAAATAAGATATTTGAGAATTTTTATATGCATCAACCTTTGACTTAAGAAATTAACTTAGCCAGACACTTCCTACAGCATACTCTGGATTTTGATGGGCTATCTTGTTTCAACAAGGGGAAGAAGAAAAAAAAAATTTCCACCTAAGTGGAATGTTTTTAACAGAAGGGCATGCTTACTTCTGAAAAACTCCACACCCTGAAGTGACTTTCTTATTCCTCACTCACCGTGCAGGAGATAGCGGCAGCACGTATGCGCACGCTGTGTGCCCGGCACAAGATGAAAGTGATTCATTACTCTGGATGCTTAGGCAACAGATGCCAGAAAAGCTAATATAATCTGATGAGAGATAAACTAGGGCTGCAGAATTGAATACCTTCTAAGAGATCTGAAGGATTGTATTTTAAAGCAGTATATTGTTTTTAATGTGGCTTATACACAGAATTTTGCTACAGAAAGACCTCCACGTTTTCGAAACCACATGAAGGCGATTATTGGGTTGCATTTTTCTTAGAGGAAAAAAAAAAAAAAAATAAGTGAGAGGTGTGCTCTGCTGTTCTCTAGTGAACTGGTACAAATCAAGTTGCTATTGTGCTGGCTCAGGCAGGACCAGAGCAAGCAGTACAAAAGGTTACCGCAATGTTGACAACTTTTCAATCACCAAAACAGGTGTTAGATTTGAAAGACAGACCACGAGATGGAAAAACCTTACGCCATTAACAATCTCCCGAGACCACTCTTCCTCCCCTTACAAGGCCACGTCACGGCAAGGGCTATTGACTGGGGTAACCCACCGAGCACCTGCGAGGTCAGGGGACATGCAGGTCCTGCAGGAATTTGCACAACACCTGATCCCGCTCTGAAACAGGAGGCAGCAGGCCGAGCAAGGAGAGCTCACCTTTGCTTTCCTGAGCCGCTGCCCACAAAAACACTGCTCTCACTACTCGCTTGTGTACAGCAGCTTTTACACTGCTACAGCTACAGGCCAAGGTTTTTCAAGTGCCCGTCTCCAACGTGAGGCACAGTAAATGGAATATCCTTATCTAGGTGACTACATGAAACCGATGGGTACCATCTCCCTGCGGCAGTAAGGACTGCGAGAGCTGGAGCTAGACGCGAGAAAGGGCCTCCAAGTCAGAGATGTGAAAGCACTAGTTCAAAGTTGGTGAGCTTGGAAAGCTAAGACAAATTCTTCTCATGTCAGTCTGCCTATTGATTCAGCTCCTTTTGCTGCTTGTATTACTGCAGTTAAAACTTTGCTTTCCAATCTACTTCTTTAGTAACTTTAGAGTATTAGAAGTCTTCTAATTTTTATCCCTCTCTTGTCCCTTGCAGACACACGGTCTTTGACTGGAACATCAGACAAATCTGTTCCTTTATTAATTACCCACCAGGCTTCCCAGCTACAGGTCTTCTAAACAAGATTTTGTCTCTGAGACAACAGAAAATTTCCATTTCATCATATTAACAAGGGGCAATAAAAGCACAGCCTAAAAGAACAAATGCATTAATATTACCAAGATATATTAGCCTTGGACTTGTCTTCTTTTGCAAGGGAACTTCTCACACCAAGGCACCGAACAGGTACAAGAAGGAGCATCATTATTATTATTACTATTATTAAGTATTCATACAGCATTGATAAATCTCTAGTGTTACACAGAATCCAGTGCAAACATTGCCAAGATGTTGCGATGATTTAGGAAGGTACAAAACCAATGTTCAGCATATTGCATTTTTAACAGAAGAATGGTGGGGTTCATACCTAGCTAGCACCGCATTGTATTAACCAAAGAATCTTAGATCAACCAAGAAACATTTCTAACTTCTGTTATAGCACATACTCTCACTGCACTGATTTCAAAACATTCATACACAATCAGTCCTTCTTCTTGGACCCACCTAAAAGAAAATAATTCACACCATGATTAACTACAGCATTAATAACCACAAAACTAGATACATTATTCAAGTCAGCATTTTTGAAGACCATTGGTCTAGTTCTCTTTCAGAAGGTGGAATAATAAACCCTCTTGTCACGTTCTTCTCTAAATATTTCAGGTTTATTGTTCTTCCTATATACAAAAGCCAGTACAGCAATTCAAACCTCACTCTATACCAGGCTGGGGGTTTCTAAGCCCACCTGGCTGTTCTTGCAAGTTCCCCTACAAGCCATTTGCCTGAAAGCTTGACCTGACTTCATCTCACACAAAACTCTTTCCTAATCTTTCTCTTCTTGCTGTTCCCTATTCTACATGAATTAATTGCTGACTTTTACAATCATCAGTCCCAGCTGCAAGGTAAGTTCACACCTAGCTATCCAACTTACTAAGGTTGTATCTAACTACTGTTAACGACAAGCCACCTGGCGACACAGGTTTGCCAAACATTATGCTTCAGTACTCCACAGTTACACACAGTTGTAATGTTTGGGGATTTTTTCCAATATACTAACGTCAACTTTTAAATAACTTTGCACCCAGTAAAACAGGCATCTACTGCCAATATGCTGAATCAAGAACACAAAAGCAAGTCAACAAGTGACATGAGGCTTGCCATATTTGTAGTTAAATCCACACTGAAAACTTCCCATATGCCCTAGGTGCAAGAACTATTTTGATTTTTGTAAGGAAGAGTAAATGTCTTATTTCTGTTCTGACGGTAATTCTGCAACTTAACAGCAATATCCTCAACTTGGTAAGTGGGAGTCACATACAACGGAGGCACGTATGCTGCCGGAAGAAAGGCTAATTCAGTATTAGGAAAATGGGTGGAAGGGATGATTGAACAAGTTGTTCCACATCTTGGTTACCCCATCTACAGTCTTTTCTTTATAGAAGATGAAATTTTAAGAGGGACGAACTGAAGATTTATGAATCCAATACTTCTACTGGAAATATTACGCTGTTTACCTTCAGGTTCAATCAGTCTCTGCAAACTTAAGGTAAGCAAATAGTCATAGGAGTAAGCACAGTCTCAGTTCTATTATGATTTCCCAGAATCAATGAGCTACAATGCAAATGTTTGCCCACAAGCATAAGAAGCAGCAGCCCTGCCTGCACTGCCACTGATCATGACTAATAGAGACCTGACATGGGAATGGATAGCACAGAATGAAAATGACTGCTACACAGCTTTCTTTCATTTGTTTCCATTTTCAAGTAATAATACAATATAAAATTCTCTATTAGTTGTAGCTGCTAGAACAGGTGGCATAAGGAGAAAAATAATTTAAGATCTTATTTGTATGAATACATGGTCCCATTCTGCAATATTCTTCACTTTGTACCAACAATATGTAAATTAACTGATTCTGAATGAATTGTGCTGGTTTATCACCCAAATTTCCTGCCACACATCCACACTCTTGCACTCTGCAGATAGCAGAGCACGCTCACTCTGACATTCAAAATACCTTGTCACGTCAAACCAGTGACTTCTTCACACGGCGAGGCCTGAACCAGAACACTGAACATGCCTCAATTCGTGGTTTAGATCCATGGCATTCCAACTCCACCTGAGGTCTTCTTTAAAGAAGTCAGAGAATGTACATTTGTAGTGATGCCCCACCAGTACAGGCCCCCTGGCTTACAGTGGGATACCTTGCATACGTCTTGGCCATTTCTTTTCCTTCCCCCAACTTTAAAAGTGATCTTTTGTGGGAGCTGCTTAGCTGAGGAAGGGGCTGAGAAGCTCCATGTGGGTAATTCCACCACCAGAGTCCTCCAGGCTGGTGCCTCCAGACCCCCCCATTCGCTGGAGCTGACACCCCTCTTTCTCATCTCTGTGTTATTCAGCAATGATAACTGACTGAATGAAAAATGTCTTGGGTGAAAATCCTTTAGTACTACATTAACAATCTCAGATAATATAACTCATCTCAAAAAGTGTCTTCATCCCTATTCACATCTGCATTCTGTTACTGCCTTATTGTCCAGACTTCCTTAATTTGCCTAAAATAGCCACCCATGCCAATTCTGGTGGGTCACAACTCAGACAGGCTGCTTTGTCTAATTAGACGAATTTGGGCAAATACAGCTTTTGAATAATTATGCACAGCTGGCAACAGACACTACCTTTAATTCATGTTATTTTTGGTATTCTCCTATGGCCATGACGTTTCTTCCCAATTCTAATATTTTGCTGCTTGTAATATACAGAATGAGAGTACTTTACTCTTGACCTTGATTAGCTTCACTGAATTTCAATTGCTATATCTCTAACAAGTAGTTTTGGAAGCCACACGAATTTTGTAGGTTTCAGCCTTGAGAATCAAACCAAGCTTTAGGGCTGTGACTCCCGGGTACCCCACAGTATCGGTCATAACACTTGTGTTTTACCTGATAAGGGTATAACAAGACACAAGACTGAAGTAGTTTGATCTTTCACCCTTTCTATCATGGCACCAGTGAAACTCCTTTCTTCCTTATGAATAGCAGTTATAACATTTGCAGCAAAGAAGCATGGATTAGACAAGAGAACTAAAAACCAAATCCTTAAGAGAAAGGAAATTAACACACTTAATTGCTGCAAAGAAATACACAAAAGCAAACAGAGCTCCATAAAAAAAATATATTATATGACTACTGCTACAGGGCACAAGCCAAAGGCTATATAGATGCCAAACATAAAACAAATTGTGCTCCTAAAATTAGATGAGGACTGATTTTGCGCATACACACAGCAACTCAGCATTCAGATGAATTTATTACAAAGAATACAAGGCATGTAATGTTTGTCACTATTTCTCATTTCCTGCTTCCATCTGTTTAGGCCCAGTTAAAACCTGCTACTGTACATTATACAACCCCTTTTCTCTGGGTCTCTCTGATTATTACTATAAAAGGTGAGTAATGAAAAGGCTAACGTTAGATCTGGTGCCAGTATTTTCTGCACAAAGAATTACACTGCCATTTTTGCAGTACTGCAGGGTTTAGAGACAAGTGAAATGCCTAGCAAAATTAAAACAAAAATAAAGCAGAAACCCCCCTGCTTTCACAATCTGCTTCTAAGGCTGTTACATGCTATCAAAGCGGTGGCATTCTTCAGCAATAAAGCCCAAATGAAATCTACAGTTAACTTCTCCAACAGAAATATGACGCATCGCAAGATAGAGGAACGGGCACAGCGACTGCTGGCTTACTATGATCTTTCACACATGGAAGTTGAATTAGACTGGGATGTTTAATTGCATAAGCAACCCACCGCAAACACCAGCTAGCTTATTTTCTCTATTACAAGTGCAGAAAGAATATAGATGAGTGTATCCTGTTAGCTTCTTTAACTCTTTGGGAGGACCCACATTATACAAAATTTCTGAACCCTATGGATATTGCAACCAGGCTTTCCTCAGTTACCTACATGGAGCTAGACACAACTAGCACTAAGTTAAACTGACACCATAAACTTACAACTGGATACAAAGAGTTGTCAATCACTGTCACAAATACCGGGCAATTAGAGTACCATGTTTCCTCTCAACATTGCCACAATGTACTTTTGTTTCCCATAGTTTATGCCCTTGCCAACTGATTAACCTTTTATTACCCAATTTGGGATTATGGAAATAAACTATTCCATATGCAATTACAGAAAACTCAAACCCAAAATTTAAATAATAAAAACAGTTATTTATATAATGTAAGCTGCTATTTAATCCCTTTATTTTTCCATTTCTTCTCTAATAATTTTTCATCCATGTAACATGGCAATATTCTAACAGCACTCAAGGAAAGCAATGACTTCACCCAGTAAAAGGTAATGGCTTTTGTGACACAGAAGGCCAGACACCATTACCATGACTCCTTCCTCTGGTCTTAAAATTACAAATTTTTAGTTCCTTGAACGAACAGGTCAGGCTAAATAGGGAGAAATCTTTAGCAGTATGTCTAGGCGACAACAGGATAAATTCTACGTAGCTCTGCTCCGAGTGTTCTCACCAGAATAGGGATCAATCTAACTGGGTAACAAGAAGGCAAGAAAAAGTTAAATGACAATTTAACGATAAAGATAATGCAGATTAAATACCAGGAAAACAGACACAGAATAGCTGGACAACTTAAAATGACAACGTATGTAACTAACTGCAAAATATTCTCAAGGTTCTCATCTGTAAGAACTGTTGAGTCACATATCAGCCCTGAACAGTGACAGTCCTGAAATTCTCCAAGAGACACCTATAAACAAACCTGTTTCTAGTAATAAGAGTCAGGATATTTTATTAAAACATACCGTACGCATTCCCTTTATCAATACCCAGACTCCTGCACGTGGCAACTGCATATTAATAACACAGGAAGACTGACTGTTAATAGGCTCTGTGATTCTTGCCACACCTGCCTCCATTTCTCCAGCTGGTACAAGAAACCCTGTAGTGCTCTCCAACACTTCTGCAGCAGGAAAACAAAATCCCCAGACCAGGAGTTCTCCTGCATCTTTTTCCTCACTACAAGATCAATTGGTATCCAGATATTAATAAGAAAAAAAAACCTTTATATTCTACTTTCTAAGGAGGTACAATATTATGTTTTGTTGTGATACTTTAAAAAGAAGAGTTGGCTAAGAACTGTGTTTGAGCTGTTACTTGTTTATTGTTAATTTATGATTCTATCTGCAGGAATTCTGAATGTCATCATGCCTCTTCTCCCCTGCCTCCCTCCCTCCCAGCACTGCTGCAGACAGGTCACTGGCTTTAAAATGTTTCCTTTTCAAACGCTGGTAGAAGCATGGGTGAGGGAATCTTTCATGTGCTCTTTTTGAAGTCTGCACAATGAGAGTTTTAAGTGTTAAGGAGGAAATATCAAAAGCCTTGTTCTAAACCATTCTAGAAACATTTACAAATTCTCAGCATTGAAGAGAAACAATAAAATTTTACAAGGTTTAAATAAAACGAGGCCAGTAGCTAATACTAAAAGTTGGCATTTTACCAACTGCCAAAAGCAGATCAATAAATAACCATCTTCAACTAAAGAAAAAAAGGCTTAGCAATGTATTATCAGTAAACTGCCATCCAGGGAAAGGACACGGGGGGTACAGTGTGCTACGCAGATGGCCGTGTTGCAGTGGGAAAACTTGGGTTTTCTGTAGACCCAGTACAAGCAGTTTCTTTTGCTGCCACTGGAGATGACAAGTAGCTACCCACCTTGCCTGCTGGGAGCGCGCCTGTGGCGGGAGGACGGGAAGCTACAAGCTGCTGAAGGCTGGGAGGGTGCTTTGAGGAAAGAGGTGGAGGAGGTGCCTGCCTTGTTCCAAATTCCTCAGGCATCTGCTGCTGACCGCTGAGGGAGACACGGTGCTGTGCTGGCCGAGCCCGTGGTTTGACATCGGCGGAGGGGATCTCCCACCTGCATCAGGATGGAACAGTGAGAGCTGCTAGAGTCAGGACATCAGGGAGGTGCATTTAGCAGGACAGGATAAATACAGCTGGTACAAAACTGTTACAAGGGAACCTTAAATCTCACATATGACGTAAAAATAGCAACAGCTTCCTGTGCCTGAAAGCACAGAATTTAGCCAGGAAAAAAGGAAAGTTGGAAGATCTGCTCTAGAACAGACCCTACGAGAAGAGACATGCATGCCAAGTCTAATTTAAGGAAGTAATTTTGAAAGATTTTTGATGCACAGGCAAACGCACCCAAGGTTGCCACAACTGCCAAATTTGCTGCCACAAGAGAACTTTAAATCCACACTGGGAGACAGCACAAGTGCCCCAGTCCAACGTATCTTAACCTACTACCTTGTCACACTTAGATCCTTTTTTTCAAGCTTCATAGTTTACCGGAAAGCTAAAGTTTGCTGTAAATATAATTTGGAATTAGCTATCAGCTAGCAACGATGGCTAACTCAGGCATTTCAATATCCAGACAAAAGTCCAGGGAAACACCCTGAGCATGGATAGCTGACAGTGCCAAGTGGGGTTGCTGGGAACTGCTGAGGACAGTTGTTGGGATCCCACCAAAGGAGGCACATGCAAAGCCATTTTCCACCTGCCAGCACAAGACAGGAGCTCAGTGGTGGGGTGGGGTTTCTTCGGTTGTTTTGGGGTGTTTTGTTAAATAAGGCAAGAAGGAATCAAATTAAATATTCATGATTAAATATTAATAATATTAAACATTAGTGTTAAATATTAATAGTAATTTAATATTAATAATTAAATACATTTCCTTTAAATAAGGAAAGGGAATGAAGCCATCCAGCTTGAAATGCAGGAAATGGTACCATCAGCTTCTTGTCCAACAGCCGAATGGTCAAGACATGCATCTGATGTGTGAAAAATGTTTCTCCTCTGCTAGAGCTGCCGCTTTTCCTAAACTGGAAGGTTTTCTGCTTTTGCATCTGCACTACTTCACTTCTTATGAAACACTTCTGAGCATCAACGGCGGACACAGATGATCTGGCAACACCTACGGGGCAGCTTCAGCCCTGCTCCAGAACATGGCACTTCACACCAAGTACAACAATTTCTACAGCACAGCAGCCTGGCCTGCCCAGACAGCCTGGCGTTACACCCTCCTGCCAGCACTAACTGCTTAGACCTGCTCTGCCAGGTCGAGCCCAGCGCCTACGTGATGGGTAAATGATACAGCCACTAGCCTGCCGGAACAGGGAAAGACATCACCACTTCGCCTTTTTCCCAGCTGAAAAACACTTGCCAGGCCTTCCAACCACTGCAGAGCAAAGAGCATTTCTGGCATATTTACTATCTTACCCCAATAAAATATAGAGGGCTGTAACCCAGGGCTCATCAATATCTATAGAATAAATAGCAAGAGGTGTGTTTGGATAGAGGAGTAAATACAGCCAAGGAACTACTGCAGATGGTTTCACAAACCAATCACACATTACTGGATTTTTAATAAGCAAGATTAGTCAAATGAGAAAATGAAAACAAAAGAGTAACAAAGGACCAATTGCTAATGACAAAGGATTGTGAAAAATTTTGGCTATTCATAGGGAATTTCAAAAAATACCTACCACTACTACAAATTTTAATAAATACTAAGTAAATTTTTAATAAATAAAACAAGTAATGAGTACTGCAAAACAATTATATCACAGCTGGCATACACATGGCTGTATCAGTGCCACAGTACTTTCTGTATCAGCTCAAGAGACCGTCACAAAATTGTGATTTGTTGCATTGAAATCTTTCCACTCAAAAACCTATAAAAATTGTCCTGCACTTCAAATAGCTTTATCTTGTCTCTTTAAGATTGCTTGACTGTATTGCACATTGCACTGTCCCATCACTGATACTATTATTCTCTTTTATTTCGCCAGGTATTTCTAAATTGTTTTACAATGCAATAAACAGAAGGTCAAGTACAGAAGTTATAAATAACACCAAACAGCCACTGCCTGTTGTTCTCACCTGAGTACACTGCTGCCAATTCTTCACCTCACTCTGTGACTTGCTCTTCCCAGCAATTTATGACCCCAAAAGAGAAACAGCTTATCCCTTGGTTATTTTAAAAACAGGATCATATAAGAGTCTAACAGTCATTAGGTCAATGATCTCAAATATAAAAATAGGACAGGAAAGAGTTGGGCAACTCATCTCACAGAAGTGACAGAGAAACAAGTGATTCATTGATTAGTGGTATTTTTTTTCTCCTCTAGCCAAAAGTGTTAGTACCCTCTTTTTTTCAGATTAAAAAGTCCCTTGTTAAAAATATCACCCTTTTCTGTCTCTAATTGTCCTTGCCTTTAATCACTTCATACAGAACTTTTCACAGATTTAAGTCTGCAGGGACCAAGGACCAAGAGTAACACCTTAAAAAAGAAAGGTAACAGGAAAAAGCATTGCTAAGGATTAACATAAGTGGTTGAGCTTTGTTTACTTTTTACAAAAGACACTGTGCAGAGAGCACTGTAAATAGCAAAATTGCAATACCTTTTTTCCTTCCTTAAAGTGCAGTTATTGTGAACAGTATCTTTCGAACAGTATCTTTCCAATTCAAGGATTTTTCATAAAGAAACTACTTAGTATGCATGCAAACTCCATAGGAAGACAGATAAACAAGTCAGCAGGCTTGGCAAAGTCAGTCAGTATCTATCGTTGGACTCAGAAGCAAGGCTCCACTACCTGCACCCCAGAGAGTGTTCCAACCTCTCAGCCACCGGTTTCCAACATCGCAAGCCAGATGTTGTGATGAGAAGTACGGCTTTAGGTAGCGCACAGCCCAGGATCACCTACATCCCTGGATGTTGGCCCGAGCTGGAGCTGGTGGCTGCACTGCAGAGGGACACCAGTGACAGGCTGGATGGGGAAGGGGAGCAGGAAAAGGAGCCAGGACCAGTGAATCTCACTCCAGAGAGACGTGACGTTGCGCCTCTAATTACAAGAGAGCAGAAGACAACGTGCCTGACATCGAAGGTTGCCTTGCGATGGCAGAGGAATGGGATACGTGATCACATGCAACATATGTTCCTGTGCATTCAGTGAGGAAATTCTTGTTATTAATCAGAATTGGTATTTACAGGACAATCAACAAGGACTCCTTTTGAAGAAAAGTGCTGAATAAGGAGAATCTCCAGTAATTCCCCATTTTCTCTGCAATTACGTGACATTAAAATAGACTTAATTTTCCAGCAAGCTTCCAAGATATACAACAAAATCCTGCAGTGGCCATCATGGCAGTGACAAGGGAAGGTCTATAGCATCAAAATGAGACACCAATTCATCCAAGCACTGAAAATGGCAACACTCAAGACTCAAAGATCCCGACAGGAACTCAGACAACAGGATGTGAATATACCAGCGAGGATGAGCACGAGTGACTTGTCTTGGTGGAGACCAGGTACCTGCAAACAGCCTGTACACCAAAACTGCTCCATTAGCCATTCGCTGTGTTGCTAGGATGTTTGAATGTTAAAAAACACAGTGATTTAAAATATACCATATTAAGCTTTGAATATTTGTTTTTATTTTTAATTGTGTTTTTAATTAGGGAGAAAAATTTTTTTCATGAGGTGAGATGTTGTATACACAGTTTTCAGGAAGAGTTACTTTTACTGCTTTCCAGTATACACTGCATTAAGTACCTGTTCATTCTCAAATTGCACTGTTGCTGAAATATGAGCATCTCAAAACAAGCTTGAAAAACAGAAACCTCAGTCTCTAACTGCATTGTTTAATACTCAGAGCAAAAATCAGGAGTGCTTCTAGGAAGAAAGCAAGCCATTTGGCCCAGCATGGGACAATCCATTCACTATACCATACTCCCTGCCAGGCTGGCTAATTAGTTTTTTGAATGACCCGAGTGTTTTTGTCACAACCACCTTAACTACTAAGCCATTCTACACTTTTTAATTATCTGGAACAAAATAAAACAAAAACCAAGAGAATTACCCTGAAATACGCAGTTAAAGTAGGGAATAGATTTGCATACCAAGAGAATGAGGTTGCATACCATGTAGTGACCACGAGGTCCTTAAGAAGATGCCAACCAGAAAGGGAATAAAACATTTATTGGAATAAGAAGTTCTTTAAAATGGACAGAGATAAGAACAGATGGATACCAAGAGGAAAATAAAAAGGAAGAGACTTTAACATACAACATGGTGAAAGAAGGTTTTAAAATAATGCATCTTCGGAAGACTAAAGAGACCAATATAGGCTCTGAACCTGTTTTCAAGACCCTGTCACAACTCAGAAATTGGATGTCAAGGTAACGTAACATTTGCCACGTTACCAGAAGGTGGGACTGTCCAACTTTCAACTTAACTCTCTAATTTCTAATGTCACAACTCAACCAGAAGGCTTTTAAGACTTACAGGCCTCTAAATTCCAGTTTACTTCACTAGGGAACAAGCAAATTCTTCCCTTCTGAGGGTGTACCGACACCTTGCTACAAATACCTGTATAGATACTGCGGTGTGATCTGGAAAACTGAAGGATGGAACATAACATAGTTAAAGCCACCTGAATTCCCAAGTCAGTCTAAAAGATCTCTTACCCCAAACTATAAATTTCACATTTGTCAAACCCAGGAAGAAGGCTTGAATATCCAGCTGTCTCTCCAGAAAGGACCTGCTGGGTACCTGCAAAACAGTGCTGTTCCGTCATACAAGGTAGGAAATGCTTGCATGGGTTTAAAGAAAACATACTACATAGGCTGAGCTCGGAAGAGCTGCAAGAGGTCTTTTCTTTCTAAATCATGTCTTTAGAAGGGGTATGGAAGACATGAAAAAAAAAATACTACTAAGTACACATTTTAAACAATTATTTTTACTTTGTGAAAAATAGGGTTGGGATTAAGGATTCAAACCAACAGGGAAATAAACAACTGTGACAAAGAATAAGACGCCAAGGCATTTGACAGAAACTGCTACACCAGCTGGATACTGGACTTAGCAGCATTAGAATAATTTCCCACATTTTATTTACTCCTGGTTCAATAGAAAATAACAGAATTATCTTCCAATGATCCATAATATATAAACTGATCTAAAGCTGAGACTACAGTGTGGGTAAGAGGGATGCTAAATTCAAATAGAAACACAAAACCAGATGACGTTTGCAGAAAGAAGCAGCGTTATTTTCTGAGTTTGTCTGCCATTCCCTGTATTTTTAATGTCATTTAATACAATGAACTCAGTTATCTTTATGATACTGCTGATTTACTAGTAACGTAAGTGTGTGTCATTACTTAGCTACATACATTTCTTCCCTACAGAAATTCAGATAACCATAATGCACTAATTACTGTAAAGAGTAGTTTTAAGCTTCTGCATCATCCTCTCCACCCCTGAAAACGTGTTTTGGGCCGTAAGATTCAAACACAAAGGTTCAAATCTGGGCAGCGGTTTCTTTCATCTCTTACTTCTTCTGGAATACTGGGAAACTGCGAAATAAAGGGAAATGTGAAAGCTTCATGGAAGTGCCTAAGGACCAATAACAAATAACGAAGAAAACCACGAGAAGTCCTGAGATTTGCTCCTTTGCTCAGTATGGTGCCAACAGTTAAAAGGTTGTGCGTACTTTCCCCCCCCCGCCCCGTGCATGTCTCAAGCATTTATCTTATTGATAAATGCAGTCATAGATTTCTCTGACACTCAAGCTCTTTAAAGGCTTTCAAGGGGACTCCAACCTTTTCTTTTCCTCAAAACCTTTCCTGATTCACAGATGTAACATTCCCAGCTCCTTTGGTTTGAAGCAGGAGAGCACAGTAGTTTTAAGCTGCAGTCTTTTTTAAAGGCAGTAGCTTTTACCTGAAGAAAAACATTTTCTTCAGGTAAAAGACAAATCATAAATACAAACCAACTAAACAAAAAAATCACACTAAGTACCAGAAAGCCCAGGAAAGGATGACATAACCCAAGGCAAGTAAATTGGTTTCCTTTTTCCACCAAACCCCCTATCACTTAAGTTAAATGTGCTTGGTAAGGGGTGTGCAACTTCCAATTCCAGCAAGTGAAAGAAAAATCATCACCCCATGTAGCAAGAGAAAGGTCAATATTATGTAATTCGTCAGCAAATAGACTAAGAATTAGGACTCTTCATAAGAGCGGTCTTAAAAGGGTTTAATCTTGAGTCTCTCTCCCGAAAAATAAAAAGTAAATACAGAGTCCAGGTACAAAACTCAGTAATTAATAGTAGACCAGGTTGAACAGGAAGGTAAAAAGCAAAGCAGGAATAAAATGAAATTTTCTTCCCACATCATGTCAGCATTATACTAACAACAACCGGCCTTCACCACAGCGCCAAATATTCTTTGCTGGAGCCCTTTCAGTCTGACTGGAGTCGGTGCTTTGCAATCACATCCAAGAAGCTGAAGAGTGACTTGGACTGTAACAGCGTGAAACAGAACAAGAGGATGACCTGACCTACCTGACCAGGCCAGCTGCGTCATCACTGGGTAAAACGGATTTTAGTCCATGCACAATTGTGACAATCAAGCAGACCGTTCCCTACATCATGAAAAGCTCATAAAGGTCACTCATTCACTGGAGGAAAAAAAAAAAAGAAAGTACCTGAAAGCATATGCCAAGAGGCAAGTGGAGCAGGAAGGGCCTCCTGTGAGGCAGCGCAATAAGAACAGGACATTATAGAGTCGGAACACAAACCACAAACTTTAATTTCATTGCTTTGTGGGTTTTAGTTTAAGGCCCAACGTTATCTTAATGTGCTTCCTGGCTCCCATAATTAAATTCACTAATCCCCAGTCTTAAGGCATCAGCAAGTTAAGCTAATTTAAAGTTAGTACCTGAGCTTACATCCTTTTTTTCCCTCCCCCTTTAGCAAAGAAACAAAGTTATTGAACCCTTTCTGTGACGAGTAGGTATTTTTGTCTCTACTTTAATCGCTCCTTCTTCACTGTCCTCATTCTGTACTTTAGGGGTTAGGAAGGAGGCTTAATATATTAGTTTGTGAAGATTTAGATATATCTGTATTCTTAACCAAGCTACAGAAAAATATCTTGCAATATCCTCACTGCACAGCTGCTTGATACTCTCAATCTGGCATTCATGCTGTAGTTGCAAACTTGCACATCTGTTTAATATCTCTTATTCCCTTGTTTCAGGGTGCTGGGATTCCTGAAGGTAATACCTGAAAAATCAGCATGTCAGTCATATTTTCTAATACCGTGATCCTGACAGACATCACAACCTAAGCAGGATCAATTCGCCATCAATCTGTACGCTGCAGACAAACACAATTACTAGATAAAAATCTCCCAGAAACATGACTAGCTGGAAAAATATATTTACCTCATTATCTGCAAAGAAATCACCGAAGTTTCTCTGTCACTTCAAAATAACGTACCTGGGTCATCTTTTTAATTATACTGAGAACATTTTTCCAAATATTTTCAACTCTACAATCTTCCACTGGCCTTTTCTATCAGCAGCGTTAACTATCTTATGGCCCAATTTTAGCTTTGGCAATTATTTGTCCTCCACTTTCAATTCCTTTTTGCCATTCCAATTAAAGGAGTGCCATTTGCTTCCCGTTCCAAACCATAGCACCGGTTCGGATGATTTCCTCAGCTACCCCCAGCCACAGCACAGGAGGACACGGGTGGGAAGAGCACCTCCAGTGGCAGTCACCCCCGATGACGGGATCCTCGGCCACGTTGTGCCAGACAGCCTGGGCACAAATGAGCTACGGGCTGATGCATTCACATCGCTATCGAGGTAACACACCCAAGAGTTTGATGTGGGAGATGCTAAAAGCTGCAAGGTCTGCTCTTCCTGTAGGCTAGCAAAAAGTTATGAGATGTGATCTGCAAGGGTCATCTTCAGTATTTATGAAATGTCTAACCTAGGCCCAAAATTTCAGTAACGACTGCTTAACTAACAATGCAATGTTAAAAACTGATCTCCTTTCATGCCGTACTTTCATCAAGTTTCATAGCTTGTGATTTTCTGGTAAAGCCACTTCCAAGTGGATTTCTCAAAACACTTGTTAGATGCTACACAGCTATCCTTGTCTTGTTCTTTTCCAGATGCTTCTCAACCAATGCAAATCCCAGTAACAGAATATATATGCCAAATGAATAAAACCAGATTTTTCTTTCCTGTGCTTCTCATTAAACACCAGTAAAAAATAAAGACTTTTCCTGTTGACAAGGAACTCGTCCTTTGGCCTCAAGCCTCCTAAATACGCTGAATGATCAGGTTCATTAAATAACATCTGACCAGAAGCTTATTTTTCATTAGAATCCGTTCAGAAAAATCCAGCTTCAACGTTTGCAATGCACCCTTACCATAGGTATTCATCTAGGTAAACAGTAAGCTGTGGATCAGAAACATCATTTTCAAGAGATCTGTGTTTTGTGCCCTCAACCTTAAATAATGTGACTGCCGGCAAAGCACAGTCCCAGCAGAGCTAACGGCCCCAGCTAGCTCCAGCTACCAGAGCTTTTTTCAAATGCCAACTCAGTACTATGCACCCACAGAGCTCTGTTTTAACAGGGCAGATGAGGTATCTCAGTTACCTTCATGCACAAAGCAAACTTAGGAAGGCAGATGAAGCACCGAGATGTCTGTACCCCCCCACCCCAGAAGTGGAGTGAACCTGTAATCGCTCTGCATCCAACGAGACCTCTCCACTCGGTCTGAGGAACCACGCTGGATGTTTGGCATTACTGCATTTAAGGGAAACAAAACCTCCCTACATCCTATTAGACAGAAGGATGGCCAAGATTTTGTGGAAGCTCATCTACTATTCCCTAAACAGCCTCTTCTGGCTCTCTTGCCAGTTAGATGACAGGTCAATTCTTTCAGCTGGGAAGGCAAGCTCTCCAAGTCAATAGGCTGGTCTACTTAATATCTAGTATCTCTTTGAATATTAATTACCAGTGATAAATAAAATAAAAATATCTACAATGGAACATTTACAATGGTATTCCAAATGAATACTGAAGAGGATTAGAAGATACGAAAGAAAAGGAAGATAATTTTACCATTTGTTCTTGCTAGAACAGCTCTGGCTCCATAACACATTTTCCTGCTGATTTTTGTCAGTGCCAAACCCACAGCTAATGCGTCCTCGTGAAACCAAAATGATGGATTACAAAATTTACACACAAATAGTGTATATATATATTAAAATCAGACCTTCAGTGACTGCTATCTTAATTAACATCTTATCTTAGTGGAACAAAATGCGCAGCGTTAACTCTAGAGGTCTGTCCCTGTTTCCCCAGAGGGGCGGACACACCGCTGTTCACGTTGGTGAGGGCAGGATGGTTCCCTCGTTGCTCCACAACCACGTTCCTTCTCTGCACCAGTAGGATAAACCACACACAAGTACCTGAACGCAGCAACGCGTTTTTTACTGCCATAGCTAACAGCAACTTGCAGGACCATGAGCAGGCAGCGATCATTCATCACTCTAAAGGATGGTACTGCTTGTTAAACTTTAGCTTATCCCACCACTTTTTTTTTTTTTTTAAACATTAATTAAACTTTAAAAAGTCAGTTAAGATAAGAAATTGCAGAAAAAGTTATGGTCATTTTATTGTTTATTCCCTAATTGCACACCTAATGAGGCAAATTTAAAGTAGTGTACCCTAGAACTCACATTTTAATGATGCTTTTACTGTGGTCTGAGTGCTAATGCCCTCATTTTTATTACTGATTACTGCTTTTTAGTGACTACTCAAAAAAATTCTTGTTAAGAAATGCTTATAAGGCATTGTAATTATATATTGTACGTATTAAGGTTACAGTTAAAGAAGCCAAGATTTTAGTTTACGAAAAATATATTTATTGGGTATTGCAATTTCCTTGTTACAGTCTCTAATTACTGTACAAGGCACAAAGTCTTGGCAAAAAAACCTTTGAATGTATGCTAGTGTTTTCCACTTAAAGCGGTAATTCAAGATAAAATGATGCTTTGCTGTTTTCCTACCCTGATATGCGTATGTGTTATTTCAATATATGCAATACCAACAAGCACTTCTACCCTGTTCTCCTAACAGTAAGGACACAGAGTTGAATTTAGTATCACTTCAAAAAGACATTTTAAGTTACAGGTCTATCTGCATTTATACCTACGTTTCCAACAGCTGCCAATAGGACACAGGTTCCCAAATCTAATTTCATGTTCTCTTCGGAGACCTATCCTCCTAACCAACTCTTTCCAGAAGGATAACCCCATCCTCTGCATCAGGGACTTCTATAAAAGCAGTACAGGACTTGCACACTCCCCCTAAAGCCCCATGAGAACAAGTGCAGAGGCTCTGGAGGATAAATAACTGAATTTTGAGTTCTGCTATGAGAGGAGTGAGGAATCCTTGCTTAAAGGTAGAATTATTAACTTAATGAGTGACAGTGGAACAATCCATGATTGCTAGCCTGACCTCAAAATAATCAGTGTATCAACAGAGACTGAACTTCTGCGTCTTCCTGTCTTTTAAATTCTGAAAATTGTTTCAGTTATTCTTATTTTCCCTCTCAACCTTTACAGTGTCAGAGCCCCACACTGCAGCACAGGGCGCCATACCCCGGAGGGCATGCAGTTGGAACCTTTTCCATTTTTTTTTTTTTATTGTTTTTTTTTTTAAATGGGCTATATCATTCTGTATCTTTTTGTGGGCCAGAGGTTAGTTCAGAAGTAAACAAAAGGCTTCCTAGGGCAGATGGAACATATGAAACACTGCAGCTGTATTCCTCCTACTCCTTGCAAAGTGACACGACATGAGAGGTAGGCCCTCCCCCATCCCATAGCCCTCCCCGCAAGGCAAGAAAAATTATGCGAAGTTTTCAAAGCTGTCAAGATACAGTCTGTTTAACATCAACAAGCTCCCCAGCTCCTATGAATAAAAACCTTCCTCCTGAGGTGAAAACTTTTAAAGAGTCATGGGTCTGTTTTTTAAACATCCTTTTCTGTATAAGTACTTCTGTTGTGCTGGACAAATATACTTTTAACCTAATAAAATCTGCAGAAATATTCCCAAAAGCCCCGAAACACTTATAACTAGATATGGCTTGTAAAAACCAATAAAGAGCCATTAACTGTAGTGGGATATCATCCTCAAAACTGAATGCTGATTTTTTTCCTCAGGTTCCATGGAACATCTCACTTGCTCAGGCGGGCATGGCGTCCTTTCAGAAACCCTAAAATACTTTTTGCATTTTGTACTGCTCAGTCTAAAACTGCCCGCAAAATATTTCTGCTAAGGATGTTCAGATGCTGCAAGATAATTAAAAAAAAAAAAAAAAAAATCACTGAAAAACTTCCCAAAATAAAGCAAAGCCAACATTTTGCTTTTGACTCCTCCTACAAACACTGCAGCAAGCAGTGGGAGCAAGAGGATTCAATAGACTGGGCTGCACCATTTTCCTACCAATCTGTGCAATGAGAAACTAGTGTTTTATTTAAGCGTTCTAACAAGTTTCTTCTTTCAGTTCAATTCCTGCCCCGTTCCAAATCACCCCAAAAAGGTCACGTAACATGCTCAACCAGAAAGACTGAGAGCTCCAAGCAGGAAACAGTAAAATAATAAACAATAATTTACCTCTTCTTTATGCTAAACTTCAGTAGCTTATAATTTAGCTTTCTCAATACAAGGTCTCAGCAGGAGACAGCTAATGACTTTTTCCACCTAAAATAAGCTGTTCCACACTGTGCTAGGTAAATCTCATTTAGCTTTGTGGGGGAAGTCTGAAGCCAGGTAAAATATAAGCCGCTTATGGCACAAGAGAGAAAAAAGAATAATCTAAAACTAAAATTAGTCATATGGTTTAATATCAATTTTTTAGCATGTACCATCAGCTTTTTTTCCTGCTTAGATGGAATTGGATGTGTGTTACCATGAATTAGCAATATTCAAATTTAGCCCTAAGCAAGCAAGAGACAATTTTAATAAGGAACTAGAATACAAAATGCAACAGCCCATCCACAGTAATTGTACACAACATACGTCACTCGAGAGAACGCTTCCTTTGTTTTTAAGCTGTTTTAAAGTCTCCTTCACTTGACACAGTTTCCCCAATTCCAAATTTAATTATATGTATGTACACAGCTACACTGCTTCAGATTAGATGCCCATTAAATCAGAGAATATTACAGGATTAACTATCAACTTTTTTTTTTTTAATATAAAAAAATAAAAGTGGGTCTGAACATGGAGAAAAATTTCCACAACTGCATTATTATGAATCATTCTTCAAGGTCAGTTATTTACTTGCAGGTTCAGACTATCAGAATCTGAAGGCAGTTTTATGTCAGGTATGAGCCAACACATCTTCAGGAAAGAAACCCCTTGTGTCTGGTTTATTTTCCCTCCCATTAGCTTCTCCCTTGTGAAGAGAAGAAGGGAGCGAAGCAGCCAGCTGATCAAAAGGAACAGCAACTGAGATGAGTTTGGCAAGTAAATAGGGAGCCACAGAGGGACTGCTTGCTCTCATGAGAAAGTCCTGCAGAATTTAACTCTCATTAGAACTGGGCACATTCCCCAGTACAACGCAGTTACATTACGCACAATTCAACACAGCAGCTTCTTCTTTTCCCAGGATTTTTTTTTCCCTGGGAATCTACCAGGATGGAGAACTTTCAAAGACTGGATGTGTGCCTTCATCTAAAAAAGAAATCCTTTCCATTTTCTAAATTTTTTACATGTGAGAAAGAATGAAAAAGAAAAGAAATAGAAATAAGTTATAGCAATAAACTAGAAATGGATTCCAGGGGTTCAGCACCAGAAGTGGTCAAGAAAGAATGCTAACAGCTTTTTTTTTTTAAAAAATCCTAAATCAAAGCATACTTTAGAAGTAAAAATTAGGGAGAGAAAACTACATAAAGATGACATAAGGACCAATGGGCATGGCTGATAACCAAGACCTTTTAAACTCCTATGCTCTGGTGTTGAAAACTCAAGGACAAACACTGAAAGACAGAAAACATTTCCACGTGTATTAAAATGAAGCCTTCCTCTCAAAGGAGTTTTAAATGCTCAAGGATAAACCTTAGACACATGTCATTAGCTGGGCAAGAGTTACTTAAAGGAAACCGTGGTGGTTTTTATACCCCCACGTATACTTTGCTCTGCCAGCCCCACGGTGAAGCAGTAATTGCATTCTCCTCCAGTGCACGGTGCTTACACTGACACTGCTTAATTGCTTTGTGCAGAGTCTTGTCCTCAGAACAAAGCCCAGCAGCATCCCTGCTTGCTCAGCAGCACCGGCTCGGGACCAGAGCCCAGCAGATCTGTCTCCCCCCTGCACACTAGACCTGGGTTTCAGAGCTTCATGCTAACATAATCCAGCGTGACTTAAAAGAAGCTCTGAGGTCGCTTCACAGCTGTCAGATGAGGTGTCCGCTTCTTCAACTCTTACAACTTTTAGGTGAAGGGCAGGCGTGGGCATGGGGGAGGAATCATTTTTTCCATACAACAAATGCATCTAGACATCAACGTAACACAAAGTTACTCCTAGCAACCCCAAGATAAGGACTAAATCCCCGAGAGCAGCCTGGTCGGTTTAGGAGAGCTATAACAAAGAGGTATTTCAACAACTCTGTTCTGTAACGTCAAAGGGAAAATTCTTCACTTCATCTTAAAACATAGCAACTCTTATTTCACTATTTTGATTCCTTCGGATAATTTTCTGTCTCAATGGTTATAGTTTCTTTTCAACATCTAACTCAGTATACACTACTATATTGGAGAATGGACGAGTTGTGTATCTCAGCAATCTTCATTCGCATGACTTACATTATCTACGTTATGAATTCCCACAGCTCAAAACAAAGGTGGCTAAAATCTACTGTAACGGAGACACTTATCTATTATCATAGAATCATTTAGGTTGGAAAGGACTTTTAAGATCATAGAATCCAACCGTTAACCCAGCACTGCCAAGCCCACCACTAAACCATGCCCCCAGGCACCACATCTACACATCTTTTAAATCCTTCCACAGATGGGGACTCGACCCCTTCCCTGGGCAGCCCCTTCCAGCCCCTGACAGCCCTTTCAGGGAAGAAATTTTCCCCAATGCCCAACCTCACCCTGCCCTGGCACAACTTGAGGCCGTTGCCCCTCGTCCCATCGCCCCTTCCCTGGGAGCAGAGCCTGACCCCCCCGGCTCCCCCCTCCTCTCAGGCAGTTGTAGGGAGCAATGAGGGCTCCCCTCAGCCTCCTCTGCTCCAGGCTGAACCCCCCCAGCTGCTCCCCAGCAGCCTGGGGCTCCAGACCCCTCCCCAGCTTCATTTTCCTTCTCTGGACACGCTCCAGCCCCTCAATGGCTTTCCTGTAGCGAGGGGCTCAAAACTGAACATAAATATTATTAATAGCAATGCAATCCTTCTGTCAACAAGGCTGTTAATTACTGTGTCAAAAAAAATATTTAACACACTACAGTCAAACTAGACTTCTTATTCCAAGTGGAAAGCTAAAAATAATTTTTCACATGTTAAACACACAGTTTGTCATCAATATTCCCATCTCTAGTGCCAGGAGGTTACAGCAGACAGCAATACTGCTGACTTTGCGATGGTTACACAGTCCAGTCAGTAGTGACAGTAAACCAGTCTCACGAGCTGTAACAAGGCCCTCACTGCTGCTTTGCGCCGCTTTCCATATTTGACTTCCAAGCCCTGCTACTCTTACATCCCACCAGTACTGTACGTGCAGTTGTCCAATAAAAATATCTCTTTTTGTGCAAAATTTTGGAGGGACCGGAAAACAAGTTCAGTGGTCAGATCTCAGCTGCAGCCAGCTTATATCGACTGCCATCAACGAGCTGTCAGAAGGCAGAGCACCAGCTCAGGGACCCACAGCCCCCGTCTCTGGCCAGCCTGGCACTGCCACCTCTCCCTGTCTACAGACTGCAAGAGGAGTCACTCGGCACAGCCAGCACCATGAGATATCCACCTGATCGCACGCAGTCTGTCTGGCACTGAGCTGAGGATGGCACCACGTGTCACACGGCGCTTCAAGGTGAAGGAGAAAGCTGTAAGGAACATGGAGAAGCTGCAACATGCCTTGCTAACGCAAAGTGCACAATTTCTTTTAAAGGAAACAAACCTCTCATTTTGTGGTTCTTCCCGCAGAGGTGAAAATATTTGGAGTGGTTTGGCTGCTTCAAATACTTTCTGCTCAAATAAGAAAACCTTTCTAGAGATGTATCGTAGGTCAATGACACCGCAGTAAGCGCTGACCATGTCTGTCTATAGCACAAACACACACATTTGATGAGAGCAGAAGAGCACTCACACAAGAAGTGCTTGTTCCCTGAAAATAGTGGGAAGCAGTTTCCCCTCCCCTCTGCCCACAAACACAAAAGTAATTTAAAAATAGCTTTAAGTTGCCAACTCATTCTGACAGAAAATATGCTTCAAAATTAACATCATCTTGCCCAAAGACATTTTTCCAAGTATCATTACCAGGTCTTAAAATGAGCACCTAAGAACTGACACAGCAGGTAAGGGAAAAGGCTGATCAAGCCGGGCACCCTGTCTGACAACGGCCAGCTGTAGATTTTGGTGACAAAGATGACATAATCCCCAGGCTGGGGAGCTTCTCAGCCACAGATGTGCACCGAGATGGTTTCGTTTCATATTCACTAGTGGACTCAGCCTCCAAACAAATCCACTGAATCTCTTTTTGAATACAGCTGTAGTTCAAGCCTCTGCAACATCCCGTGCCGATGAGCTCCACAAAGTAATCACATGCTGTGGGGAGAAAGACTGCCTTCCTTTTGTTGTTTTTAATCCACTGCCTAATAATTTCTAATAACTACGTAGTCGCTGTGTTTTGTATGAAGTGCTGCACACTCACTCCTGAAGAGCCTTCTCTACCCATGCTGTGTATGGAGCAGGATGTATGCTCACACGTTAGCACTTCACTATTCATTCCTTTTCCTGACCAGCTACAAATACAGTGACCAGCACAAATCCAATAATTAATCTGCTTGACTAATGGAAGCCTCCCTCAATTCAAATACAAAGACCTTTATTCTTACCTTCTGTTTCCTATACGCTAGCAAGGTACTAATCCATTTTACACTATAAATAAAAGGGCTTTTTTTTTTTCCCCAAGGGACCTCGCTGAAAGCGCTCTGCAAAAATTAATGTATACTATATTGATTAAATCACCCTTATTCCAAATATCCATTAACTCCTTCAGACAAATCTGATAGATTTGTCAGGCATGACTGCCTTGAAAAGTTATATTTTCCTACTACAACATATTTATACACATAATCTTTATTATCTATTGGTGTGCCAGTACAGAAGCCACACTTGCTTACCTGCAGTTCCCCACATCACCTCTCCTGCTCTTTCAGATGAAGTATGTCCTTTTCGTCTCCGTAACACTGGGGCTGATTTAAATGACAGGTTACTCTACAGTTAATAGTCCATATTTAAGTTCCTTTTTCATCACAGATTCTGCCATCTGTTCCTGTCATTTTGTTACTTTATTGATTTTTTGACCACCTTCTACTGACACATCAATTTGTGACAGTTCCTTAGACTATTCCCACAGGAAAAGGAGCCAATAGGGAGCCAACAGGGAACCTCCCTAAGCTTTCCCATAGCATGTGCCAGAGCAAATATATGCATTAACTCTTCTACCATCACATTACTTTCTTTGAATGTGACTTATATTATTGTTTATTACTTTACTATTGATTAGCTATTAACTGCAAAAGCAGGATGAGTGCCAGACACTTAAAGACTTGGTTTCAGAGCACTTTGGGTGTTTTTTAATTATGGCTGTCAGTTCATCAAAATCTTTTTAGCTTTTCTTGTGTTTTTACATTTAAATTAATCAGAATGGGTGTTCTTTAAATTCTCCCTTTTTTGCTATTACATCCACCTTTGAAGAGTCTCCTTCACTTAAATTTTTAATCATGTTAGCTTTTGGTGTCCCTTCCAAGTCATTCTGCCTGAAAGCATTGTACTGCCAGGTATTCCTTTAAAATTATTTCTAAACAGCCTCTTAAGTAGGTGTGGGTTTTGAAGTTAAATGTTTTACTGTGCTAGATTTGTTTCTTCTACCAGGAGATTAAATTTGAGTAACGTGATGACCGACTTCATAGCAATACCTTGAATCATGTCCTGTTCGCTATGCAGGATTAATCAAGATTTGCTCTATCTTTTCAGATTAGGTTATTTATTTTGATCCAAAAATCAGAGGTTTGTAAGACTTAAAGTCTTTAGTCTCTTACCTTCAGGCCTAAATCCAGCCAATATACCCATAATTACAATCTAATTTCTGGTTTTGCAGCTTTTCTAATCTCACTTAGCCTTTCAAGGACATTATCAGTATATTGTGGTGATGGCTTCTGTCATTGTCTCAAGATTATCATCTTTCCACATAGATATGATTTTTTTATTCATAAAACTTCACAGCTCCTTTTGATGCAATTTAATAAATTCACCCTATTTGACTTGAAGTGGTCTTGAATACATATAGCGTAAGTCCTCCATAGCATGTCCTGCTCTACCAATCCTGTCTGATTCTTACCCTGGAAAAAGACCATCTCTCTGAGTAACTTCCCTTTTTATTCAGAGAATAAATAAAAGTATATGATGCTTGCCTAAACAGGCAATTGCATGCGACAAAAAGATATGCGACAATTTCATTCAGATTTACCAGGCACATATCACTTCAGACCTGGAAATCCAGAGATCAGGGTAGACAGAATCTAAAAAAAGGTTTTGGTCTCTCTGGTTCCTTTATTGTACTCATCAAAATAATACCTGTATACCTAAGGCTGGATTTAAGGAGAATCAATAAAACGATTTAGTGCACAGAGTGGAAAAACCATACCAGGCTTTTAAAAGAAGCGAGCAATAGTACCTGTGTGAGAAGGGCACCCAGCAAAAGCAGTTGCACAGGGCAGTGGAGCCCGGGGAGCAGAGAGGATGCAGCACCCTGGGGTGCCCTGGCCAGAGCCTGCTGCAGCCCGCACAGTGCTGGCGGTTATTCACCAGGACATTAAGCCACATGACATGCCATCTGGATCTAAGCACAGAAGATTAACACGAAAATTCAAAGAGCTACCCATCAGAAGGAGAAATAAACAGAAAAATACTTCCTTTGAGTTTTATCAAATGAGAATCTTTTCCAAGGCTCAGAAAGCTGGGCCTGTATTCCTCTCAGCCTGAGGTACCAAAACCTACTACTGATGGAGAATGTTAGATCCATGTAACACCTCTGTCTTGCAAACATTCCAGCTGTTTTTTCAAACAGGATTGATGAAGGACACCAAAACTTTCACCACTTGTGCTTAGGCCATAATCTTTTATTTTACTTCACTTGCACATCCCCCGTGCACAGAGCTTCCAGACCTGGGTGTCACAAGGGAATACCTGTCATCTCTCTGGTCCGCACCAAGAGAAAGGAAGGCAGCTCTTTTCCTGACAGATTTTCTTAAATAATCACAGCTTTCATCATCCCTGATTAGCAAGTAGTGCTGACGCCCCCAAGACACCCAGCACAAGCCCAGCTGAAGTGACTTCCCCCAGTTCTTCCCTAGCTCATCCCAAAGACCAGGGCACTCACCCATACTCCCCCTACCCTGAGCATGCCCACAGCCTGCCAGGTTTGTCAGGGCAACAGCGTAGACGAACTTCAGCTAAACCAGACAAGAACATTAAGGAGCTTTTGTTGAGACTGTTCACAAGTGCTCACACCTTCACCCACACTTGAGACAAGGAGACTTAATTGTTTGTCACCTCACAAATCAAACCCATCATGCTGAATCCCCACAGCTTCGGGTGTTGGGAGGAGAAGGAAAGATGATTGAATTCATCCCTGCTGATTCAAAGCAACCTCCTGGTTTACAGTGACACATATGGACCAGAGAACCAGGCAAGGACCTTTTCCTCCCTTGCAGCTCGCAAGTATTCAATTGCTAAAGTAGACCAAGTTCCCTTGATTACATAAAGCAATACACGGACTACAGATATTTTGAAACTATTTGGTATCTGTAGATGAGAAGGACTACTTTCAAAACCAACCTGCTGTTATGAAATTCAGGCTGAAGTCTTGCATGGCCCACGAAGGTGCTCTGCCACCTCCTCTGGGAGCAGGGCACCAAGCACACCCTGGCCTGGCCCAGGGAACAAGCCATGCCAGTTCCCAGAGACCCAGCTCCAGCGGGGAAGTCTTAACCTGGATGTTTGCAGACAACTTGCAGCCAATTACAGACACAGAATTTAAAATGCACTCAAGCAACCTCATTAACTCTACAGCCAGAAATAATGCTGCTGTAACTCTTACCAGCATGAGGGTGCAAGTGTCTGTTTGGTGTAAAACTCCTCCAGACGCTAAAATAAAATATTTCCTCAGCTGAAGTTTCTTTATATCCCCTGGGTCATTCTCTCAGAGTTAACGGTGTCCTGTAAATCTGACTTAACTACATTGCATAAATCTAACTTTCAGTGACAAAAGCTTACATAAACGGATGATAAAATTGTCTTGATTCCCCCACTGGGGGCTGGAGCTAAATGGGAGACAGATTTAGGGTTTCAGATGAACGGGGAATACTTACAGGCCCTTCTAAATAGGGTTTGGGATTAAAAAACTATTGTTGTTTTACCTCAGGCTGCCATATTTCTGTCTGAGCACAGAAATACATACATATGTACTATGCTCATGCAAACGCTCCCCACACCTCTGCGAGGCAGCAGATTTACAGCAGACGCACGGCAGCACGTGGGCACCTGCAGCTCTGCCCACTGGGCTTCCTGCAAACAGTTTTCCAAGAAAACCCAAGACAGCAAGAGAACACTCAGGTGCACCTTGCTTCTTTAAGAACACAGCCTGAGCAGAGGCCAGACGCAGAACAGGGCTATTTTGGTTTGCCAAATGTTTTAAAACCTAATGCAAATGACTGACTGCAGATGAAAAAAAGCAATTTGTGTTCAACTGCAATTCTTGTTGTGATTGAACAAGAATTGCTACCATGCCAAAAATGCAGAGGCACCTTTTAACCACATTCCTATGAAAGCCAGAGAACTGCAGACCTAGGTCCCTAAGTGCAAGCCACAGCCTCATCGCTCGCCTCTCTCCCCGGGCCAACCCCAACAGCAGCTCAAAGCCTCGCAAGCTCAGCTCAGGGGTTTGTGCCATTCCTGCTGCTAGGCCTTCTGGCTTTACCACCCTCCCATCAGCTCAGGGGTGTTTGCCCACCCGTGGGGCAAGCCCAGCCTGTTGGGCAGAGGGCTATGAGCCCTGCAGTGTCCCAGCCCACCCCACAGCTCCCCCCGGCTCAGAGCTGCGAGCAGCACTAACATGCTCCAGTGCCACGCTTGCCCCGGTTTACTGGTTCGTTTTCACCTGCAATTGTTCAGTTGAACTTCAGAATACTCAAGAGAAAGACCTTGTTCTGTTTCTCCTACTGAACCTGTTCTTTTTTGCATAAATAAATATTCAGGAGAGACAGAATTAGAATTGAGGCTCTCTCTGTATCACTTTGTCCATCCCAGGAGTCTTCTACCCCACTGGCTATAATCACTCTTTTCCATCACTTCTCTCTCAAAGACTAAGTTTTCTCTAATAAATAGAACAACTTCAGTAGAAAAGATTGAGAATTTTGTTCTGTAGAATACTCTTTGGCACCGTGTTCAGAATATTTATTGGATATTATAGAAAAATAAAGAATTGAGCACAAATCCCGTACTAGAAGAAATTAATGATGTGTATACAGGACTCTTAGCACTGAGTAAACTATTTGTACAAAGCAATCCCAAAGATACACAGCAAACGCACCATGGAGAGTGGAGAAGAGGGACTTGTACCCAGACCGGCTACAATACAGGGACAAAGGGAAGAGCAAAATCCTATCACTGCATGTCCTGTTCCCCAAAACAGATTTTCCAAGAAACCTGATCATCCCCACAAGACAGATTTGCACAGGAGGCTGTACCCCCCCCCAAAAATTACTCAGTCCAGGCAGGGAGGCACTGGTGACAGATGGGGCCCGTTACAGCATCTTCCAAGTCTGCAGCCTAAGTATCACAACTTGCCCTGAGAAAGGCCAAGTGAACTAGGACAGGGCATCTCTGCTCAAGGGGAGGGGGGGGGCTGATTACAGGGAAGAAGCTCAGCGAGGCTCAACCCCCACCATCTTTTCTGGGAGCTTTCCTAGTTCACTGAAGGCAATTAAAGCTGCTGTCAACACCACCAGCTTCCTCAACGTATTTTAATCATCTAGAAGTAAGTTATTAAGAACTAATAATAATATCCAAAGAGCTTCCAGGCGAACAGTACATTACTGAACAACCCATACCTCTAAAAACATTAGGAACTTCCCAGAACAGTGCACCTATCACCACTGATGAAGTGCGCTATCATCCACCAAACTATCTTGAAGATTTATGTATTCCCTCCATTTCACTGTTTCAAAGACCGTAGTAGATGGATAAATTATTTTTTTTCTACCATTTTCTCAGAAAAATGAGTTCTACATATAGATCAACCTGCAATTCTCTTCTGCCATCTTTGGCCTCCTCTTTTGATCCATAGTCCCAGCTAAAAAGCTTCCCAGTCCTCCTTGGGATACTGGGTTTCTAACCTGGCTGAGAGCATCATGGCCATGAATACAGGAGTTGCTTTGCCTAATGGCAGTGGACTGCTCTATGCTTTTGCAACAGGCAAGCATAACTTTTGCCATCTTCCTTTGGTTCATGCTTCACATGGTCTTTCCTGACTTGTAACGGTGCTGCCATTTGACTTCAGCATATGCAGTAGGGCATTTTTCAAGGTCTTAGTTTTTTAAGCATTCTCCCAACTAGACATGGTTATTAGATCTGTTATGAGCACAAAAAGCTCTTGGAATACTTCCACAATTTCAACAAGTGAAATACGATTCCTTATCAGTTTTTTAAATGAATTGAACTCAAGCATTAACATAAAAACAGTTAGACGCTAATCATCTAGCTGAAGAAAATGACATTACAAACCTAATGAAAACAGCGGGGAAGCACAGGGGAAATAAGAACAGCCAGCAGCAGTGTGTCTGTGGGCACGCCGAAGTTACCAATAAGCTGACATTTACTAAACAGAGCACAGATGCAACCAAGTTGTATACGGGGTTTTAGACCTCCTGAGAATTTGCCATCAGAAGGATCTCAGCTCTGAAAAGCTACTCACACCCAGCGCAGCGTAGCGGCTCTCTGCAGTGAAGCAGCTGAGTTTCCGTCCGGTTTGACTTTGGGTAGGAGAATACAGCAGAAACAGCCGACTGATCTGAAGGCAGACAGCGTACAGAATGACAATGCCAGAAGGCAAGCCAAATGTCTTCAATGTAAAAATACATTAGCTTGCTTTATTAACACATAACTGTGCTAAGAAGTCTTGGGCACAGATTGACCAGGACAGAGGCCAGAGAGCTCTCCATTCCCCAAAAGCAATTTATGATGCGATATAACTTTTCTACATTACAGCTCATGATTGTGGATCCACATATACTCCCAGCTCTTTCACGGCCAAATTTCAACTCCATGAATGTAACAGGACTTAAACCCTGGGAGAGGCTACAGCAGCCTTTAAACATTAGCACCAGAACAACCACACCTAGATCTTGCCTCTACTGGGATTTTAAATCGCAACAACTGCTTTAAAGGAAAGGGAAATCTTTTCTCAGGAAGACAAAGAATTAAAGGCAGGTTTCCTGTAAAGACAGTAGCACAGGAAATATATGTGAAATACCTTTTCCAGAACAGATTAAAAAAAAAAAAAGAGGTGATCATGTTCTTCAGGCCATTCTGGCATTACAATTTCAGTAAGTGGTAAAAAGAGTAGCAGCTAATGCTCGGAGGTTCCCAAAATCCTACTCACCTTTTGCAAGGAGGTTTAGGTAGCCTCTTATGCTAAAAAAAACATAAAGTCATTTACATGATTTCATGATTTAAAAGCAGAGAGGAAAGGAAAAAAAACCCAAATATGCTCAGATTTATAACTGCATTTCTGGGTATAGCCCTTAACTTTCCTTGCACCTGAGGGCAATAACAATTTCCAGAAGTCTGTATTAGATCTTCACTGAAGTGCCTCTTGAGGAGGCTGGATTTATTAGTAGAGAAGACTGAAACAATGTTAAAAGAACACATGGACTCGGTTCATCTGTATCAAAGAACAAGGCCAACAGTCACTAATGTTTATTCCAACTGTGTGCTCATTTTCTAAAGTTAAATGAAAATAAGGTCATCAAAACAATTATTCTGTGCAAGTACTTTGTTTTCTCTACCTTTTCCAATTTCCAGCAGTCAGCTGGCAGCACCTCAATGCCCAGGCTGCCAGGTACACACGACATTAACAAGCAAGGTAAGCGGCCAGTAGAAATATTGAAGCATTAGGACAAACTCGGTGGGTCAGGAAGGGCTAGGCAGCTCCACAGGAGAGGGTCCTGGCTAGTGGCTGTAAACGGGCACTGGTCTCTCCTCCTAGCTGCATTTCTGTGTGGGTACGTCTTCTTTGACTTCTATCATGACCCACAGGCAAAATAGTTTGGGGATCCCAGGATCCTAAATCTCGCTGAGGCACTCAGCAGTTTCATACTGTCAATGGTGGGCAATTTTGCATGCATGGAAAGAGGCCATAACTGAGTATGGAAATGCTAGTATCACTTGGGTATCCCCCCATCACCACCACCAACTGCTAGCACATGACAAATATGGTTAGGTGCCCATGTCTCATTACTTCATTGGAAGCTATTTTCTTGCATCTTGCAAGAGTATACTTTCCCATAGTAAACCTGGTTGGAATGCAATTAGTTGATTTTATGGAGGACTTTAAAACCGAGGAAGCAGTAGTCCACAAAATGAAGCTGAGCCTAGAGCAGAAAACTTTGTATCAGACATAAATACAAGAGTAATAAATCACACTAGTTTCATCCTGGAGAATTATTGTAACATGCTGTTACTTGCAACAAATACCCTTAACAACTACACCTAGACAGTCCCTGCCTTTTATTATTTCCTAAGCGTTCAGTGATAACAAGCCAGATCTGATTAATCCTCCTTCCTTTTGGGAGTTATGGGCACCAAGCACAAACTACTCAAAGTTAGGGTGCTCTGGCCCATTTGACAAAAAAATGCTGCCAAATCACACTGGAAGAGATGGAAGCTGATAAATCTTTAACAAGTCTCTTACAGCCTGGGTTTGAATTTTTTCTTTTTTTTTTTTTCTTACCCAGCAGCAATTAGAACACCATATACCTTGAGAAAGCAAAATGTTGTAAGGAGAGATTGCTATTAAGAATTAATGTTTTTATTTGTGTTAAATGATAAAATTCAGAAGCAAAGATTCAACCCTAACAGCACAATAGTCAGAAGGCCAACAATCAGCTAACAGAAAGGACACATTTTTCATAAATATACCTCCCCCTGGCTCTGCCTTTCTTCTTGTGTGCTCAGCTGTAGCAATTAGGAGAATAATCTATAGGAAGCCTACCCCCCAAAGCCTCTCTCAGCTTTCTCCAGCTGTTTCCTTCTTTTTGTTGCCAGCAAACTCAAGCTCTGAAGAGATGATTCACCTCAGCAGGACTCCAAACTCTACATCTGCTCTGGGGGCATAATCTTTGCTGGCTACATGGAAATGGTCTTTAAACTAATGAAGACTAAGCAAAAATGCTCTTCTCTGAATCTACACACTAAGGTTTTATTTTCAGTTATATTTCTAGGCGAGTATTTTCAAGACTACCATCTTTCTTCTTTAATCATGATAATGCTGCTTTGCAACACACTGCTCTTCTGAAAGTACCTTACCGCACTCTACAAATGCAAGTCTGCATCATCTTTTTATAGACAAAGACACTATCTACAGTCCAGCAATATGGAGAAAATCCCTGGGAGAAGTGGAATTGGCATTCAGTTACCATAACTCTCCTAAACCACAACTTAATGCTGCCCCATAAACGATACTGTCTTATTGAACATTACAAAAAATATGTTTTGAAAATGGATTTGAGCTTTCCATTCCTCAAGGAAATGGAGTATTCTCTCTTAATTACAGCAAGTGATTGGAAAGAAAACTGTATGCCTATAATTCATGTGAAGTATGGCTGCAGAGTGCTCCTTAGCCCATGGAGAAACCCACAACAAAACTGAAATGAAGGAAGAGGGGAAAAGGATACAATGGGTTGAGGAGGAAAGCTCTGAAGCAGTGGAGCTAATCTGGACAAGCACATTGAAAATCATGTTGTTTTCAGGTTGGGTTTTTTTGTGGGTGGTAGGTACAAGAAGAGATGGAAGGAAAGTAATACAGACAAGACCAAGGAACTGCAGATTACACAGCCCGAGCCTCTTTGTGCCTTCATGTAGAAAACACATTATTATAGGTTGAGGAACGGAAAAGGTAAATTATCTTTCCCTATTCATACAGAACGAGTTCAGATATTTGACTCTCCGGACATATGTGGAAGAGTTTCTGAATCAGTATTTTACTGAGAAAAAAACCCACACTGTTGCTTATCACTCGAGACAATGTACAGAGCAGCTTCTCAGTTACAACTCTGAAGGAAACTTACACTGGTCTTTACATTTGATAAATAAAATTTTCCCTTCTCAAGAAAGAATACATAAACTCTGTGAAACACAGAGAGCTGGAAAGAAAAATACTCAGTTCCATCCTAATTTCTCCAACTGAACTGAGAAAGATTGCACAGGAGGTCTAATATGTGCCTTTCTTCATCTTAAGAGTCTTCTACTAACATAAAGAGAATAGTTTTTGTAAAATAGCTAGTGGGCATCCACCTATGAGAAAAAACGTGGAAAATTTTATGGGTATCTAAATACTGTTTTAATGGAGTCTCAGCATTTTCTTTTTTCATAAGTACAAGCTGTAGAAGAATGTTCAAGAATAATTCTGTTCTTGAGAGAGAGATTTCTTAGCCAGAAACTAGTCTGGGATCCATTTAGTCCAATTCTTCCATTACCACACAGAATTTGTGAGATACAATATCCTGTTCTGAAGAACCAGGCCACAAAAAGGCATTAAAAATAATCCAGAGATCAGGAGAAAACGCCAAGTTAACAGCGTTATCCAAAGCAAGGAGAGGCTGTAAACAAGGTCACTCTTGGTCACCTTGGTAGCTTCCCCAGCACCAGGGCTACACATGCGTGTGAAAACAACTCAAACTTGGGAAGTCTGCTGGAAAAGCAGGGCATGATCCACCGAAAGATCTTGACTCAGACTTCAAAGGAGATAGTCACAGAGAAGCACAAACACACGTGAATCAACACTAACCTTCACTGACAGCAAACACAGCTACAGATAAAACATTCAGATTTATGCGCTTTTCTGCAAAGTAACACATTCCACTAACGCAAAGAATTGCAATAGTTTTTTCTTCCCTTACTGGTCTTCAGTGCATTCAACACCACAGATCACAAGAGCCACCCCATGCTTACAGTAGCTAATACAGAACAATACAGTCATAATTTTCATCACCCAGTGGTTTCCTGGCTAGAAGAATTTCCTAAGGTTATCAGAAACTGCTCTTGCAGATGCTGAGCAGGCCTATTTCCATGCTCCGGAGACTAAAAATTCTCTCTTGAACTACTGTGATTGTGAATTGTCACTACATCCACATTCATTACACAGTCACCATCTGCCAGTAACTAATAAAAACAACAGTTACCTCATGCTCCTAAGATAACTAATCTCATCACCTTTTTGGAATCATTAACAATGAAGAAAAGCAAGCATAATAATCCTTCCCTTGGTATTTGGAGTGCTAGGAATGTATTATCATAAATAAAATTCATTTTTATTGTATATTCCACAAGATGAGTCTTCATATAAGACACAGAAAAACTGAGGGCTAGGAAATAAAGACTGAAAAAGACCATTCAGTCATGTATTATGCTTTGCGTCCCCAGGGAGGAGAGGATGAAACATGGTCAAAGCTCAGACTAGAGCTTAGCTGTGGACTAGCCTTACTAAAATAATTTAACAAACATAGGAAGGGACCCCATAACCCCAAAAAGAACATTACAAAGACTCTTGAGATTGCGCATTTTAGCTTCTGTAACATAACAATAGGACCTACCCATCATCATGGCATAAAACATGATTCTCTCAATAACGAATTTGCTGACTCCCACTCAGGTAGACACTGTTACCCACAAAGAGCTCAACAATCTGTTTGAAACGCTTACAACATCCACTTTCACATTTGTCATAAAAACATGGAAGTAAACAGCCAGCTAAAATCAAATGCCTCAAAACACCCTCCACTGGATCTGCTGACAGGCTGGCTAGACCCCGGCGCGCAGGTTCACCCTCCACACCGACAGCTGCCCAAGCTCTACTCAGATTTTGAAGATTAAACTTGCTACAACCTTCAATTAAAAAGAATTTTTTTTTCCCTTAAAAAGAAGGGACTTTTCAACTCAAACGGTGACATAACAGCAATGGATTGCAATGAAAAACAGACCTTCAATCCCCAAGGACCACCTTTACACGAACAGTCGCCTCAACTCTGCTGCAATGAAACCACCACAGCTCCAATCACACAGTGCAGCTTGTGGCATCAAAGGCAAGCAGAGGAAAAAAGTTTCAACAAATTCCACATTCTGCAGTGCTGATGATATAACCTTTTTCTACAGATCTCACCTCTGTTATGGTCTCTGAACATCAAGGCTATCTTTTAATAAGATCAACTGATATAACTGGGAAGGAAAAAAAAAAAGCATATAAGCTTTTTAGTACCCAAACCCTGAAGAAACACCTAAAGCTGGACCTATACATCCAAAAGCTGCTTGGTTATTCTTACCCTTGCTGGTGGAGTTACTTAAAGGTAGTTTATATATAGTCCTCAAACTTTGCCTTTCACTTAGTTCATTATCAGGATTTGAGGCACTGCTTGCAACATGGAATGAAAGAAAGTCCAATCAAGTGACATATTGAAGTTGACAGCACCCTATTACAGGACTCTGCCTTAGCTATCAGTTACTCTGCTCTGTAGTCAGTAGAAGATGTGAAGCTCTCTTTGGCAAATGTACTTCTCAGTACCATAATGTCCTCATTTACTTGTCTGTGTTGTATACTTCTGTTCTTATCAGAAAGTTTAATTAGTCTCTTGCAACTAAAATGACTTCTTTCGACTGAGTCGTATTAGAGAGGAGGGAAGGATGAGAATGCTTTATTGACAGCTTAAAAATGTTAGCTACATTTCCTAAGGCCATGTCTCAGCTACATTTGTATCTTGCTTTATATCCACCATTTTAAGGAAGTATCCTTTACTGTAAAACTCTCTTTGCCTCTCATATTCAATTTTTCTTTTTGCCACACCTAGAAAGTCAGGGTCCCAATTATAAACTAATTGATATAAATGTGATTCTTACAAAATATTTTAAATTTACCAAGTATTAGCAAAAGTAAACAGCAGTTTTCATGAGCACGTTAAAATGAGTTCTTCCCTTTATTCCCCAAAGTGCCACAGTGACCCATCATTGCTCTGCAGGCCAGGCATCTGCTGCTCTCTGCTATCTTCCCTAGCATGAACTCGCTTTTCAGGTCTCCTGCAAATTCTTACCTGACCAAACCACAGCTCCAGTTTTCCCAACATTTCTGTTTTCTACGCATCCTTCTGGCCCTGGCAGTGCTCAGCCTTTACACGAGAGCTCTGGAAAAGCTGCCCGCAGCGACAGCCTGGTCCAACACCCCTGTCTCCAGTGTCTTGTGTTTCACCTTATACAACTACAGCAGCAGCACCATCCTGCAGTCAGAGTTTACAGATTTTTTTTTCCCCTGTATCTTTGATATTTCAGTGTGCCTCATCTAACTGGAGCTGCAGCAATAATGTCTACCTTTTCAGGAAGGCTGCCAATGTACACCAAGCTGAGACTGCAATCAGCTATGGAGCCCATTGACTGAACAGGGACCTGCCTCCACATTTAAGATTAAATTCAGTACTCTTGCTCACATTCAGTAGGGCCTTAGTTCCCTGGCTTTCCCTGCAAGGGGCAACGGCAGCACGCACACCTCCACCCCGATGGCAGGTCTTGTGTCTCCTCACAAAACAAATGTTTGTCCTTTATGGCAACAAGCAGAATTTGAATTCTGATCTACAAAACTCTTAATTTTTTACTTAGTGAAAAACCTAAGGCAGATGGAAAGCAGCAAGGAGGGTTAGAGAAAACTCATTATTACAGAATATGAATTATTACCCACAAGACTCTTATGTCACCTCTGCTATGCTGTGAAACACACATACTCTCAGCACAAGGCTTATTAAAATACAGACTACCTGACAGAATGGGGCTATTTTTACCTAGGCTGAACAATATCCAGGCAACTTTCTCAAGCAGTTAAATCAAACCTGTATTAAAAAGCACGTTAGGAAGGAACTGAAACCAAGCAAAGTATCTGAGAGACCAGTTTTTGCCCATAACCCCACGCTTCTGCTGTTTCTGCTGCTAAACACAAAAATGCTAACAGCCACCAAGCAGCCACCAAAATGCTATACAAGGGAAGTGAAATTATCTGAACTTCATGAAACACACAAATCTTCCTACAGGATCGCAGCTGGCATCTCGCTGTGCAATCTTCCATCACAGCTATTTAGACCTTGTCTATACTGTGCTGATTTTAAACCAGCGGGCTCGGCCGCTCCTGATTTCAGAGCTGAAGCTGGCTGAGATGCAGCAGTCAGCTTGCCCTGAGCTCGCTGTTACCATGGCCGCGCTGCAGCAGGACCTGCGCTGGCCAGCCTAAAGCCAGCTCGTATACGTCCCCATCAGTGGCAAATCAAAGCAACACAGGCACCCCCTTAAAGAACGGGTGATGTTTGCTGCCTTCGCGTGCCACAGTGATTCCTGGCAAAAGAAACTGGGAAAAATACTTCAGTAGGAATTAGGATTTTCTCAGATGCTCCCAGCAGTTGTTCAGGAAAAATATCAATCATGTTGCACGCTCTACGGCATCTTTGTGTGGACCACCACCAATGCTTGAAAAAGTTAACAACTCATCACGTATTAGACAACTAATAAATCAATTCTGTCTTTTGTCAAGAGCATAAATGGTGAAAGAGGGAATGGCCACTGATATCCCAAACTCCCTCCTTCAGCAAGATGAAGAACTGCTCTTCTTAAAAAAAGACATTGCCTGGAATATATTGAAACCAATATTACACGATCTTTGCCTTCTGCAATAAACCAGATACGAATATAAAAAGCAAGAGCAAGCATGTGTTTTCAGCCTGCCCATTATCAGGTATCAGCAGACTGATAAGAAAGGCACACACAAAAACTGCAGTGATAAAATTGTGCAGACAAGTTGTCTGGTTACGACAGTATTCCTTGGAATAGCAATATTTTTGCAGCCTATGTTGATAGCATTTTAGTCAAGATTCCTCCTGTGAATCTCTACTGGCCTTGTAAAACGCACATGCCACTGATTTTTTGACTGCACGGTGCTTAGCTTTCGGCTTGCATTATCAAATCCCTACCCACTGCACAGGATTTCCCCCTGCGTGCACACCCAGCCCAGCTTTCCGAAGCATCTCCTTCAGATGCTCCAGGAGCAAATCCTCACCTCCTCAGGCTGCACACACCCAGGCACCCGAGCAGGGCTGCAGCACAGGCGGCAGGCAGGGACTGCAGCCACCCCATACGGGCTGCTGCCGGCTGTCCAGAGCCAAAGTCACTCACATGGCACGTATGCTCATCACACCAGGACCTCGGCGCTTACTTTGATTTCACTGCAGCTCTGATCATCAAGCATATACCCAATCTAACTGTAGAGAAATCCAACTAGAGACAACCTAATCCGTGAAAAGACTGTCTGTTGTCACACCCATATGATACTACTTTTCATGAGTCCAATGGTATGGAAGAGGAGGAACTGTTGGTTTTGGGGGCTTTGTTTTTACCCCTCAGACTACTCAGTCTCAGGTGGCTACAGACTGTGATGCTGGGTACAGGCAGCTGTTAAAGCACAAACATATCTACTTGTCCAAATTTTAGCTGGCCATAAGGGAGGTCACAAAGGCTTTCAGAGCCTTCCTGACACCTTATTTCATGCAGTTCCCTTCAATGTGGTGTGTACATAAAGAAATCTCAGAAGTAAATATACCCAGAGCACCATCACACAGGACACTGTTGCCTCTCAGTTTTTGTAAACAGCTTATTTAAATAAATTAGTATTTTTAACTAAATAAGGCTTCAGCGTATTGGATTTAATCACCGAGTTACAATTTTTTGCGTTCTCTTATTTTATGTACGTAAACTACTGTCTTCCCTTTCTCACACACAATCCTGCTGAAAAGCATTCTCTTCTTACCTCCTTCCTATCTCATGTACCTCTTCCTACCCCTGGGCATGCTTTTAATGGCATTACCAACTGGATGGTAATTAACTTTTACTCTGGTTTAGTTATTGACCATTTCCCAGGATAGATTATGCAGAAAAACTATTTCACCCATAGCATGATTTTAGCCAGAGGTAAAACACGATACCTAGTAACAGATAGTCTCTCTTTTACCCTTCTGGGAGAGTAAGTAACCATGGATGCACAAGAAACAATGCCTGCAGATAAAAAGAATGCCTCCAGATAATAATGTTTGTCAGAAGAGATTTGCACATTTCTTTGAACTGATATATTTATATCCTGCTAATTATTTGAGAAAAATCTCAGAGACCTTATCACAAAGAAAGTCAATGCTACGGTTATATTTGTTTCCCCCTCAAGTCTAGGTTTCTTTTTGAAGTATCCCACAAATGTTGAAGTTTGCTTTTAACAGTTTTCTTTGCAGTTGTTCTAGTAACTTACACCTATGCCAACACTTCCAGCCTAGAATATACCTGTGCAACTCGTCAGGAAACATCTTTAGAATCGAAGTCCATTAAAATTTTTTTCACAAACAGCCTAGGTCACATTTTGAAAGACCTGACTTTACTGTTAAATACTCGTTCTTACTCTGCTTTTCCATGAAAAGCATGGGACATTGCTGTTACTGCTATGCAAACACCACACAACACAACTGACAACTTCAGTAAGTTGTACAAGTTGGAAGCAAGCAACTGTAGGTCACCTTAGGGTCTTTTTTTTTTTTTTTTTCCCCTTTATAGCCACTGATATGGCAATTTAGCAAATGTTCTGCTCAGCAGGTTTTCAGCTTCTGAATTTCCCTTTAAGAGTAAAAGCACAAGGGAGGCGAAATATCTGAGGAAGGACTGCGTCACAGGCTTCAAAGCAACACTACACGTGGACTGGAGGAACAGCAAAGACAGCGGTCATCTCCCCTCCCAAAGTAAAAGGAAACCTGCAGACCCCGCCACTTAAGTCACCTTCGCTAGTCCCAGCTCAGAGATGGGAGTTTGCTTCAGGATACTGCCGCTTACAGCACAGCCCACACAAAGCCCCAGACAATGAGGGGACCACTAGATGGGAGCTTTTGCTGGAGGAGGAACTGAACACCGGTACTGCTTCCCAGCCCCTCCCATGGTTGTGTGACCTCCTGCAGTTTGGAATTACAACAGCCCTGCACCAAAGCCACCTTCACTTCAGAGGCGTAATGGCCTATTAGAGATTACAGGTACCATACCCATTTAAAGTAGTTTTTTAATTTCTTGGTAAGATGTATATCGTGCTCCTTCAGAAGACAAACTGGTAGAGATTGACTGGACTGAAGGTTACATGAAACATCCCAAGTAGCCTGAGCAAACTGAACTTAGCTACAACTGTAGAAAAATGAGCTCTTTCTTAGCAAGTACAGAAGTCTACAAGTATTCAGTACCGATACATACACATCTCGCCAAATAATCACTGACACCACAGAAAAAGGATTCCACATACAGAAGTACCTCTTATTACAAGGATTAAAAAAGATGCTAAACTACAACTGCTTCTTCACCATTAGGGCAATGTTTACTACAAGAATTTCAGTGTGCAGATTGTGTCATAGAAAATGTCATTATGTTCTACTATACCAATGGGAGCTGACATATTTCAAAAATAATACGCTTAAAGTCATTTTACTCTACCAAACATGCAGAGCAAGCAGAAATTCAGGATGTCTTCATGGAGGAGTAGATACCTTGCACACAGAGCAATTCCTTTTTTTAAAGTCTCAGTAATTCAACTCCTATTTTGTTTAAATGCTTAAAATGCTTAAAAGTACTCATAGTGCTGAGCACTAGTCTACATCTTCTCAAATGAGTAAACTAAGGACTTACACAATGTGTAGAAGTGGAGAAAAAGGATAGCCCAGCTTATCAAATTTCCTCAAGGTGACGAAATCAAATCAGTTTGTACCAGGAGCGTATACTGAAACACTAATTTGTGAACCTCAGGGACTGTGTCAAGATTCCTGAATGCAGTTACTTTTCAGAAAAGAGATTTGGAAACGGCAGTGACAAAGTGCACAGTGGCAAAGATAACATTAGAAAAAGATTCTAATACAATCCCAACATTTCAGATCATTCATTCAGTCCACTAAATACCATAACACTTTCCATGTTACCATAATACCTTCTATACTAGTTTATTATTTCACTCAAAATTAAGTGAAACAAAACCAGAAAGTCATAGTAACTCAACCATATAGAAGCCTAAGTTTATATGAAATTATTTTCATTTCTGTAATCAAACAAGCACCAACCTGATGTCCCTTAGTGGTAGATTCTCAGCTGGTGTCAACTGTCACAATTCTCTTGACTTCAGTGAAGGTAGAAATATTTGTATCACTGAAGAGTCATTTCTCACAGTTTTTATAGAGGAAAATCACAAACAATCATTTAAACTGGTCCAACACCTATTCTGTCACTTCTAAAGTGTCTGACTGCTTGGTACAAAAATAGGAAGCATATATATATTTTATGAAATATGGCTCTTTTCACCCTTGAATGCAAAATATATGCAGACACTGTAAACACAGTAAAAACTGGTACAACAGCTTGATTGCAGAGGAAGAGGTTCTGCCATCTCCCCTGAGGAGTCTCAAACCGTGACCACAGGAATAAAGGCACACGCAGTCCCTTGTCTCTTCTGAAAATTTAGCTACACTATGTTATATATCCAGAGATTCAATTTACAGCTTTTAAGGCCAAAAAGTGCCATCGCTCATATATTTTGGCCTCCCAAAAAACCAGAACGCACTAAATTGTACCAGCTACTCCCTTGGGAAGAGCTGCATTTTACCGGATTGTATTTCCCAGGAAACAGACTTCCTTCAAAAAGAAAGACCAAGTGTAGAATCTCCCTTGGCAGCGAGTACCCCAAGAAGTGGCTCTGTAAGGCCAAGAACATTTACGTGCAGCAAACACAAAGCAACGTGCAAACAGGCAAAGACCTGTAAGATCTGGCCCTGCTCCACTCCTTGCCTGTTTTGCACTACAAGGGACCTCTGCAGACTGTGCACCCTGCAGTCCAGCCAGCAGCAACGGAGCCAGGGACCTCGAGTCAGCCTGACCCCCCAGCACACCACGGATGCCAGGGACCAGCAACATCAGGAGATGCAGGGTAGTTGAGTTTAACTTGTGACTAATGGCCAGGGACACGAGAACCGAGACCCTGTGAAACTGCTGGGTTTTGCTACAGATTGTTAGACATGCAGAAAGTCAGTCCTCGCTGCAGCCACTGTAAGGAAGCTAGGGTTTATTTCCCCTTTTTGTTATCTCTTTCTCATGCATTAAACAATTTGTCTGCTTTGTTTATATTGTCAATACTACTGTGTGCCAAGTGATATATAAAAAATTACTTAGAATTTAATTAAGTATCCAAAGCCACCAGGAAAACAATGGGAAGTGGGCACGTGAGAAGAGGCAGGGAAACACTCTCATACTATAAAGTTTGAAGCTCTTTTCCAGCTCTTCCTTAAAAAAAAAATACCTGAATCTTGGACATGAACTACTTAGTTGCATTCCTTTAACACAGTGTATGTCCTTCTCAGGTGACTGGAATTAAAATTCAAGCCACCAGAAACAAGCTCAAGTGTATTTCATGATCACAGGCTTGTGTATTTGTTTATATCCTGGAGTCACTTTGAAAATACCTCCTCAAAACAGGCCAAGCCTGGAACACCAGCACCTTCATTCAAAACCCAAAATTACAAAGCACTGTGAGAACAAAACTGAAGGAGAGCTGCCTCTAATCAATACTACCAGTTTTCTATTTTTAAAGCTTGTGATGCATTTAGTAAAAGAAAGCCAGCAGTCAGATTCCGATTTCTGTTATAGCGGGTAATCCCACATAACCCAACAGAAACCAGTATAGCAGCTCTGCATTTATATCAGCACGAAATTCAATCAAGTTGACTCCCACAATAAAGACGGGAGAAGAAACCTGGGGGGGAAATATATCAAATACACAGCTCAAAGGACTGCTCAACTAATTATTCAGTGATGAAAGAAAAGTTATTTCAACCATAACAGAAAACAACCTAAATCACACTAAGATTATGTGACAGAACTACAGGAAGCACAAAGTTTTGCAATGACATAGTAGGTAGAATACAAGAGCAAACTCAGATAAAAGGCCACATGAAGAAGTAGATCCTATAAAAAAAAAATATTCTGGTTTTGTTACTTTCTATAAAAATCTTGCATGTCTTTTCACTGGAAGGAAAGCGTCTATGTCAGAGAAGGCGTGAGGAACAGAGAGAAGCAGATCTGAGCCAGGAGAATAAAAGCAGATCAGTACAGTAGAAACAAGTCAGCAGCCAGTCCTGAAACAGTCTGGCACACAATAAAACATACCAGTAATTACCAGCTTCTGAGCAGACTTCGGTGAGAGACAGTGGAAGAGCTGCAGATGAGATGAACAGATGGAAAGACAAAGGCAATCAGGAATCAAAATACATAGCTCCAGCAAGGAGGCTCTCCGCCAGTGTACATTTTGCAGTCCTTACTTCTGTAACTAGGTCAAGTGACTTTTTTACCCCCTAACTGCTATCTACAGTAAAAAGTTCTATAGTGAGAAGGATGTATCCCTAAGAACCCCCCAAAAATATTCTGAGCATGTATGGAAAATAAAGGCATGGATGAATACACTCACATCGGAAGCCCTTTAAACAAGAAAGGGCAGCAAAGACACAAAGTTAATTCCAGCAACATAAACAAATCACAGTTTGTAGCATAAAAGTTAACCAAGGCACAGAACAGTGCGCTTCACGAAAATAGATGGAAGGGGATAAAATACAAAGTGCTTTTCAGAATGACTGGGGGGGTAGGGGGAAGGAATTATACACAATGCTGAGAGACAGCAGAAAGCCTTGGTAATTGCATCCAGTTTTCTTATCAATATGAATTACTTTTCCCCTCTTGATCTTAGAAGTTTCTCAATACTCTGCTATCAAAACAAATTTGTGATGTTGATAATAATACTTTTTATTCATTAGCATTCCATGACCACAGGTTCGTGAATATAGCAACTAAAAACTCAGGAGCAAACTAATGGATTGTTCAGGTAAGTGTACAAAATCTTGTCAACTACTAAATAATCCAAACCATTTCAGCTAATACTGTACAGACATTATCAACAAAAGGCTTTCTCTCTCTATTCTACCCTGCACACAAATCATTCAAATGCTGCCGTACTGGCATATGTGTAGATAATCCTGAGCAGGGATGATTCTGAATGCTAAGCAACAGTTTATTTTGACCAAGTGGGAACACAGATTGGCCATTGTACGCAAGTTTCCATGTGATAATGCACAACAGCCTCAGCATGCTTTTTGGCACAAGACAAGAGTCCATCATTTACAAGAAGCAAGAATTTAGTCAATATTTGATCTAAAGCCCCCTGAATGCCACAAGAATTACAAAGATGCTTAATGCTGAAGATTATGTTCCCTCCTCTGCAAAACCAGGCCTAACCGAAAGCCTGCTTATGTCAATGGAAGGACTCCCACTGCCTTCACTGGTGTTTGGCTAGAACACAGAGGGAAAAAATGGTATTGCTGGAGCCCAGGAGTACGGAGAACCACGGCAGCAGCAGGCTTGATTGCTCTGCTCTAGCTGTGGCAGTCTGGCCAGAAGACTGGGCTGGACTCAGAAGACCCGAGACCCATGCTGCATCCTGCTAGGCAATCATTGATGAGTCATTTGTCCTCTGGACCTCACTTCTCCAGCCCTTCCCTCACCTCTTCTGTAAAGTTCTCCAACAACTCCTGATGCGGAGAAAAAAAAAAAAAAGAAAAAAGCACAGCACATTGAAACTCCACTGGAGCCTGCTGACACGGATCAAGGTCCAGTCCCCTCTGGACTTTTGTTCAGATTTTAGCTTCCCACTTCTATATCCTGTTGGCCAAGAACCAACCTTTGGTCTCCCTGCCAGCCATCTGCAATATAGCTGAACTGAGAGACATAACCACTGAGATCATGACTGCAATCATGGCTGTGTAGCAGTAACAACAATGCCAGCACCGTGAAGGACAGCTGAGTTTAGGTTTATTTTTCAAAGGGTTATAAATTTTGTTCACTCATTACAAAGGTTACTCCATTTTCTTCAAATGAAGAATGCCTTTAGAATGACAGAGTATTTAATTAAAGCATTTAGACCAATGAAATTCAAGCATAAATGAAAAAATAGCCAAGATGCGCACTAGGTAAGAAACTTCACATTCACTCAGGAGTACAATTAGAAAAAGCTATGAAATTGGAATAAGAGTATAGAATATTTACGATAGGAAGTGAGACATTAGCTAGCAGTATTGGACTACATTAAGAAACAGAAAATATAGACTGAATATTAGAAAACTGTCCTGACAAAGTGCTGTTGATTAGAGAACTAATACCCTATGTGAATGGAGGGAGCCTCTTCAACTAACAATTAAAGCAATTTTGGACTGAAAAAAAAAAGCCCAGTAAACGTACGAGGGAATAATTCAGTAAGAAGCTGGTTGTTTCTGCCCACAGAAAGCAGTAGTGTTCGGCAGCGCCCACCTCAAATGGTACTCAGGTTCCCTCCCACCCTCCAAAATATAATTTTAACAGTGGCTTAAAAACGCTTACCAGACAGAGTACCTTTTATTTGTGTTCCATATTCTGAACTACAAAAATACATATTTAGAAACATTAGACAGTTAATCTGAGGTAGGACTCTTAGCTGTAGAAGCAGGCTGATGAAGCGAGGAACATGGCTCCTGCATGCAGCCAAATGTGGCAAATTCTCCATGTAAACCTACTCTAAACAGTCTTTCTCGAAGCCCAGAAGGAATTAAACCAACTTGACACCTCACCACAGGCACCAGAATGTTTTGTTACAGCCTTGGGTTCATTATCATCAGTCTTAGAAGCTTAGAGAAGAGCCACTGCATTACAAGTTACAGGCACAAGCGGTCAGGTGAAGACCAGCTTCTCACACAAGGTGAGCCAGTATCACAGGTCCAGACACGCTGGTATCTGAAGAGGAAGGAAATTAAGCTTGTTACCAGATTTTTCTGCCCCATGCCCATTACTGGTGACTTTCAGGTCATTCGTGTGGAACAGTAGAAAGCTCTTGAGAAAGACTTTAGTCACCCGAGACAAAGAACGGGTTTTGAACTCCATCACTCTCCTGACCCCACTGCACACTGGAGCATCTGAGACCGCTCTGGTTTACATCAGCGCCATCTGCACCCTCGAGGGCCATCAGTCTTCAGACAAATCAATGAACAGAGTTGCACCCTGCCTCACACCGTCACCTCCTCCGTCTCTTCTGTGTCGCCTCAGCCAAAGCAGGATGACTGTGACTCATGCAGCAACAGCTCCAGCACTACTCTGCACTTTCACTGGCACGTTGCTGGGGCGTGGGGATGGGGACAGCCCCGAAAGGGAACGGCCAGATCCAGACCTCCTTCTTCACACAGGAAGCATGGAGGAGCTGGACTGCAGAGTGGGCCAAAGCCATTCACAAGAAAAGGGGTTTTTTGGTGGGCTTTTTTGTTTGTTTTTGAAGCTGTAGAAATTGATGCCTGCAAATTCCTGCAATCAGGCAGGTCCTGGGCACAGACTGCTTACTTAAACATCCAAGAAACTTTCCTAATCTCTTTGTTTTCGACAATTTTTCTCTCTTGCTAGTCACTGCACTTCCCTTGTTACTCAAAAGCAGCTAGCCAGATATAAGCTACATCCAATGTAGTTGTTACTGAGAGTAGCTGGGGAGAAACGAGCAGAATTCAAGGGGAAGCACTCAGCAGAGACACACATGGGTGCCTGCCTGTATCCTGGTGGATGAGAGGTTCCTGGAGCTGCGGGCATCCCCCAACAGAAGCTCTACTGCTGCTCAGGCTGGGGCTCTCTGCTGAGCAAGGTGACACCTGAAACTCATTGACCTGATGACAGAATTCATCATCCACAACCCAAGTAGGACAGAAACAGGGTTATTTACACACTTAAACTGTTACAGACACATAGGCAAGGGAGAAAAATGCATGGGAATGTTTAGGGTTAGAACGGTATCCTTAAGCAGAACAGCTAAGGAACACTGCTGCCAACTGGTGTGTTAGTAAAATATGGGTTTTTTCTATGAAAAAAAGCTATTACTGTATCTTTCCTCAGAGGTACCCAAATGTATTTTTACAGGGACAAGAAGGAACATAGTGCTTACTTATAGCTACCTCAGTCTTCTGCTAGCATCATGGAAGTCATCTCAGATTTTAGCAACAAGTGGTACCAACTGAAGAGTTTTCTCTACAAATACTTGTTTTAAAGGGGACATTCTCAAAGAACATGTTTCCAGCTTGAATTTAAGCCTTTCACATGCAATGGCAAGGTAGCAAGTGCAACAGGATTGCAGTGCAGTACAAACACCAGCCTCTAGAGTCATTGGTGCAGAATACAATGCACCCTAGACATTGTGAAATCCGCAGTACGACGTTTGATGGCGGGTTAGCTCAGGTCAGGTAATGGTGTTTATTCTGAAGATGAACACTAAGGCTTCACTCACTCCTCAGGGGCTTCTCTGCTAAATCAGAACTCTATCAACATCAGCATCCTAACAATTATAATCTACAGACTGCCTCTGACTGACATCAGGACTAAATTACACTTAGAGGTATAGGAAGGTACAAGCACTGACAAACTACTACAGACTTCACATGTGTCTGTCAAACACAGGCACAACCCACTGAAACAGAACAAAGAAACCTCTTTCAGACATCGTCTCAAGTCCATTTGATATTAACAGTCAAATGGAGCACTCTGCAGCTATCCCTCTGATCTCCCATCCACCTTTTCCAAGAAACACTTTGGTATTCAGAAGACAAAAAAGAAATTCTTCAGTATTAACAGCTCTGCGTTCTGGTGTGCCTAGAATGCCTGAATGTACAACGGATTTGAGGAAGCGCTATCATACCAGAAAGCCTGTCTGTTCTTGTAACTCTGACAAATAAGAGAGATTACCTCTTTTTCTACAAGCCTTGCCTCACTTGAATTTCTACTAGCACCTAGTAGAAATACAAGGCGATTCATATTCGGGGGGGTTGGGGCTTATTTTTTTGAATATTCCATAGCTAACAAATCAGTGTTGCACCACTACTGTCAGTGGATCTGCATCAGCTGTGCACAAGAGTTGTCTTTGGATTTCTCTTGGAGAGAGACCGAGAAACCAAGGCACAGTTCAGAGATCTACTCTGCATGCAGAATGGAAGCGTAACTTTCCAGACATGAACAGAGCACCGCAAAGCAGGCAATCGTTTTAACTTCTGCTTATTTTCTCAACGCACAGCATGTAGGAAGTAAGCTGATAAATGTGTCAGTCTGTTCTAGGAGAGGCCACCAAAAACCTCAGGAAGAAGGCTCTCTATTGTCATAGCTACTAGATTTTCCTACAATCTCATCCAGCCCATTGAGCAGTATTGCACTGCCATCTCTTGGCAGATAATTAGATAACAATTTAAGTTCTATACAAGTACAGGAATAAATAGACATTAAGAAGACATTAGAACGCATTAAAACAAATACAAACATATTTCTCTTACTAGCCAAATAAAACTAGATTTAAGTTGTAGGAGAAGCATCTAGTCTATATTCAATCTGTTTCCCTGACTCTCAAGATTTATACTTAGACACACCTAAAAACCCAACTGTTAGGAGTTTAATATGGTCTAAAATACTTTTTATTTTTCCACAAAAGAGAGTAACAGATTTTTATAGCTAGCTTATACGACTAGCACGTAACCACTGTCCTGAATTCAAGATTTTATCCACTTGACTAAAACAGTATCAAAACGCCAGCAGAGTTGTGGGCAAAAACATGGCTTAAAGTTCTTGGTCCTTTCCAGTATATAGAATTATAAATAACGTAATTTCAAATATACAGCAAAGACGAGTACAGCCTAATGCCACCTGTATATACTGGAAATGCAGAGACAGGAGAAAGTGGTTACTAACAGTTTCTGATGTACAACGTTTACAGCCCCTTTAGTACCAGGGCTAAGAGATTACCAAAATATTGCAAGTAACAGCTCCAGAAAACATCAGATTTTAAATTTTGACAGCTACCAGTGAAAGAAACAATCCAGTATTAAGCATGAAGACACATCACCGCCCACGGGTGGAAACACTGTCCATACCAATATCCACACATTCCTAACTCTAGTTTCCACATCTACGGTAGGCCAGTCTGGTACTCAAGGTGTCTCACTCTCCACTGCAGATCCCTTGCTCTCTACACATACACGGTCTATAACATTCCAGTAGCTGAAGTTTTTTGGTGTACACAAAACAAGGATTGGAATGCAAGTCTGCCTCAACATCCGTGTTTTGACAGAGATAGTACAGAGGGAAAACGTGCATACATACCCACTCGCTTAAGCTGGGAATAGGAGCAACTTCTGCTCTGCTTTTGCAAGAAGGAGCTCCTTCCCAAAGACAGTGATGCCCCTGTAGAAGGGGAACCTCCTCTGTAGCACTGAGTTGGGTTTCCAAATACCTTTATCAAGCCCTGGGAAAAGAGGTTCTTTACATATCTAACCCAGAGCTGTAAAAACTAGTCTAAGAGCAAGTCCCTAAACAATCTGAGAATTTAGTCATATTGAAATCCAGTGGCACTTAGTGTGTTCTTATAAATGTTATCCATAATTTCTCCAAGTATGTGCAAGTCATCAACTAAAACATACAATGCAGACTTAAGTCACTCTACAGTATACGACACAGAAAGACTTGGTATGCCCAATAGCACGCGCAGAGAGTAACACCCATAAAACACTGTCTTCAGGCATTGTTTTCTAAGGATACAGCAGACAAAGAACAGTTGGATAACAACTCTTACAAAGCACCAAACCTTGCACCTGTGTAATTTACCATTATTCCATTTGGGCGAACAGAACCAATTTGCAGCAGTTGAAAGTCTAGACCATCAAATGTGTCTATTTGCCACAGGTTATAAAAGAATGACAACAGCACGATATTTAAAAAAAAAAAAAGAAACAAATCCGCAGAATTTTGAAGTTGTGAACACTGTGCTGAGGTAAACAAGGTCACTGTCTACTTACTTGAGATGCAGTTATACGAATTTGACCTTTCTGTAATAAGTGGTAATTTCAGTGAAAACCACCTTTCAGTTCAGAAGAAAGGGAAGTGTATCCTGCAGACAGAGTTTATGATGAGACTCCCAGCCCTAATTTAAAGGTCACCAACAATCCTTTGAAAGCAAGATTGCTTTTCACTTTTTCCACATTTCACAGAACATCATCAGGGCTGACTACTCCACAACAGCAATACACCACAGCCGCCTGGCCAAGAAAGAACTTCGGCCTCCCCTTCGGTACTTATCACCTCATTAGGCAGGCCAAAATTACCAGCAAGAATGCAAGAATAATCAGTAACAATATTGGTACAAATAATTTATTTGCTAATCTGTATTACAATATTTATATCACTATTTGTGCTCTGCTAACAAGTAGAGGAACTGAAGACCTTACTATGCTAGGTGGTCTACATAAAGGTTGGGACTGGACAGTCAGTCTTTGCTTCCCCATCCCCTAAAAGAGGGTCATAAAAAAAAGATACAAATGGATGTTTCTCTGGTTTTGGTTGGTTGGGGGGTTTTGTTTGTTTGTTTTTTTTCAACCAATTCCTAAACTGATTCTAGAAACGTCCTGATCTCTATCAAAATTGCTTATTCTTAGGGGCCATAGCACCAGGAATACTAGCTGCAGCCAATTAATTTTCTTCATTTCTAAGATTAAAAAAAAATATGTGGACATGAAAACTAATCATAGCTTTTAAATCCACTGTGTTCGTATTAGTTCATGGTCTGCCCTCCAAGCCAGCAAGCAGCTTACCTCCAGCTTTGGTAAGTACAGGTCTTTGACCTCCTCACTATTTGACTTCTGCTTTACATTCATTCATCACGTTCTCAGTCATATGATAAGAGAAAAATAACCATAAATCAAGAAGCATTTAGAGAAGTTGGAGGGAAGGTGAAAAAACAAGCCATGACTAAAAATATGATGTCACATTCAGGAAATACTGTTGTTAAATGCAATACCCCAAGTATACCTGTCAGCTACTAGTTTGTAGATGGTGCCAGTTAAATAATACTTCTGAGGAAGATGCTAACTCCTGTGTCATTCACGAGGTAGCTTAACTATGTAACTGTCCCTGCTTCTCCAAACTCTTTAAAACAAGAGAACCAAATGGCATTAAACCCAATTAATGCTAACCTAAAAGTACAGCAGACTGTTTCCACAGCAGTTCAACCACTTTTCAAACAGGAACGGTGTTCACTCCTTCACCTTTGCCTACTCGGCAGTTTGTGATGTGGGCTATATGCAAAGGACACGCATCACAGAGGTTAGCATCAAAGACAGGATTAATGATGTTCAGTGATGAATTCCTAAAAAGTTAGCCTCCTACATGGAGACTCCCCAGCATCACACTGGGATCTTCACATTTGTAGTTTTAGATTTGATTTGTCTGTCTGGAAATACCTGCTGCGAGATCCTTCATAGAGCTGCAGAACACCCACGGGGAACTCTTAATCCATGGGATGTCAGAGCCTGGAAGCCGGCAAAGAGCCATTTGTGCTTTTAACCCAACCTGAAGAATTTCTTCAAACACACACTTACCCCAGTAAAGCTCTCTCCAGGGAAGAGATTCAAGCTGATACTGAAGACAGATAACAAAAACTCTGACCACACAGCACAGCTAAGCTAAGGTCTTTCTTGAGACAAGGCAGCTGGCTACTCTTTCCCTTCACTGAGCTTGACAAGCTAATGAGTGGGGAAAGCTCCATCCCGACCCTGAGGAAGCAGCCCCCAGGAGAGAAGAGGCCATGGGTAGCCTGGTGCAAGGGAAGGAAAGATTTACCATTAATGATGCATTGGTGCACCAGTTTGCCTAGCTGTTCAGCTCCTGAGGGCTATTTCCTTCTTCAAAGGAAAGCACAAAGTAAAATCTGCTGGTTACTGCTTGAAACAGGTAACCACGTATTTTTTTCCCCCCCCATACTGACTGTTGGATTATGTAAACTGCTGCCCTCTGCCGAAAACAAGCCCCGCAAAATGGAAGGACTGCGTGGGGCTCCTTCAACACCCTGAACTGCCTTACGCTGTGGTAGCGAGGCCTAGGAAACCTGCTTTCAATGCCTTTATCCACACTTCCACTGGCAACAGTGCTGTTGGTATGCATGTAACCGACTTGTACGGCACACAACCCCGCTGCAGTCTGCGCATTTCATACGGGTAAGCTCCCCCAAGCAGTCAGTGTTACAACAAACAAGGATGACAGCAGGCTGGAGATGACTTACAAACATATTCAAAACACGTCCTTTTCAAAGCACGCTGCAGATGACTACGACCAACATTGCTGACCTTATCAAGCAATCCCCCTTCTTCCCCTCCCATACTGGTAGCTGCTGTCCCTACTCCCCAGAAGTAGGAAAGGGCGAGTAACTTGCCACAGAGCAGAGGACGGCTAATTATGATGAAAAATTTGCTGATGGCAGTAATTTCAGCTTCTTCCCAGGAAAGGAGCGATTAATTTGTCTACGTATATCCCAAAAAATTTTCCATGGAAAATTGTTTCTCTAGCTAAACCCTCACTAGGCAAGTAAATTCTGAACCCTCTATCAATCCAGCTGTTTCAGGAAAGACTGTTAAGGTAAAAGCAGTATTACAAATGTAGCCACCAAGAGCAAGATGACATCTAGACAGATTCTTCATATCTTTAAAATTCTGTACAGAAAATGAATTTTTACTTGCTCAGGTACAGCTCAGTTCCAACTCTTTGTTCTCTTTTTTTTTCTGCTTCAGAACCTGCAGGCACTGTTTGAGCACATCACTCCACAGTGCACATTCATGTCCCAGCTCTGAAGAACTTAAGAGAGAGATGCTACAAGGGCTTCTGAGGAGAAACCAGCGGCCAAGGTATGCAGGGAGATCACATCTGCCGATTCACTCCCTGGGCACCCAGGAGGTCCATGCCTCCTGCTACCTGGAGTTTGCACACACAGAGTGCTGTCACTTACACGAGGCTTGCACATGCTTACGGGTACAGAATTAGACCATTTCTCATGGCTCCCAGTTATCTGGATTACACTTGACTCTAAAGCTTTCTGAAAGACTGAGAGGTACTTGAAAATTTTCATTTCATAAACCAGGCAAAAATAGCTTTGCAGAGAAAATTATGATAAAAATTGAGAGATTACATTGAAATTAATAGCTTTGAAAGGTAATTAAATTCAAAGCAACTGGAATGCTACATAAACTAACATTTTTTTTGTAAGGCATTATTTCTCTTTTTTCTTCCTAAATTTTCTTTTAGAAGGAATATTTAGAAAGTTCTAAATTCCTTTGAGATAAATTGTATTTAAAGGTTACAGTGCAAAGCTAGATATCTTAGTCCTATACAAGATGGCTTATTAATCGTCCTAGATACGCACATACTCATAAATTTGTTCATATAATTTGACGAGGGGAATTGATTTACTATCACAGTGAAATACTACATTAAACACACATAATTCTTTCTTTACACTGCTCCTCCCCTCTTAAAAGCATTCTGTTTGACTGCGTGCCATACTGAATTATTATTCTATAATCATCAAGTGATTTATTTAACTGCTACAGCACATACAGTTAACATTCATCTATATTCTTATTCTAATTTCACCTTTATGTTTTCTGTTGTCATACCAACAAGGAAAAATTATGAATTTCATTTAAACCAAAGTACAGTTATGGAGCAGCAAGATAAGATAAGGGACTTTTTTATTCTCTTGCGACACATCTTTCTCAACAGTGCAAATACAAAAAAATACAAAATACAATCTTTCTGAAAGCATGACTAGTACAGAATCATCGGGTTGAAAACTTTGTAATATATTAAGCAAATATTGCTTGGGAAAAAACAATACAAGAATCCAAACCCATTTTTCTTACTGTCAAATCACTTAATACAGGAAAGGCTGCAGGCCAAGATGCTATGTGTGACAAGAACTGGAAGGACTTGTTCCACAATCCATCATGCCTGACCCAACATTCGATGAAGGTAAAAATGATTATTCCTGACTCAACCTTCTATTTTATTCACAGAGCAGAACAGTTTTCCATCACCCTTAGCTTATGTGCATTTTTAGATGACTTGCATTCCAACAATTCTTGGGAGATACTAACCAGAAAGATGAAGATGAAACGCAATTAACACAGTCTCAGACTGCACCAAGTTCATTTCACATGCAGTGCAACAGCTTTTGTGAGCTCATCTTTTATGATCACCATAGTGTTTGTCAAGACACAACTGTACATTTCCCTCTACAAATACACTGATTTGGGGCTCACACTGACTGGAAATATGGCTGATGCACAGCACGTGTGCCTGAATATGCCCTGAAATCAGTACAACACACAACAGAATTGACAGTAAGCCACTGAAAAGAACCACTCCAACAAGGATATTTATACACACTAAGCCACACTAGCAACGAGAAATTAAGAGCAAGAACCTAAATTATTTATTTAAAAAAGGAAGCAAAAAAAAAAAAAAAAATAAAGACTACGCGATCATAAGAAATTTTCATTACACCATATTTCACGGCGCATAGAGCTGAGGCAGCCAGTGCCGTGAAGGTTTCCAGAAGTGATAGGGATTCTGAGGGAAGGGAGAAGGGAAAGCAAGCGTACAACCTCATCCATCATCTTTACTCAACAGAACAGTCTGAAGTACACCTGGAAAAAAAACCAGAGGCATCTAGATTCTCCACTCTGAGAAGACACCTTCAATCAACATAGTCCTTTGGAACTAGTTAAGTTAGAAACTCAAGCAAAGATGAAAACACTGTGTTAAATGTGTATATACACACACCAAGGATGTATTTATACAAAAGTACCCAGCAGAATACTGAGGGACACACCTGGTATGCGCTTCTACCCTAAATAATGCAATTTCTGTTACATCCAACAGCACCCCCCTCACATTCCAGCCCATGGCTGCAAAAGGTTAAGCAACCCCAAGTTCTTGACTTTCAGTCCACAACAAACGCCCGTTATCCAACGGGGCTCACTGCACCAGGGAACCATGACACAGTGGGAACATGCTTTTCCAGGCACTCTCCATTATGTAAAGAACCATTTCTAAGTTAAACAGTAGTGGAAAAAAATACCTGATCCCATGGAAACAACATTATTTTTCTTAGCTTAAGAGAAATACCTAAGCCAAAGTAATCCTTAAGGACATGATCTCCCAAGTGACTGCCAAATGAGGAGGATAAATTAAAAAGCCAAAGTGTGTATTTTGAAAACTCCTAGAAGAGCTATTTTTTCACAGAGTTAATTATTTTCACTTCGGCTATAGGTTCCTCCAAAAACCAAAAGCACAACAAGAGCTCAACTACCAAAGTGCAATTCCAACAAGAATTTTCAAAACAAATAGAAACGTAGAATGGTTTGGGTTCAAAAGCACCTTAAAGACCACCTAGATCCAACCCCCTGCCATGGGCAGGGACACTTTCCACCAGACCAGGTTGCTGTTGTCACTGTCAGCTGCAACAGAAAACTGAAGCTTGACCTCAGTCTGGCTTCAGCTGTGTGCTCCACAGTACACAGGGGTCACAAACGTAAAGGATAGTACCCACCCGAACCGCAGGAAAGCACTTGCTGTGTGAAAACAGTAACTCAGACTATTGCAGTCAGATATATCTGGCACTGAAGACACTAGAAGCACAGCCTAATAAAAATGCAAAAGCTACCATGCCACACAAACCATAAACTGAATCACCCCATATAGGCAAGGGTCAGAAGAACTGCACAACAGCCATTTTGGTGAAAGGCAGCCCAGCAAATCTACATGGATACTCTCTCAGCTTAATTTACTCATTTCCTGCAAGTGCAGTTCTGTCTCTGGCAAACTGCTGAAAAGCAGCAGCACTTTAAGTCAAACTATGAACCAGACTTTGCAGCAGAAGTTTGCTAAGCACCCTACAGTACTAATACATCAATTTGAAACACTGGCTGCAACCTCTTGAAACCGGCCATTACATATGTAGCCCACAAAGACCTGAATGGTGTGCAAATACATTTTCCTTATCTATACAGGGCTTGCCAGAGGTCACTGATGTCAAATGAAGGTTTTTCAAACAAGGCAGATGGGGAGCACAGAAGAAATTTGATGTGCACTTCAAAGGGAAGAAATCCCTTCAGTCTGCGAGGCAGTTTTGTCTCACTCAGTAATTAGTTTCTTTTGAAGGAATATTGTTACACAGAAATCTATTTAACTGGAATGCTGTTATATAGCATTCTCTATTAAAAAAAAGTAGAATTATAGACTCAGTACAGATTCCCTGCAAAACATTATATAATTTCAGCCAGTAGATGGGTGGTCCATCTAGTCTTTGTGAGCAGCTCACCTACTGTTGTCAGGCCAAAATAATTTATAGATGCAAATTTTCACGAATTTTTACTGAAATACATCACTTAATCAGGAAGCAATTTGCATGGTGAGATCTGAATTGTTCCCATTGTTCTAAACTTGTTTTATTCACATCTGAGGATGTGACAAAATGTTAAGTTGTATACCTTTTTTACTCACAGGGAAGTCAAGACTTTGTGAGTGTTTGTGGATTGGCAAAGCGGTTCATATCACCTAATCGATGCTGCAAGAGCAGCACACGATGAGAGATGAAACGCAGAGCCCTGTTATAACCAAAAACAATAGCTCAACCACTGGTTAACTCATTTCATGTGTTTCTGCATCAGTTTTCTTATCTGTACAAGAAAGGAAAAGGAAACAAAGTTCATCTATCTCTGCAAAGCACTTGAAGATATTTTGATAAACTATGTTATTCAAACACAGCACTTTCCAAGGTCAGTCCTTTCTGCACAGCTAAGGCATACTTAAGTAAACTGATCTTCAACTTCTCCTTCTTTGGATTTACAAACATGATTACCAGACATTTCATCGCAGCATCCATTTATTTATGGAAGATTTAGCCAGCTCATTAGCACGCAGCAGGACAGAGTTTCAGCAGGCAGGAGCCCCAGGCTCAGGAATGACCCTCAGAAGTCCTGCTTCCAAACTTAGCGAGGGCCAGGTGTGACTCACAGATAATGAGCTCAGCATTGCAAAAAGCAGGCAGCGTGCCAGCCAAACTCCACTGCACAACGCCACGGCAGACCCGCTGAGAAGACTGCAGTCTCTCATCATTTCAAATGCTCAGCCCATAAAGTACTTTAATGTACTTTACAAGCTATAAAGCATAAATGAATTGAGCCGTAAAAGGACAAAAACTAGTTTCCTAGCTAAGCAATTAGTAGAGAGTATTAATGTCTCATTTTTTTAAAAAGGCAGTAACAGCAATTCAGTGCATGGAGGGTCAGTAGGATGTTTACGAATGGTACTGAAGTAGAAGTAACATATCCTAAAATAACTGCGGACTGGTCTGAGAATGTTTCAGAAGTAGGAAACAGAAAAACACGTATGTTTTGACTCCCCATCTTCAAATGGCAGACTACCATGCAGAGAACAAGGGGGCAGGCAGGGGGCCTGCATTCATCCCCTGTATGTAGCAGGCATCTCATACCGACAAAAAAAAACAAAAACACCACCACCCAAAAAACGCTCTTTACACCTAGTCTTTCCACAATTCTCTGAGCACTTAAGAGCAGACACTGGTATGCAGTATCAGGCTTTTCATGTCTATATATTCCACTTAAATACACTGTAGAACATTTATATTCCACTGTTTTATTATTAAACCCCAATAAACTGCAAGCACCATGATAAATCAGAAGTACCTTTTGGCATTACCAACACTTTTTAACAATTGCTTGTTTGTAATGAGTCTTCCAGCTGTGAATGCATGTGAACAAAACCCTAACGGGATGTGTACATTTTATCTTATCTGCCTAGCCAAGACCACATGGGGAAAAAAACACCACCTTAGTGTCTAGACACTAGTCTTTGAACTTGACTAGCCTTAGAACATTGTCACTCTGCTCCACTTAATGGGATATTGATTTTTTATACTTCACTCTCTGCAAATCAATATTCTAATAGACACACAATAGACTGGCAGAAGGATAGAGTGTACATGGCCACTAACCTGATGGGGATGATTACCCAGAAATGAAGGTCAAGTCAAAGGAAAATTTAAACCTGACATGAGAAGAAGGAGCAGCACAAAGAAAAGAGTCTGTAAGCAAGGGAATTAAAAAGAGGGGAAAAAAGTATCTAAGATTAACTAGAGAAGGAAGAAGACACAACCTAAAGAAAGGACGAATAAGGCAGCTAACAAACTCTCAACCTGGGAATGATAGACTGAAGTCCCCTTGGACTGTCTGCACTCAGTGCCACAATTCAAGCAGCACTTCAGGTCTCCTGCAGGAAGCATCTCCAGTATATCACACTGGAGCTGTACTTCCTTTTAAAGTCAAATAGCAAGTTTAAATATCTGAGAACTCTCTGAATAGCCTATTCAGAACAAAGTCAGACAGAAACCACGTGCAGTGTAAAATAACGTACTTAAAAGGAATACCGTGTTCTTTCAGAGATCGGTTCCATGGTAAACCAGGAAGCCGAAGGGAACCTTCAAACAGGCTCTTTTAGCAAATGCCTTCTTCTGATCATGCCTTTCTGGTGCAGGCAGCAAATAACTTTTTATGCTACAGAATTTAAAGTGGCCACACTGCATGGCCTACTAACTTGCTGGTGTAACTTAAGGCAAGCTTGAGACAGAAAATACTCCAACGATCCAGACAACTGTAAGACCAATGCAAGAGTATTCCTGGGGCAGAGTAACCCCGTACACCAGTGCACTGGGAACTGGCTGAGTGGCAATCCCGCTGAAAACCACCTCAGGGGTTTCAACAGAAGCCAAGCTGCAAAGAAGCCCAAAGTGCACTCTCTGCAAATAAGGCAAACCTCATGCCAGGCTACACAAGGAGGAACACAGATCCAGGGAAGTTATTAATGCTCTCTACTTGGCATGATGAGGTAGCAACGCAAGCTGTGGCCAGCTGTGGGCCCTCCAGCTCAAAAGATACATGGAAAAATTGGAGATGATCCAGCAAAGGGCTACCAAGATGGTCAGGAGACTAAGCATGCGACCAGTAAGAAAACTTTGAGGAACATATGCTTGGTTACTGCAGCAAGGGCAACACTATGGGGCAATCTAAAGGAGCACTATGAAGAGTAATTACGAAGATGACACAAAGTCCTCTCAGTAGTGATAAATAAGGCACTAAGGCAAAAAACTGCAGCTAGGGAAGTTAAGGCTTGTATTTTGAAAGAACTCTCACTGGGAGGCTGGTACGGCCCTGAAACCGGTACCCAGAGAGGCCTTGAGAGTTTTCCAGAAGACAGCTCAAGAAAGCCACAGCTGACCTGACCGAGTATTGGCAACACTCCCAGTTGAAGAAAGGGTTGCACCACATCACCAGAGTTCCCTTCCAACCCACAGTACTGCTGATGACACTATGAATACATGAAATCACTGGATTATACATTAATCGCCTGAGATTTTTTAGCTTCCACCACATTGACATTAGAAAGAAATATCTCAGAAAAAGCTTCCTTGATCCCAGGGCCTTCTTGCCTACCAGAAAAGACAAGCAGTTTTATATCTAATTTCTTCTAGACTCGGATTATGCCCAGTCTCCTGAACACAGAACCCTTGCTTGCAAGCCTGATGAGTCACAGGTTCACAGGCACCCCTGAGCTCCACCACCTTGTCACAATATACAGCATCAGCCACGGAAATTCAGTGAAGCGAGATGAAGACAGCTTTCAAATGAACTCACTGTTCCAGGCACAGTTAACCTTCCAAACTCCAATTATCAGACGGATATTAAGAAATCAGAGAAACTGCAGAGAACAGTCATAAAAATGATTAATGAGCAGAAAGCATTATTTATATAGGTCGAAAACCCAAATGCTATATGCATGCCATGTATCAAAGAAAAATTATTCATATAATCTCATCCTAGAGTGTTGCAAAAGAAATTCACAGCTGCACCAGGTGCCTTAGTTCAGCATCACAAAGTTCACACACAGTTCACTCTTTCGGCTCCATTTTAAGCTTTCTTTCATCAACAATTTTACGTAACAAATTAAAATGAGCTTTCATCAATTCTTCACCCAGCCTGGACATCTCAGCAGTTGAACGCATTCACAGTTCAATACAACAGGAGCCCTGGGTGGGAGAAGGAGGAGGAGGAGGAGGAAAACAGTGGATTTTCCATGACCTTTTGCTGATTTCCAAAACCCTGTCTCCTGTACATGTAAGCAATCTGCTTCTGTTACTACAGTAATGACTCATTACTTCTGTTGTTTAAAAATGGAAAAGAATTCCATCTGGCACTAAGGATTAGCAGCCAAATTATGCGTGTCTTGATCTAAAGGTCGTTTTGGTAATAACGGAAAGCCCTAAACTACAAAACCAAAGTGCACCTTAATATCTGCAATCACTCAACATTTCAGCATCTATCTCATAAAACTGATCTACCACCTTCCCCACAAGAGGTGCTCACAGGATGAGAGCATCAACCCCAGGAAGGCAGGGCTCAGCGGCATCCACGGGAAGCAGCTGTACTGCTGCTTGGGTGGACACACTGAGAGTGACAGGCTGTGTGTATTTAAAGCCTTCCACCATTTTCATTCCACTCAGTTAGGAAGTGCTGACGCTACAGGTAAGTTTCGTTTACATTCAAAGCAGCATACCCTGATCCAAGGTTTAAACTGACCAAAGTCTTCCCCAAAATTATACTGGCCAGATATTAGGAGGCACTGACCTCCCAGAAGCTCCTCTTCCAGACCTTCCCTCCTCTTCTAGGCTGAGTGCAATCCTAAACAACATCGTTCATTATCTTCCTATCAATTCTGCTATCCCCATTAACTGTCCAACCCACAAACATGGATTTCACTGTCCAATCTCACCTGTACCTCTCCTGCTGCTGCTCAGCTCCTCTTCATAGGATGGAAAAGTGGACACAATAGGTGGAGACTCTTTCCATTTCCTGGATGTTGCAGAAAGGCATCAGAAGAGTCACATCAGTAACCACTGCATGGAAAGAGAAACATAAATACCTTGTTGGAGGGGCACAGAGGATGCTCCAGGAATTTCTGTCTCCTAAGTCTGAGGAGCTCATTTCTGAAGGTGATAATCAATTTCACATGGTTCACACAAAGGGAAAAAGGAGGAGAAAAGATGGGAAGAGCTTCCTCAACCTTAGGACCCAAACCAACTGACCCAAAGAGCAAATACAAAGGTGAGTGGAACCACCAGCATCCAAAGAACACAACTCTGACCCCTTTTTTCTAGCCACAGCTCGGTTTGCTGTTCACAGAGAAAAGATGAGGCGAGACCAACCGTGACTGCTCTACTCTTTATCACACTGCACAGAAGCAATTTTGTCATGATTGCTTCAGAAGAACATCGTAGGCAATGCTGGCAAGGCCTCCCAGATCAAGCCACAGCTTGGTTCCACGGGTCCCTATCTGCCTTCATCCAGAAAACTAACTTGACTGAATTATCTCCTGACAAAGTAGCCAAAGGGAAGATTAGGGCCATGCTCTGGATTCCTGGAGATACAAAACCTGCCAAATCTTTTTCCATCCCCAGACAGGAGGCGGCCACACTCTCCACTGCCCAGCTACACCTGGCAAAATTTCTATGCCTTGTAAAATCTGAATACAAGACTTCCCAGCCACATTACAAAACACATTAACTTACTTCAAAAGCCCAATAAAATAAGAATAATTAAAAGTGTGAACCAGCCAAGAAAAATGTTTAAACAAACAAACAAAAAAAAGCCCAAATTCTTAATACCTTCAAAATAGGTAAGGAGTTACAGTCACGTGAAGAATTAAAATAACTCAGTAGTTTGTAATTAACATTTAAAACTACTCGGTTTTGAGCAATTCCACACTACAAAAAGCCGCACCAGTGTCTGGAAGGGCAGCCCCATCCCAGGGAGCGACCCGCGGTGGCAGCCACACCGCCTTCCCCCAGCTCCTGGCCAAGGGCAGCCCCAACCCCCGGGCACACGGCGACGCGGAGCTCCCCTCGGCGGCGAGCGGACCAGCACCGCGCCGGCCTCGCTGAGGGACGGAGCGCTATAAGATGGCGGCGCCCGCCCGCGCCAGGAAGCGCCCGCTCCCGCGCCGCTGCTCTGAACGACCACGGCGCCTGCGCGCCCGCACGCGGCGCGTCACTCCCGCCGTCCAACCAAAGAGAGGCTTCGGCCCGGGCAGCCAATCGGCACAGGGCCAGGGGGCGGGGCGGTGGCGATGGCGGCCGGGGCGATGGCGGCCGGGGCAGACCTGAGCGGCGGGCTGGAGCCGGTGGCGGTGCCGTTGTGGCCGCCCGGGGAGGCCCCGCCGGCCTTTCAGGTAGGGGCGGGGGCCGCGGCTGCCCTGGGAACCGGGCCGGGAGAGGGAAGGAAGGGAGAAGCGGCCAGCGCCGCCCGGGACTCCTGAGGGAGCCTGTTTGCAGGCGCCGTCCCCTCAGAGACAGAGCCGGCCACCGCCGGGCCCTGCCCTCTCGGGGTCAGCTCATGAGGAGTCATAGAATCATGGAATGTTTTGGGTGGGAAGGGACCCCCAGAGGTCCCCCAGCCCAACCCCCCTGCAGGAGCAGGGACACCTTGAACCACATCAGGTTGCTCACAGCCCCGTCCAACCTGGCCTGGAATGGTCCCAGGGATGGGGCCTCCACCCCCTCTCTGGGCAACCCCTGCCAGGGTTTCACCACCCTCACTAGAAAGAATTTCTTCCTTACATCTAGTCTAAACCTACCCTGGTTTAGTTTAAAGTTATCACCCCTTGTCCTGTCCCAGCTGGCCCTACTAAAAAGCTTGTCCCCCCCTTTCCTCTGGGCCCCCTTGAAGCCCTGACCGGCCGCACTCAGCTCTGCCCGCAGCCTCCTCTTCTCCAGGCTGAACACCCCCAACTCTCCCAGCCTGGCCCCAGAGCAGAGGGGCTCCAGCTCTCGGAGCATTTTAGTAGCCCTCCCCTGGCCCCGCTCCAACAGGTCCATGACCTTCTTGGGCTGAGGGCTCCAGAGCCTGTGGGTTTGTTACCACTCCACCACCAGCCCCCCGGTACTGGGCTCCTTGTGTGCTCTTCCTTTGCCGTGCACTTCAGTTAACTGTACATACTTTTTTTTTTTCTCCCGATACGTGGTATTTTGTAGATTTTAATTGCACAGTTAAGACGTCACCTTTTAGGAGGAATAAAGCTGTGGTGCTGCAGGGCTAGGCTGAAACTAGGCAGCGAGTAAAAACCTGGGAGACGCTTCCCGCCGCACAACCATCTGAAGTGGGTTACAAGGAAAGGTGTAGTCCAGAAATACAGGAAAATAAGCTTTTTCCATACTTTCTCAAGGTGTTGCCCAGTTTCTGCTGTCCCCTGTATCGCTTGTAGTAAGTTCCAAAGGCATTTGCTGGAAGTACACCTTATTGCCTTGGAGTTTGCTTCAGTGATACTAGAAAACAGAATGAAGAAGCTTCTAGTAAGCCTGAGGAAAAAAAATAAAGATGTAATACTAAATAGACCCTAATCTTCCTAAATTGTATGGTGTGCTGATATTTTGCAGAAAGAGTTGTACACAGTGAATGGGAGAAGATGGGAACACATGAGGGACTGTTAAACTTAGTTTTGCATAGAGCCAAATGACTGAGAAAGCTGATGTTTATGAAAAAAAAAAATTCTGAATGAACTGGCATGTTTCCCAACACCCAGAAGCTACCAGACTTAAGCTACTGTGAAATGTAGTATTTAGTAATAACACATACTCCAGGTTTCCAAATAAAGCTTTGCAGGCTGAATGCTGAGAAGAAAGTAAAAATACACATGGAGCTGTCTTTATATTTTGATTTTCAAATCCAGCAACGTTTCTGTCATCTTTTATTTTGCAACAGTTCATAGTGCTACAATCATTCACCTGCTGGGGGCATTAGTGTAATTTTGAGAACCTGATTTTCAGCTTGGGTTGTTTGAACAGAACCACGTCTGTTCCCGCAGTCAGAATTCAGGGTGAAGCAAATCCTCTCTCAAGTTTTACCCTGATGGTAGAGTAGCTCAGCTTTTTTTTCTAAATCTGTAGAGGTGTGCTAGTGCAACACCATCATCACTTTATAACAGAATTAGAAGGTTTGAAATACAACATTTTGAAGAGATAAATTGGAAGTATCTTAATTTTTAACAGAAATAGGCATTTGCAATTCTGTAACTTAAAATAGCTATCAACTAACATCACAAGTGGCTTATTGAGCATTTTGAAGGGGGGGGAAGTTACTTTAAAGATTATTTGCTATTTCTATAAATAAAAATCTTCTCTAGTAAATTAGATCCAATTAGCTGACATGTTTTCCTGCTAAGAATTTTTTTTTTTCTGGCTGGTACACTATTTTGAGAAATTCAGTCACTAGCAGACTATTGATTCTTTTTCAGTCTATGTGGAATATCTGATTTGCATTCTTAGAAACATTTCAGAAAAGCTAGACTTATAGCTAGAAGAGGTTTACAGGCAGAAGAAGTGTTTGTGATTTCAGCTCCCCCCATTCAGGGATCAGCCGTTGCCAGCCACAGACTTCTTAAAAATTCAATAGCCTCTATGGAAAGAAGCATTGAACATGACAAGGGTTTGACTGTTGTTCTCTTCACAGTATAGCCCAGACAACGTGCCTGGAGCAGACGGAGACATTGACCCTACTGAAATCACCTTTCCAGGATGTTCTTGTCTTACCAGCTCCTGCGTGGTTCACGTGTGCTCGTGCCTTTGCCGTGGTGAAAATTACAACAGTTTGTGCCTCAGGCCTACAGGCAAAGAGGAGGAGTATGCCAGGCCTGTTTTTGAATGCAATGCCCTGTGCCGGTGTGGTGAATCCTGTCAAAACAGGGTTGTTCAGAGGGGTTTGCAATTCAGACTCGAGGTATTCAAGACTGAGAAGAAAGGGTGGGGTCTTCGCACTCTGGAATTCATAGCTAAAGGAAGATTCGTTTGTGAATATGCTGGTGAAGTTTTAGGCTTTAATGAGGCACGTAGAAGAATTCAGGCCCAGACGTCAAAGGATTCGAACTATATTATAGCAGTGAGGGAGCACCTCCATAGCGGTCAGGTAATGGAGACCTTTGTTGACCCAACGTACGTTGGTAACATAGGCAGATTCCTGAATCACTCTTGTGAACCAAATTTATTTATGGTGCCAGTTCGAGTTGACTCAATGGTGCCTAAACTGGCACTTTTTGCAGCTACTGATATTTCTCCTGGAGAGGAACTTTCATATGACTATTCTGGAAGATTCCATAATTTACCAGTAACTAGCAGAGAGCACAAATCTTCAGAGGAAGAAAACAGATTAAGAAAACCTTGCTACTGTGGTTCCCGCACATGTGCGTCCTTCTTACCTTGGGACAGCTCCCTCTTTTCCACATTGGACACTGGTTCACGGAGCTCTCCATAGCTTTTCAGCCCCTAAGCATACCTAGCAAATACCATTTTCTCTAGCAGTTAAGTTGCAGTTAAAAAACCCTCTGATCTTGTATTCCACCAAGGAAGTACATGTGGTTTTGAGTAAGAGCTAGAAGACAAGATTTTGAGAATAACTTCATGCAACATCCCAGAGACTGTTTTCAGGGTGGATGGTGTGATGTGAGGGAGCACTGGAGCTTCAAGATGTTCCAAAACCAGTTACTAAGCCAGGCCTGGTGGTTTTTTTCTTGATTTCTTCTGACAGCTTGCTGTATGATAAAGCACCTCTCAGTCTGTACCTTTCATAAAGGATGAACTTAAACATTGGTACACAGAAAGGACATGTGATAATGAGAAATGTCCCTGAAAATTACACAGCAGAATGAGACTAAGGAATGTTGACGTTTGCAAGAAGGGCATTAGGTTTCTTAAATCCCATTAAAATAATTTATTTTTTTTAAATTACTTGCTATAAATGTTTCGCTCCACAAAACATAAATAAGTAATTATTACAAAGATTAGCCTGAATGCTGTGTGTCCACCCCTGTTTTCCATTCCGTCACATCTAGCTGCATGCCAAAATCTGGTTTTAAGTGACTAAGTTCAGCTTCATTACCATTTAGCTTCTGTGTAAAAGGCGCAATACTGCAGGCTCCGAGAAGTACAATCATCCTGTCTTTCTAAATCACATCTATCTCGAGGCTCATCCAGTAAGATTTCTGCAATAACAGCAAGCAGCATGTCCATGTTCCTTTCCAGCACTGTCATTGCATGCTCAAGAAGCAAATTCAGACACTGCAGTCTAACCCGGTATGATGCTGCTATTCTGACTTCTGAAATGGATTAAAGTTGGAAACAGAAAAGTACATCTGAACAACAACAAATTTGTGGCTTTATGTTGTTGAGCAGCTGGCAGATCTGCGAGCATTCCTTTCAGCTGTTAACTGGTTTGTTTTCATTGTTCTTACAGAGCCAAAGTATTAAGCAAGGCCTGTCCTTTCCCAGCAGAGGGAGGAGGTCGTTGCCTCTTTCCATCTTCTTGCACAGCTCTAACAAGCACATGCTGCTTTGCCGAGCGTCCCCGTGCGCCAGGGGTACACGGGAGAGCTTACCAGCCGGGGCGCGTTCTGCAACTGCACGTTACTTCACTTCCTTTGTAGAACGATCAAATTAAGGAAGCTTCTAACAAACAGGCTTGTTTTGAATTTCCCCCAACTTTGATATACAAGACAGATAAACTTAACAGTGCTGCTTTTTACACTCGTGTCACGGTGCTCCAGCAGCAGCATAAACCCCTGGGTTATTTGCTCTCTACAGTTTGATCTTTTAACTGTATTCACAAACTTTGACAAAACATACGTGCACAAGATAGCACATCTCAGGGGGATCTGCTGTTCTGCAGGCCATCAGCAACTTTTTTTTTTTTTAATAAAAAAAAAAAGACAGCTTTGATTTGGACCTGAAAGATTAACCTGATACTGACGAGGGATAAAGGATGTTTTGCTGCTCTTATTTTGCTATTTACTAAACAAAATCTTAGTGTTTACCTATACTTCCTAGATAAACTTAAGTGTTAGCTTCTCCCCATTTCATATATTCCTTCATGCTCCCATTATAAAGAACGACTGTTGAGATTTAATACGGCTGTGGTTTTAGTTTAAGATAAAGATTACCACGTGGTTCTTCAGGCTAATCATGAAGTGTCACTTCTGTCAGTACAGAAAGCTTCCAAAGGATTTCAGCTGCTTGTCAAAACTAATTTACAGGCTGAGTGGCCATCAACTTTATCCCTTACCTGATTAAAGGTGCCTGCTTCTACAGAAGTTATCCAGATCCCATAATGGGGAACGCACGCTGCGCAGGATACCAGAGCCCAGCTTAGGTTGCAAGGTCTCTCGTCCTGTTCGGAGGCTTACCTGGTTTTCTTCCCCCATAGGGCATGGTGCCAGCCACTTTTAGCCTGCAGGACTGGAGGGCTGGGAGCAGATGATCCAGTCTCCTTCCTCTTTTCCTCCTGGAAAAAGTTTCAGGACTAGTTTTATTCCTAGCTGTATTCCTATTCCTCAAGATTAGATGGGTTTTCAAGATGACGGTGCTGTTTGCTGGCTTCCTGTTATGAATATGTACTTGGCATGATTTTGAGTAGTTAAGGAAGTGTAGATTCAAAAAAAAAAAAAAAAACAAACAACCCAAAAACAAACCCCAAAACACAAACCCCCAAACAGCATTAGCAATATCTAGTCCTTGCATCACCAGCCTTAAACCAGAGAACACAGCCGACCCTTCGGTCTCTGTTCAATCCTACCCTTTCAGTCCCAGCCAGCTGATGCCGCTTCAGACAAATAAACGGAGTATCAGTTACCTGGTTAGAACCAACTTCCACCACACGAACAATGAGAGCGTGTTGTGCTGTTGCAAACAGCCAGACACATTAAAGGCCTTGCAAGAACACAAAATAATAGGTTGTCACCACATTCTAAACCATGGTGGAACTGTTAATGGTCTTGTTCCACGTAGCGTGTGCTTTATACTCTGCTGTGCCATAGCACTACAGCTGCCTGGGGGTGTGGAGCAAAATCCTACTAAAAAAATTCCTCTTGCAAGGGACTATAAAAAGGAAAATAGACCCTTGTTTCTACCTGCTGCATTTCTCTTCACTTTTTCCTTCAGGTTCCTTTCAGCTTCCGAGTCCCAGTCTACCACTTCACAGTTCAGCATGCTCTTTCACAACAGATCCAAACGGCTCAAAAGACTGAGCTCGCTGTCATGCTCCCTCCTCCCTACTCTCAAAGTGCAGTAATGACTATCAGTATTTCAGTATTCAATACTCACTCAAGCTTGGGGGTTTACTTTCACATTGAAATCTGATCAGATTAATTCAAGGATGTTTAATGAAAGATCTCATAACAAAATGCAGCAACCATTACCCAGACAAAAGGGGTGTAGATGGGACATATTCCCCCATCTTCACAGAAGACCAGGAAGGCTTTCATCCATGTGCCACCCACAGCACAATGAGTATGGACTGACATACACCTGATGGTGAGCCATGATGAAGCTGTTTATTTAAATAAAGTCATAAGAATTTTCCCATGTATAGAATTGTGCACGTATTTTTATCAGGTATTTTCTCCAGAATAAAAACCAAAACCAGGTCTATGCAAAGCCTTTTATAAAGTATATTCCTTCTTGTGGCAGAAGGATAGAAATAGATAGGATCATTTCCCATTACTCAGTAAAGTAGATATTTTTTAATGCATAGATTTTCATGAAACATCTAATGCTGCTAAGGCAGTCATTACTACACAAAATATTTACCTACCACAGCTTTTATCATGCTTATGTGAGCACCAAGTCATAGTGGTGTGTTCTGGAATCATTTTTTGCTGGCTAGAATGACCCTCTACCCCCACTGCATGCTGGGTGTAGAAGGGCACCTCAGATCTTCTCCAACATCTTCCTTTCAACATGAAACACTTGAGTGGAGAAGGAGCTGGCAAGTGAAGGATTTGTATTAACCCCAAACCTGACTTACTACAGAAAAGACAATGCTGGGAAAGACCAGCATCATTGCAAAAATTTGTTAATCTGCCACATTTTTCACCATTGGGTCTCAAATCAGCTGACGAGATGGCCAAGTTCAATCCCCCTTCTACACGCAGGCAGCCGAGAGGCCTGTTGGGGGGCAGCGGCAGGCGCCGAAGGGCGGCCGTTCTGGAGCCGAGCTCGCTGCAGAGGCCCTTCTTGTTTTCTTGTTCCACCTCCACTTGCAGCAAGCAGTTGCCTGGCACCAAAGAAAGACCAGATACCGTGTCCTGGAGTGAGTGACAGTGCAAAACACTTGGTGAAAGGCCTGAAATTCAGGTCCCAAAATGAGGTAGCTCTTGTCATTCCCATTTCCCTTCTTCCTTGCTAAAATTCCTCTCCTTTTAAATGTTTTTTTTTTTTTTTTAACTTTTTTTTTTTTTTTTTTTAAAACAGAACAGTTTCAAAATTGACCTTATTAGGCCTTAGGGCTCACCGCTGCATCTGCCGTCTTTTCACTTTAATGATCTTTTACTCACATGGAATCATTTGTTAGCCTCAGTTTCTAATGATGCCATTTTTGCAATTTGCAAGTCCCCCAAATCAGCCTACACCATGTCCAAGATAAATTCAAAGGAAATTGCCAGTGGTTTTCCATCAATAAAGGTCTTCAGCATACAGAAATGCTTGAAATTTTATTCAAATATATACATCATCTCTAATCATCACCACCCTGAGGATTATTGGCCCTCAGTTGCAGAAGGCACTTTGTGAAGAGAAGCAAGTATCTCACCAGAAAAAGCACATTTCTGGACCCAATTTTCACTGCAACAGGAACATAATACGAGGGCTGCACTAACTGCCCGTGTCGATAGCAGTCTGTCTGCCGGTCCTCGCCTCTTCTTTACTCCTTCAATTTGCTTTTAAAGCTGTCTAGAATTTCACTGCTTCAAGTCTCTTTTAAAGCTGCCCAGAAGTTTATAAAGTCCTTGCTTATTGGATTTGACCATAGAAATTCAAACTATACATAAATAAAACTAATAAAGATTTTTTCTAAAGGAGCTATTAATGTTTTAAAACACAATCGTCATCTTTCTGCTCTGTTTGGTGCTAGTTAACTCCAGAATACTCTCACTAAAACCAACGGAATTCACCAATAAAAAAGTTTGGTCAGGATAAAAGTCCAGGCCAGCTTCCCCAAAGCAACGTTCTTTAAGCAACATTGGATCTTCTTCCCCCAGCAGGAAGTTTAAGCCCTGGATTTTTCTATTCTGTGTCATCAGCAAGTGACACTTCCACACATCTCTTCTTCCCTGGGTGAAATTCAGTCCCACTTGGTCACGGCAGCTCCGGCAAGGTGTCTGCTGCACAACGGAAGCCCAAATTGGAAGCAGAGCTGTCGGGAGTGTTTTGGCTCCGGGCCGCACAGCGATACCTGTAGCAGTAGGACTGGAGAGTAAGGTGGGGGAAGGAAGAAAAAAAAAAAAAAAAACAAAAAACTTTAGAGGATAATCACAGCTTGCGCTTCCTTAGGCAAGGGTTTGTTAGGTTAATATAGCAAAACATTTCAAATGCTGCTGGAAAGATCAATGGCCCAATACAGATCAAAATCACAGGGAAATCCCCCTGTATACCGAGACCAGCGGCAGCTGATGCAAGAGGGAATTGGAATGGCAAAGTGTCTGGTAACACGAGTGCCAACTAATAATATAACCTGCCCCTGGAAAAAGCTGAAGTGACTATTCTGCTGCTCCTCGGGGGAAAAGAAAGCATCTCGGTGCCTCGATCTGTGTATCAGTGTGAAAGGAACGCCTGGAGATGGACAGGTACTGGCACCCGTCAAAAACCATCTTACTGAGTGAGATGCATCAAGAAGAAAGGAATAACTGGAGGCAAACAAACTCTGTCCCAGTATTCCTATGGCTAGCATGGTAGGGGTATTTATAATCAAGATATAATCTTGACCGGTGGCTATAAAAACATTTACATTTAAAATTAAGCCATTGATAAAATTATTCCCTTGTTTTTCAGGTATTCCTAGTAGAAAACTTGAACACTGTCCTCTTCCAGAATGGGCTGCAACCACACAGCAGCTGCCGCTCAGAAAAACAAAAGGAGAAGCCATCATTGCCATTTCATTAAGGGAGAAAGGGGCATGAGATCATTTCACAGGACTCATCCTCACACCCATCAGACTCATCCAGTTGTGCCGCTGGGAAATCTCTCTGCGCTTTCAATTCCCAGCGTTGTTTGTCTTGTGCTCGTAGGATTTAATATTCAATAGACCATTTAGATCAAAAATGTCATCTTAAAAGATTCAGAAGAGGACTCCTGCAGGATGCCTTGTAGGAGGTATTGTGAGAAAGGCTGCTAACTTAGACACAACCAAATGCACCTAAACAGGACCAGGGCAGACACCTTTACAGCAGGGCACGGACACTGGTCTGTAGCGTATTTTGCACGCTGCCTGGCTATACGGATTTGGCCACATCTCAGTGCACGTTAATATATTTAAATTCCTTGGAAAAAGGAAAACCTGCGCTATTCATGGTGCTACAGATTCTCAATTATCTGACATCAGGAACAGTGGTTTCCAAACTGCAGAACTAACCCATTTAAGCGCTTTGCTACATGAAGTTAGGCTGCCCAGCAGCAGTGAGCCATCACAGCACAGAAGGAGGACAGCCACATTGGTAATTTCACTAATTAAGTGCTGGGGCAGCAGACTGTGCGTTTATGTAGCAGCTCCAGTACATTCCATCCAAGTTCTGCCCCATTTTGCTGTTACTTCATAAGATCTGGCTTAGGGCTTTTGCTCCCAGCCTCCCGCTACAGGCTCCTGGCCTCTGACAAAAAAAAAAAAAAAAAAAAAAAATAATCACTACTTTCATTCAGGCTGGTTCAGCTGCAGGTAGTCAGGCTGCAAACCAGACTGGTGGAATGGCTGGGTTAAAAAGGAAACACTTTTTCTTTCTCTCCCTCCCCCCCCCTTTTTTTTTTTTTTTTTTGGAGTGGCAGAGGAGAGCAGGGAGGAGAGGGCAGTTTTTCTCCTTCAAACCCAGATCCCTTCAGGAGTTTGGGCGCAGCGACTGAACAGTTCAGTGTGCGTGATCGCGAGGGTGGTGGCAATTTTGGGGCTCTGTCACCACGGGACGAGCCCCGTGACCCACGCCGTCCCTGCAGAGGCAGCAGGTCACTGATGCCCATCTCCACCTACGGAGATCCGACCCACAGTTCCTCACCAGAGCCGAGAGCAGCTCCTGCTTTCGCATGGCAGGGGTCTACCCTAAACCTCAACAATAAGATTTAGAGGCTGAACTGGTTTAAAAATAAAGGTAGCTGCTACGTGTACATGTAAAAAGGTGCAACCTTTAGCTTTTGTCAGCTGGGAGGAGCAGAACAGCAGGAGAATGGATTAGGCTGAATAAAATTTTAGGCACCTAATCAAAAGCCCTTGTACTAATAGTATTCAGTGGGGGTTTTTGTCTTGATGCGCAGCCTAGTTTTATCACCTACAAAAGAGGCTAGGACAGACCAGAATCTTCACAAGTCTTTAAAATGGGTCACATTATTCATCACTGCAGAGTCTATTCCAGTGTTAATTTAATCAAAACTGCTAATTAACATCTGACATTGATTTCACCTAAGGAGGAAATCAGTGTAGAAAATGGGATCTCACTGTAGAAAGTTTAATCTAATTATGAGACTGATTTGCCAGCTGCAGGCTTTGAAAGGGGGAAAGAACAGGACAGCTTTAATGAAAAAGGAGATCTACCATCAGCATTTTTTTCCAGCATGGCACGAACAGAGTTTAAAACATGATTTGTGTGATGAACAGCTATTGCATTGCGGTGGTAACCGGACTTTTCAGAAAGAATTTCAAGTCTGCTCTCAACTAAGCTGAAACATTCATCTCCCAGCAATCTTTCTGCAAACACCTGGTATCCCTTCTGGATCGAGGGTCATTTTTTAGTATGAAAAAAGTCACTTCCCTACTTGCTAACTCTTGCAAGCATCACTCAAGCACTATAATGAAAAGAGCATTCGAGGCATACATCAGTTTTAACTTCTACATCTAAACCAAAACACACTGGGTAAAGCAGTTTGTTTTCATTCCAAGCTAATCGAAAAGAATTCTGTAAGACCATTAGGTATTGCTCCTCTCTAAATTGCATTAAACCCCTTAACAAGCACCCAGGCTGCCAGGAAACTCTGTCAGGAGATCGTTTCATTGTCGAGTGAGGAACTTTCAGAGGAAAAAATCAGTATGAAAATAGCAGAGGCCCTTCTCACATTACCTTATGGCACATATAGGATCCACCCTTCTTCACTCTGTCCGTCCCCGATGAGGGCCCTTTCTGGGGAGGAGAGGACACTGGTTAGCCATCAGGGAAGAGCACTGGCCAGTTACAGAGTAAAAAGCTGTAAGAACAGGGAGATGGGTAAGGAACAGCCATAAATATTCAAAGTAAAGAAACTTCAGCTGCGTCTGTCTGAACCAGACAGCTTAAAATAATTATGTTGTAAAAGACTTGCAGACAGGCAAGAGTAATTGTTCTCCCTCCCTGCTGCTGCAAATACTTCACATTGGAGTTGCTGCCCACTGGCCGGGAGTGCCTCCTGCTTTGCTCCCGTGGAGCGCCTGGTGCCGTGCGGTGAAAAGCACAGCAGCAGTCAGGAGCGAGTACTGACCTTTGAAAACGGGTACGTTTCTGTAATTTCAGACTTTTCCTAATGAGGGCTTAGGAAGTTTTCACACATGCAGCGAAATCTGTGATCCTCATCAGTTCCACTGCTATGAAACAGCCCTATGAAAAGCCCTGAGCCTCAGAAGGAACGCCGAGAACTTCCCCTGTTCTAAATGCAGTTGCCCTGTTTGGTGGCAGGGTGCTGTCAGGGGCTGCAATGCCCAAAGTTTGATGCTTATTCTCTTCCCAGTCCAAAATCAAGTCTGAAATGCAGGTTAGTGAAATAACCTTGTTATTTATACATATGTAGATATATGCAGCAAGACATTCTGTATCCCCTCCCCGCCACTACATACATGGTATTCTGTGGGATCATGGCAGCTAGAGAGCCCCGCAGAAAGCACTGCACTTGGGAGCAATTTTGTACTTGTGTGTACGTTTACAGTGTAATGCATGTGATTTATTTGAAGTGCTTATGAAATTGGCCCTAGAATTGATTTAACAAGGTTATTTCTCCCTTCTTTTTCAATTCCAGCTCCAAAGGATGGCCTAATCGTTCAAGGAGAAAGCTGGGCTTCCTTGATAACACACTCTTTTGCTTGTTTTGATGCATATTTATTACGCAGGTGAGCAATTCTCCCACTTCATCCCTTGTAGCTGTGAAAGTTACTGCTGCACTCATCCAGTACTTGGAGATTACCATCAGACTTCACCTTCCCCCTGCCGATACCAGGCATTCTTACACACTTGCTGAACTCCATGTGCATCGAGAGACTACTCTTAGGAAGGAGCCACAAGAATATCTGCCTTCTAGAAGTGACAAACAAGATAAGTTGTGCTTTATTAGTTAACTGGCAAGCCTAGCCCAGAGGTTAGCACTGCCACTAAGAACCTCTCCAAGCTGTAAGACCTGCTGTATTCCTATTCCCATATGTGTTACCATAGCATGCAACAAAAACATTTTCTTATCAAGTACAAGCCTCTAATAAAGAATTTTTCTCCTAACTCTAGGTACAAGCTGTTGTTTCTTCACTGGTTGGTAGGGTATATAAATCAAGTCTGTATTCCTAGACAAAACCTTATCAGGTTGGATGGGGCTCTGAGCAGCCTGATCTAGTTAGCAGTGTCCCTGCTGACTGCAGGGGGGTTGGACTCAATGACCTCTAGTGGTCCCTTCCAACCCAAAACATTCTATGATTCTATGATTCTATGAAGAATTTGTGGAATACAGGAAGAAAAGAGCCATGATGTTCTCCAAATCCCTGCATTTTCTGCTAAGACCGTTCCCTTTACCAATTAATATAGGTTTCAAGAAAGTAGTCAGCCCAGGTTTTAGCAGGTAGGAAAAAAGAATTCATTGCTCCAGAGTAGGTAAATGATACAAAACAGTACCATAAAAGAGTACCATAATGGGTTGAAAACAGACAACTGCTGAAAAAAATTCTGGCAATTATTCTGTCTCCTCCTGTCTGGCAGCCAGCCATTTACCCTGGAAGTGTCTGGAGGGTGCTGTGCTTCCTGCAGAGCCTCAGGAACACTCCTTCACCCATACAAGTGCAGTGACTAAAGGAAAATGTCACTTTGGTAGCATCTCCTGAATCCAGGAATAATTTCCCTTTAAGAAGCAGGTTCCTGAGGAGGGGATTTCCCAGGGAATGACACCACTCCGGTTTTCCTCAGCGTCCCCTGATTTGACCAGCTGGGTTGCACCCGGTCACCGCGCTGTCCTGTGCCGTACCAGGGGATATCATCGTCCCACCCAGCTCCTGCATTACCCAAGAAGTCAATTCTTCTAGAGCTTCACAAGGCAAGTGTTTGGAATACTGAATATAAATCCTGGGGACTGTAAGAGAACCCTGAAAGTTGATGCCGGTACTACAGAAGCTTTGAGAGTCTTTGTACCGAAAGCTTACTGTGCTGAAACTTCAGCACTTTCACATTTATTGAAAAGTTTTATATATGAGCTAGGCAAAAAGAAAAAAAAGAGTTGGCCTACTGCTGCATTTAATACCCTACAAATACTCAAGGAAAACCGCACCCACAGGCAGCGTCCGCTCATTTCCAAGCCAGGGTGCTCCTCCCCAGACAGGCTCGCTCCGTTCCAAGGCCTCTGGACACCATCTTCACAAGACTTGCATGTAGATGCACCAAGCCCCACTCCAAGCTAAGCCACTAACAAGCACAATCAACTCAAAGAGCCTGTAAATCTCATTTTAAGGGAAGCCGGGGCAGAGCCAGCCAGAGTAAAACTGACCTTAAAAAAAAAAAAAGCAACACAAGAACGAGACAAAAGAGGGAACAATGGGGCTGTGGAGCAGGATTTCCCATTAAAAACAGTAATGCAGATACAGAGCAGCGACCTTTGCTATTGGCTCCAAAGTAGTTTCTACAAACGAAGAGGAGCATGCTAATTCAGCTTTAGGAAGTTTATTGTCCAGCCGTAAGATTCCTGTGTGCTATCCCTGTAGAATTGCTGAAGCATAGACTGAAGCAGCACATGAACCAAAGAAATGGCAACTGCATAAGCTCTTTTTATTAATTACAAATATCTTCTGCCAGGCAAAAATTGAGCATCAAGAGTGATTTGGTAACAAACACCCAAGTTAAATTGCACAGCCCCAGGCTCTGAAGCAGGATTACAGCACTGAAACACTTCACCACCTGCACAAATCTGATCTAGTATGCTCCAATAATCTGTTCCATTAGAAAACACTATCCTCTCGATCAGTGATTCTTTCAAATCACTGAAGGTAAAGAGCTTATCATAAAACAACTGGCAAAGTTCTTGGAAAAGGAGAAGATCACTGGACATTAGTTGGAGAAACAATCACTGCCTGTTTGACAACTGTCCACAGGCTACGTTTAATTCTCTTGCTGTTGATATCTCCCTGTCTTGCTCTGCAGTTTAGCAAAGGGAAAGATAAAAGCAGGTTGGGATCACCAGATTTCCCTATAGTCGTATCCAGCTGCTTACATCTGTACAGAATCCAACGTGCAAGAGGCCATATGCGAGAGACCAACCAGGCTGATACCCGTCTCAGCTCGTGACTGCATCAAATCAAATTAAGGGAGATTAGAAGAGCCAGATCCTCTGAGGTAGGGCACAGTGAATTCTGTTCTCCTTCCTCATGTTAAAAACCCAGCTAACAAACCCTCCTCATCTGAAGGCTACCGTGGAGTTAAAATTCGAACCGCAACATTGGGCACGGCAGGCCGCGATGACGCTTTCATTCATACGTAGCTCAGCTTCTCTGTAAGTGGTACCATGTATCACCAAGTTCCCCAAAGCCATGTGGGCTGATCTGGAACCAACCAAACCTAAGTGAAAAAGACATCCTATTCCAGACCAATGAGCATCACCATTTACATTTTTCTGTATCACAGGTTTGTCTACCCAAGGAGAACGTGGTGTTGGCATCGAGCATGGCACTTCCCTTTGCTAATGGTTTGCTTTGGCATCCTGAGCAAGCCCCCTCCTTAGCGCTAGAGACTGAGGACTTCCAAGCCCCCCGACTGATGGCTTCCAAGCCCCCCCCAGGGATCTGTCAGCAGCCCAGGGCCACACGTGTGTTCCTTTGCTTCAGGAGCCCTTTACTGCAGCTCCCAGTAAGTTCACAGCTCGGCCACCATGGTAAGGCTCAGGGCAAGCAGCTGCCCCTCCCCTGTACTGCCTCATGTCTTATGCCCATATTCCTTCCTCTCCCCCAGCCTTACTGAAGAAGCCCCTGGACTCTATTTTCTTAGCATACAATGTTGAATGATGTTGGCTGGGTAGGTAGAAGGGTGCTGCAGCTCCTTGGTCTACCTATAACGTGAACCATCTCTGTTACCCACACCAAAGACCCTTCATCTCAGTTTGCAGCTGGGACTGGAAGAAGCCGAGTCCCTACAGACAAACTGGAATAAGAGATTTCAATTTCTTAAAAGATGTCAAGAGCTAGATGTCCTTACCAGCGACACGCTGCTTCTGACACTGTACACGAGCGTTCCACGCATGTCCTTTCTTTGGGTGGTCTTTCTCCTACCTACAGCACTTAAAGTTTCTCTTGTTTTACAAAGAACATTAGCAGTCCTTACACCTGCAGATGCAGAAATGTAAACTCATTCCTGTCCAAGCACTGGCTATGTGGAGAGTACTGAAAAAACCAAAACAGCCAAACCCCCAAAATGTCACTGCTTTGTCTTCCACAGAACTACAGGTATGGTAGACTGAAACGCCAAGACCCCCAGTCAATAGCTTTGCTAGAATGATGCATGCATTTAACATACTTGGTAAGGGAAGAGCCTACAAACATTGCCTAGCTTTGCCCAGACAGCGTTACAGCTCACTATCACATATTTCTTACAATTAGAACCAGGAGAGAGCCTGCAGTGTTAGTATCTGCTCACGCTTGGATCCTCCTTATCGATAAAGCAAACATGCTTTGATTGTGCTTACCCACAATAAAAACTAATCAGAGCACGGCCATTAAGGTCACATTTGATTAAAACAAACAAGTTTTTGTTCCATCAAACAATATTGGTTTATGCTATTACCTGGAGAAGCCACCTGGTACGGGAGGGGAAGGATGTTTGCTGTCCATATGTTGAGAGCCAGAGCTGTCCAGACTTTGATCCCAGATTTAAAGAACAAGAGTTTACTGCATATTGGCAAGTTTATTTTGTAGTAAAACATTGTAACAGACATGTTACAGTCTGATTGCATAATTACAAGTGCTTGTGCATTCAATTACCAAAGCTTAGAACCCCTTAACAAGCACCCCCAGGATGCACCATGTGTCCTGGAAACCAGCCACGGTAGGTAACAGCCTGGCACCCTGCATCCCAATGCCTGACAAAGCACAGCTCAGAAAGGCTTTTAGTGGTTCGCAAAGGCAGAATAGAGATGGGAACTGTGCCTAGAGGTGAGGGCAGTTAGGAGAGCAGGTCACCACTGAGACACACTATTGCACCCAAAAGTCAGAAAACTTAGAAGTAATTTCCATCTCCCTGTGTAAAAGTTTTCCACATACAGCTATGTTAGGTCTGGCTTACTCGGGATTCCCAATAGAAGAGATTTCCACTGGGCTACCCTGCTGCACTACACAAATGTGACTGGCTTGGATGCTTCCCTTTTTTTTTCCCTGGGAGAGCAGCAAGCCCACTAGCTCACACGAAACGGAGGGGCCCCTTACTGTGTTCCAGATGACAAGTGAGGTCCTTCGCCACATACAATTTGTTACTTAAAACCCCTCCAAAAAACCAATCCAGTTTACTTGCTTTCGCAGCTAGCCTCCGCACAGCACCCTCCTCTCCCCGATCCCGTGGGCTTGCACAACAGGGAGGCTGTCGTTGGCTTTGGTCAAAACCCAACAGTGACACTTGCAGCTCACCCCACAGCCAGATGAGAAGTGGAATTCAATCTAAAAGCCGCTTGCTCCTTACGTTTTGAACAAGCCACTGCTACTTTACAAATAAGTGTCTGGACTAGAATAGTCGAGGAGCCTTCCAGTTGTAGAAGTGCCTAATTAAATTCTTACAGCAAGGTCTGTACAAGCAAACCTGCAGCGATACGAACGCTCTGCTCTTAACAGTGACATCCCCAAAGTCCTGTGGTGCCTTTCACCAAGGGGAAAGGTCTGGCTGCAGCCCCCAGCCCCCACTATTGCCAAGAGCATCCAGGGTGCCTGGCGCTTCACAGCTTAGTTCAAGGACAGGGTACCAAGCCCTGCATCCTATATACTCCGTGAGCTGCATATAAATCTTTCAAGTTTGCTTATTTGGCTTCAGTACTTACCTGCACAGGTCCTACACCTGGCAAGGGCGAGGAAGAACACTGCTTGTCCCACTGTTAGAGCATAATTTAAATCTAATAACTTAAAAAGTAGCAAACAACTTACAAAGCACTTTCAGGTGTCCCAGTTTATTTTTGCTCTTGGTAAATATTTGTGAATGCAAGCCGATCAATTACAGAAAAAAAAGAATGTGTGCAAAATTCCATACATCCCTTGTAACCAATCCACAGCACCCCCAAAATCTCTCCAGTACTAGAAAACTGCTTTGAAGATTTCAGATGTTAAGCTAAATATGTTAAAAAACTTTCACTAAGCTCTGACCCTCTAGAAGAATTCCTGGTCTTCCAGGCAGAAAGAGCACATCCTATATATAGGTTACGCTGACTTGTACTCTGGAGAGACTGAAGAGATTGGCTCTGATAGATGTGGTGCTAATCATTTTTAATGTCTCAGAAGATACCGCAGCCTGGCTATTTCGGGACACCTTTTCACATTATGAGATTCAGTTTCTTTATCCGTTCAATCAGAAAAACCCTTTGGAATTCACTTTGAAGTGCTCTGCCTCAGACACCAGATTCTGACAATTAGTTTCCAACTGAAAAAAAAAAACCACCCTAAAAGCACCCTTGTTAACACCCAACTTTTACAAACTTTCTGAAGCATCTGCAAAATGTGCCGAATTTAAAAACCTAAGCAAACTCACAGCCACTTAACGGAGAGCAAGAGTCACAGGACATTTGTTTCTCACCATCACCATGATTCAACGCCCAAGCACGGCTGCATTGATGTTACAAATGCAGAAGGGGCTCGTTTCAGTAAGTTGGTCTAATGAAGGGGCACCACTGCAGTACTTAAGGAAAAAGATTCCCCCCCCCCACCAAGCACCATACCAGAGCAGCTGTAGTTCAGCAAACCCAATTCTAACTAGCTGGGTTTTGTACAACTTGGACAAGTTGGGAAGGCAGAGAAGTCTATTTTTCTTCATAAAACAAAAGATGAAGTGAACCACCACCAATGGCAAAGAATGGATTAGCTGAGTGCTACTGTTTGGATGAAGACTCCTGGAGGTTCTTCCCATTACCACCACAGTAACTCCCATATAAATTAGTTGTTTCGTGCCTTCCACCTACAAAAGCCAGTCATCTTACGTGCAAAAAAGCTTTAAGACTTGACCAGCGATGACACAGAGCCTTTGAGAGAGATCTGCTTAAACAAATAATGCACACTACCTTATGCTAGCCTACAGCCAAAACCAAACACTCTAGAACACACCTAGGTGCAACAGACCCAAGGTATAGAGGTTCTATACGTACACAGCATCCAAAGTGGTTTTATTCTCCAGACTCAGCCTAGGTGCTCTATTTTTTGCTCCCCAGTGTTGCCACTTCTTGCTAGGCAAGGCAACTTCTAGAGAGCTGCACGCTTCTCCCTGCCCCGAGAGGTCACCGTACAAAGAAGCGGCCAAAACTGAAGCGGGTGCCAGATTGAGAAAGAGCAAACAAGACTGGGGACAGTTGTGACACCCTAGGAACTGCCAGCCCTGCGTTCCTTCCCAGGGAGACAGACACCGTTTGTCTCCAAAGGGCTGTGGGTGGGCAAGGGGTCCTTCCCCGCCCCAATTAAGGCAGCAGATGCAGGTCACGGTGCGCTGGTTCCAGGCACTGAGGTGGAGCCCCAGCAGCCAGAGGGTAAAGCAGAAGTTTCCTGGTACAAACACAGTCTGGAACAGGGAGCTCAGCCTTGCTCACTCTGACTTACCAAGCTCCAACCAAACCAATGGTCACCTACTCTGACATGGGACAGTTTGTTAGTTTTATTGTTCTTCACTTTCACCCAAACTTCATCTGCTAGCTACTCAGCACCTCATCTTCAGAAATGCTAACTCTCCAACTGGCCTTGTTTCCATTCATAAGGTACAAAAAAAAAATTGTTTCTTAGTCACGTATAAAACACCCACCAGAATGGAAACAGAGCTGCAAGACAGCAGATGTTTCTTTCCTAATCTATCAGTACAGAAACAGGAAAAAAAATTCTAGAGACCCAGTCTGAACACTAAGTTTAAATTCTATACAAGTTTCAGCCGTACATGTATGCAAGCCATGAGTCCATGCTGGAGGCACAGGTACGTTTAGAGACAACTCAAGCACTACAGCTTTCCATTACTGCTGAATTACAGAAACTGGCAGAAAACTTAGCCTACTGTGAACTACTCAAATCACATCACATGAATTTGTGCGGTACGTGAGAGAGAGAGTAGCTGGAGATAGAATGCAGCCAAGGTCCCAGAGGAAGAGGAGGTTCTCTGACCATTGCTAGGCCACTAAAACTGCCTACCCACAAAAATTAGAGAATAGTTCATCCTATTTTAAATCAAGCAAGAAAAAAGCTGCAGTCCCAAGCATTTCAGTTACCTGCGAGGGTGTACGTAGCACACTGCCTGACACATAGCTGAAGTCATTAGGGAGACCTGTGGTATCTTACTGGGATACAGGGACCTTGGAATGGGCCAGTGTGACTGGTATGGGTTAGGAGGCCTCCAGATGCTCCATCAGTGTGATGGAACTGCTCGTACAGATCTAGAGCAACCAGACCCCAAGATGAGTCCGAGTGCTCTTGCTAGACACATCCTCCTGGAAGAACAGCAGAACATCAACCTCTGCAACGAGCACAACAGCAAAAAAGTTTAGCAAGTTCCTCAAGCTACTTCCAGTTGCTGACTTTCCAGAAAGGCCTCCAATTACATCTGGCACGCCAAAGACAGACTACACGTATCAAAAGGCACCACAGCATAGGGATACTCAAATCCTGCAAACAGAGAGCTCCTGCTCCGTGAGGTTTAATTGATTTTCTCATTACAGATAACCGTGTCTGAACAAAACAGGCTCTGTGAGAGCAGAGCAGTGCATTTCTCAGATTTAGCCACCCTGGATAAATGAGAGAGGAGATGTAACACTAGAACATGAATCTGCCGAGATACTGCACAAGAAGCCCCACATACAGAGCTTACCCCGCAGGACCTCTTTCTCTGCCTGCCACAAAGAAAAACAAAACTTAACCTCTCAAAGCCTGGTAAGCTACTTCTCCCCATAAACTTCAGCTTTATTACATGTTGAGTTTTAAATGAGCTAGTAGAAGCTGTAAAGATAACTCATGATGGTTTGTTCTCCACCTGGGGGGAAAAAATAGTACAGCTTGTAGCAACATAAATAAAAAACCTTCCTTTTTTTAAAAGTAATTCCACTGCATCGGCAAATTCTTGATTTATGTCATATGATGGCAGTCTGGAAGCATTCAGCTGCTACCCAGTTGTGGGGGCCTGTCCAACCAACAAAAAAAAAAAAGCACTACAGCACTGGAATTCCAGTCCTAAATCCTTCCTAAATCACAGCCCATCCCACCCCAGACAGAGCAGAGAGGAGCAAAGAACAGGAGGTTTTCAACCAGTAATCAGATCAGAGTAGCCAGAGGGAATTCTTTACTTCATGAGATGCTAATAAAGTACTTACAGGGTTGTGAACTTCATCTGTTGAATGATGAACAGCCCACCAGTCAGACGTCCATTCCCAGGCATTTCCTACAATGTTGTACAAGCCATATCCATTGGGAGGAAACGCAGTGACCTATACAAGATATGGGACCAAGTGCCAGTTCTGTAAACCACTCAACATGAAATAAGGCTTTTAATCCTGAAGACCAGGCTGCTGAAGGGGCATTTGTCTTTACCAGGAGCTGCCGCCTTCATATCTCAATAGCAGACACCAAATTAGTAGTGCAGAACTATAACACTTTTACATACTCCATTTAAATAAAACCGAATGAAAGAATGAACTGTTATCATCCTCAATGTTCTCAGCACCACATTTCTGCTATGGCACATCGCATCTTCATGTCAGTTTTGGAGACTGAGCCTCTAAAGAGAGGCCCTGTTTGACCAACACACAGACCTGCACATCAGATCAGTGATCTGACCTCCATGCCCATGCTTACAGCTTCCAGATTCCCCCTCCCATCAGAGAAAAGCAAGGGTTGTCAACTCACACACATGCAAACTTCTCTACTGATGAAACTTTTTGGACTTACTTTAACTACCATTTGCTAATTCATTCACGCTCTTGTTTGCCTTTAAAATTCCACTTCAGTGTTTGCCGTACTAGACAGACTCAACCTTTCCAGAAAGGGAAGTTTCATTTCTTCTAAACTATTGCATGATTTTTGTGCCTCGGAGAAAACTACCCAAAAAGTGAGAGTTCAAGAGATTGCAATGCCAAAAGTGCAGGCAAGAAAGTATTTCAGCATCTGACTAGAAGCTGACTGGAAAGGGAGAGAAGAGGTCAGTTCAAGAGGAACTAAAAACTAAAATGAAAGTAATCTTTACTTTTCAGTTCACTTTTAAAAAGTGTCCCTTTGTAATACTCAGGCCTGCAGTGAAATACACTGTAAGCTTACAAATCTAAAGGCAAAAGAGCGCAGAAATGGAAAACAGCCACAGTTCATTGTGTTGAACACAGACCTCCATTTTAGGAAGATGAAGGTCATTTCCATGCAATTAATTCACCACGAGACACACTTACAGGTGCAGTTCCTTTGTATCCATCTTCTGCGGTGTTATTTGTTGGGAACACTCCCTGCCAGATATTGGCATAATGTTGACCTTTGGGCTGAAGCTTGTTGCCCCACGGGAAAAGCCTATCCAAAGACATACAGAAGGACAGTGGTCAAACACTTTTCTTTTTTAATAAAAAAAATGAGACACACTACACATGCACCTTCTTCCCCACCTTACCCTGAAGAACTGTTTGCATTCCAGTTCTGTTTGTACCAACTTCTAGCAGGTTTTCAAGGAGAGCCAAGGGTTCTACGAGGACAGTTCCCAAATGGAGGAGGGAAAGGCAGCGCTTGCACTGCCCGGTGCAGCAAGCAGTCCAGGACACAGGATGGAGAAGACAAAGCTGTTATTCACCTGGTCTTTCCCTCCTCCCCAAGCCCACAGTTGGATAAGTGGCAGATCCAGCAACAAGAGTTGCTGCACAGCAACGTAGTTATTTACTTCTTGAGCTCTTTTGTGACTCTTTTGGCCCTGGCACTAAGGTTCTTCACTACACCTCTCATCTCCTGCAATAGCAGCAGCCCTGTGTCCTGGCATTTTGTCACATCTCCTCCTCTTGGGCTCTCTGCATTCTCCTCCCATTACAGAGTTCAGATTACAATACACCAGTTAGTTATTTAGGGAAATTCACTTACCTAAAGGAATCTGTTCAGAGTAAGTCAGTGTTAGATCTACCACAGATGTGCACACCACACAGGAAAGACATTGAGGGTAATAAAAACCCACACAACTCTTCCCTAGCTTGTAAATACCAGTTTTAAACATTTATCAGGGACATATTTGTGACAGGTACCTATTTTCAAGGCCCCCTCGACAGCCGTATTCCCATTCAGCCTCAGTTGGCAATCGTTTCCCTGCCCAGGTGCAGAATGCCACAGCATCATTCCAGGAGACATGAAGAACTGGATGATCCATTCTGGGGAACAAAATAAATAGGACAAGATCATCAGCAGAACCAGGCAATCTCACAGCCATACAGCACAAGCACTTCATGAAACTCTTAAAAGTGATGGCCCCAAAGGGGTGTGAGGAATTTCACAGTTCAGTTAAAACTGGACAAGGTGTCAGATAAAATAGCTTCTTCCCTGTAAAAGTGCAGACAGACAGCAAGCTGCTGGTAGATGCTAGATGGCAAACGCAGCCAACAGACAAAACTGAGGAAGAGGTAAAAATGAAGTTCTGTTTGTCTGATCATGCTTTTATGAACAGCCCTGTACAGTTCACAAAGACATTTGTAGTTCACACAAAAGCTCCCATCTTTCCTTTGGTTTGGTTCCAGGATTGCCCTTACAATCCCAGAAGACGACAGGACCAATGCCCAGTCATTCTTGTCACAAGAATCCTCCTCATCCAAGGCTCTAATAGACCAAGATACTTCAAGAGCCAAGAGTACTGGTCCAGAAGACAGATAACCGAGGACATCCTATTAACTTGTCTTTCCCACCTCATTTAACGAGCCAGCATATGCCCGTCAGTCCATGAGGCTCCCTCCACGTGGCAAGCTCACCAGCACTTGCGCTAGGCTGGGCTTGCGCCATACTTCTACAAGACTAGATTTACATGGCGAGTTTCCAGCTCTCTTCTGTGGACTGTGACCTAAATTTCTCTGTCTCCCCCTAACAACGCCTCCTGATATTATCTCTATTTTTGCCTCAGATAATTCTTTCATTGCCCTTGGAGAACAGACAACGGACTTGTTACTAAGCAGTTCAGCCATCAGATGATGTTACGCTAACATAACGCTGTCCTTAGAGGACTCAAAAACATGCCAGCGTCTACTAGATCTAGGCTAGAGAGTCTGACTTTATTTCAAACAGCAGTTTTGAAACTTTAACTAGTTAAGGCAGCTGGTGCCAACTTCATCAACAGCGGCCTAACGAGAGAAAGTTGCCATGTAGGATGTCCCAAATGAAGACCGTCCAAGTAAGCGTGCAGTAACACACAACTGAGCAACGCCTTTCAACACGTGCAACCCAGGGCTTGTTCTGCAGTATCCATAAAAAACACCTGAAAATAACGAAGCCTTTTGAGTTTCTAGGCATAAAATTAACTCTACTTCTGAACTGAAAGAGATCATATAAAGACATGCATCAAGTTTCAGGGCTCATGCTAGCAAAGCACAGTGCTAGCTATAGGCTAAGGAAAAATGCAGTTTTCCACAGCATTTAGAGCTTCTAGATAAGAGTCATAACTGATTTTCCAAAAGAGTCAGCCTACAAAGCCAGAATACATTAAAAAAGGCACAAAACTCTTCAGTCATCTGCTGCCAGAGAGACAGACCTCCAAATCCCAGACAGGGGACACGCTACTGGGCTCCTAGAGTACGCACGCAGGGAGTATTTAGTGTTCTTCTCCAAAACCAGATCTGCACTGAAGGGTTTCTGAAGTTGCTGATCCTCTAAAGACCTACTCTGTTTCACTGCTGATATACAAGCGTGAACAGAAAACACACTGAAGCACGTTTCAGTATGGTCTCTTTCCCCTTGGGTGGAAAGTGCTTATGGAACTTTTTGAAATACCGCTACGCCATTGACCATAAAACCACTGCAACAACTAGTAAGTGTGAAAATAGTCACAGAAGCAGCAGCAGGCAGATGATTAATTAAAATCCCCCTTCTTGCACCTCCATCCAGGGTGCAAATTTACAGGTGTATTTACAAGCACTGTGCATTATAACTGAATGGCCATTTATGGCTTACCTGTTGGAGATAGTAGAGTCAGGACCCTCGGGATGCTTCCAGTTGGCTCCCTTCACAGGCAACCACCAGGGAGCTGCTGCAACCTGAAAAGGGACAAGAATGGCCAGGGAAGAGGACTTAAATTCCCAGCTAAAGGCTGTTGTGGAAAACCACCATGGGACAACAGGCTGCAAAGCTTTCACTCGCGGCTCGTGGCTCTGCCTGCAGCCAACTGAGCTATTATTCTAACAAACCAAGATGATCATTTGATCCACATTACAATACTGCTGGCCGGGGAATAGCCCAAGGGATGGAACAGCACAAAGAAAATACCCAAACACCTAAAAAACAGGGGAGAGAGAGGGAGACCAAGTCCTGAGCGTACTTTTCTTAAGCGCTGCCCTCTGGCTGTCCCTCCTCCCCTCCCACATTTGCTCACCTCCAGGTCTGATACAAGGCAGTTTATTCTCTTTGAAGGCACAGCCTTCAGCACGCTACCTGTGGAGGACCAGACTGTCCCCTCAGAAATTCTCAATTATAACTCTTCACCCCAGAGAATGCATGCCAAGAACATTCATATTGTAATGGATGGAAGCGGTCACCTGGAATGTTAGTTTTACTCGATTCCGTTACAACAGTATGCCCCCAGTACAGTAAAACCAGCAGATCTCCTGGCTGACTTCAGTCTGACACATTCTGCAGAGATGATTTTTAAAAAAAAAAAAAAAAAAAAAAAAAAGACAGTTGGGGCTTAAAGAGAATTTTCATCCCAATTATTTGCTCTCTAGACTCAGTGTTTTGAAATACCTAAACCAAAATCCTGATGACAACCCTTAACTAGGGTCAAAACACGCATCTTGAAACACATTTGCTTTCCAGTTAATTAACTCAGTAAGCTGATACTAAATTATTTGCTATCAGCTTCCAGAAGGTGGAGACAGAAGAGCCACAGAAGCAATGCCTTTTATTATTTTTTTTCCAGTTGGTTTGGTGAGCAACGTCAAGCAGAGAAAATACTCCGTAACAGTGCAGACATCGAGTACTTCTCTCTAAGCAAAAGTCTCAAATCTGGTTCTGCAATGCCAAGGAATTATTCCTGGAATACATTCATTGAGGATTTCTTCTATTAAGCATACTTCAAAGCTGAGAAGGTCAGTGCACAGCACGTTTAACTATTCTATTCTGATTCATATTCACTTAGAAATACTTATCTTAATAATGGGGCCTTTCAGAAAATTGAGGCAAAAAAAGAACACTTATGCTAACCATCAACAGTGGGTTTATTCCAGCAGCCTGAGTGCTTGCTTCCAATAGACTCCTATTACAGAGATAATTTCCATAATGAACAAAAATCAAAGTAAGGAAGCCTCCAATGCTTTAGGAGTTAAATCTACCAGCTGGTTAGCCCTAGACCTGGGAGGTCCAGCTGCTGTTCTAATACTGTCCTATAGCACAACCTTCAGCAGCTTCTGCCCTCCCTGCTGCCCCACAGCTTTCTCTGCTCCAGAGGTGGCAAAGGGAAGAAGCAGAATATTCATTTCTCTTCATCATGCTGCTAAAACCAACTCTGTGAAGCGTTATACACACAGGTAGGAATTGTGCCAGGAGTGTTATCCTCTAACTCACCAAATCCTTCACAGAAAAGTCCAAAAGTCAGTCACTGAAAGCTGGTACTCGGGAGGCAGGGCATCAGCCTGGTCAAACGATTTTAACAGTAGTTTCTAGGAGGAAGCTGCACCCTTCAGCAGTGACGAACATTTAACACGTAATTACATGTGTGTGTGAGAAAATTATCTACGACAAACATAAGCTGCTGAGAAAGAACTCTGGTCCAAACTACACAGAATTTGAATGCTTCAGTAGGAAAGTGAACAGTTAGCCTAAGAGATAGAAGTGGTGCTAACACACAGACACACGATCTGATTTTTAAAGCATGTCATCAATCTATGCTGTAGCAGCTCCCATGACAGCTTTTCACTCTTCTCCCATCACCACATACAGATTTTTGCCTACAGCATACATCTGGGTACCTCACCTAAAAGCTCACCCTAAGTCAACAGCAATCCTGGACTAAAGCTGCAGGGCTGTTGGCTTAAGCTGAGCTCAAGAGCCCCCAGTGCTTTGCGAGCTCTAGGCAAGAGCGCTGGAATCCTGCGGGACTCCCCCAGGCTGGGAAGCCATCCACACACGGGTTGCTGATGCTTTCTCTTTCAGAGCAAGAGAAGACAAAAGAAATAAAGATGCTCCCAGCAGCTTGCGATGACAGAGATGTTCTGTCTGTGTGCTCTCCCCCCAAATGGGACCCCTCAGGCACACTGCTAAAGCAATGACATTTCTTAAAGATCCTGCTTCATGATCTCCCTAGCGTGAGAAGCACATAAATCAACACCAACTACATAATTCTAGCTCAGTACCTAGCAAAGCCAGCGCCAATCTCCCCACAATCGAAGCCCCTACCCTTTTCAAAAAAGCTTGAGAAGTATTTGATCTCTCTCTAGAAACTGCAGCTCTGTTTCTGAGGGTTCAAACCCAAAGATGGGATCTTCAGTCAGATGCTCTTGCAGCGCTACAGCTTCAGGATGACCAAGCTGCTAAACAGAAACTACAGTCAATAGGCTTAAAACTAGTCTTATTTAACCAATTCCTTCTGTATTTTGAGCTTTAGCCTTTAATCTGTACTCAAGATAGGATGGAAATCCAAACTTAGAATTTTACAGCTCTTTAAGGAGAATACGAGCGCCCCAGTACTATTTGCTAAAGGCTCTCCGTGAATCTGAAAGATCATGAGTAAGTCTTCATCACAATAGTTTTAAGCACAACAAATTTTGTAAATTAAACTGCTGGTTTTTGGATAGAAGTCTCTGCAGGACACTGCAAAGGCTTATGCTTTAGAAGACTTTCATCTTGGAAAACACTTTTGTTATACAAAAGAAAAAACAGATGATTTCAATCAAAACGGTTTATTTTAAACCAAGGAAAAATATGATCTCTCCACACGAGAGCACTACGTGTGCACGTCTTCTGTTTCTGGCTCCGCTGAACTGAACGGCTGCCAGTCTCTGCAGAACACCCAGATCTTTAGAGGAGTTACACACAGAGTACTAGGACAGTGATAACAGTGATAGACTACGTACAGCCTTCAATAATTAATTGGAAACTCATCTAAAGTCAGCCACTGACACCAGCGAGCAGGCACCAAGATGCTCCTTCTGCAAGAGAAAGTCACGCACCTGAAATCTACAGTCCTTCCCAAAAACGTCTCAGAAGTCTTTAAAGCTTTTAATTGCTCCCAATCTAATTAGTACAAGAGCTAATTAGACAGAGATATTAGCACACCATAGTTAATACAGCAAAGCCTTCCCTTGCCACTAACAAGCTTAGTTACTTCCATAATGCTTCACGTTCTCACGCTTCGCTCCGAAACACGCGTTCTGTGGACTGGCAACGGATTTGTTCTGTAAAAAACAGCAGCACATGCTGCTGAACCCATGCTGACGAGGTACTGAGTTAGAGGACAGCGTCTCCTTCATTCGGATTGACTCCTTACAGCATCGCCTGTTGCTTGGAACAGACCTGACCACCCCTGCTCCGCAAGCGTCACCCAACTGCCCCGGTCCGTACGGGACGGCAGCTCTGGGAGCAAAGCACCCTGCAGAGGCAGAGCAGCTCAGCGCTTGCTTTGGTCCGACCCAGCTGAAAATTTGGATTATCCAGCTCTCTGCTCCAGGATTAAACTTTAAGGACTCATAGCGCTGTCAAGAAAATGGAGCACGATATGGTAATACTGGGAAGATACACTCACAGTTCACTCCGACCTACAAGTTTTCCACTCAACCGAAGCAATTTGCAGAACTGAAGCCTATACGCCCACTATCAGCTTGCATAAAATGCAAAGTTTTAAGTATTCAATTTTCTTTTCAAAGTAGGCTGGGATATCCTAACATTAATTGCTCCATTAACCGGTGATTTCAAGATTTTTTTTTTTTAGACTACTTTACAGTTACCTTGAAGAAAATTCCTTCCTAAATATACATAGAAAAATGAAAGGGATGAACATCAGGAAAGTCAGTCTCATTGTCAGTGTTACACCATCACTGGCACTGCAAAAGCAGTAGGGGATACCCTTACGAAGACATATACACACAAAAAAACCCCAAACCCCAGCCAATAACCATGAAAACATTCGTATTGCTCTTGCACGTAACATGGCACTGGCCATGTCAGATAAAAACAACCCGTCACTTTAGCTCCAAATTTTAATTCAAATCATGTTTATGTATTAGAAGAATTAAGAAAAATAAACTCAACCAAGCAGCTAATCTTGGCTCTAATTCCATTTCTAACATGCAGCAAGTCACTTGAAATAATAAAGCTGTAGATTTTAACCTTAAGGCAGGCCCATAAGCTGAGAAATTCATGCTGCTGTCCAGACATGGGCAGCACCAAACCTTTTTTTGATGTGCTACAGCATTATAATGCTATTTTAATATAAAAAGGCCTGCTTACACCAGGTCAAAAGTTATTTCAGAGTAAGAACTTTAGCAATTTAGGAATCAATTAGCTGAAAAGAGATTTTGAAAAGAGATTTTGAGTGAAAAGCAGTCTAAGTCTGGAAAACATGAATCCTTTATTAAACAGTGGGTTCTTAAAGAAAGATGCGCACACTTCAGTTTCAGAAGCCGACTTAACAGGTTACCATTTGTTCGAATCAGATCGTGTTAAGCACTGTACAGCTTGAATTTGCAAAAGCATCCTCTCGGCTGCAAAAGCAACGAGTGCATAGGCTGGAAGCTAGGAAGTTATGAAGCATTACCTCTGGGAAATACACCCAGGGGTCCGGACACCCTCATTGCTAGCACTGGTAGGATGTGAGAAAAAAATTAGTTATTCAGTAAAGAACATAATCTTTGGATGAGGTTTTATTTTATCCCTGTAAGGCAGTTACACATAAATCTCTGTCAATTTTTCCTCCTCTAAGCTGTATCCCACACCCTGAACAGCTGATTAATGAGCTACTGAAGAGAGAGGCAGACAGAAAATAGAACATTTTTAGTAGGGCAGGGAGTTTAAGAAATAAAAATAATTACTGTGCAACAGATGAGCCACTGCCATTGTCCTCTCAGAAACCAGAAAGAAGTCCCATTAGCTGGGGTTCTGGTGACAAGCAGCTTTTTATCTGTTTTTCTAAGTGCCATTAGCCTACCTTCCCAACAACCCTCACCAAGTTTCTCCCTGGCTAAGATCCAGGGCAGAGATCCCCCTCCCACGGGCAGCTCCCAAGGACTCCGCAGCACGGGAGCCCGCTCTGCCAGCAAACGGGGAACGTCACCCCCCTCCTGCCTGCGGGAGCAGACCACAGGTACAAACAGAGAGGCCGTGGGTTGAGGGTGGCTCAGCAGTCCCAGGACCAGCGAGCAGCAGCTCCTCTGCGTCAGCACAGCCCAGCTCCCAGCATTTGGGCTGGCTGGGGTCAGCCCCTCCATCACCTCCCGCTCCGGGGTCAGAGAGGGAAACCAGAGGAGGGCAGAGACAAGAGACAAAGCTTGGCCCCGCTCCAATTCAGCCTGGCAGTCAGATTCCAAACCCATCAGGCCACGAGTTTGAAAGAAGCCGGAGCCATGCACCAGTCCCACTTGATCTCTTCAAGCCCTTTTCCAAAGGCAAGGAGAAGCCCTTCGGCAGACGCACGCTCCCCGTCCGCCGTGGCCGGTCTGTGGCTCTGCTGCTCCTTGTTGTCGGCGCACTGGAAGCGGCAGGAACGTGACCCATTTCTGTGCAGTACAGCATCTCTATAGCAACGGGCTGGTGTTTAAGTTGAAACAGCTGTAACCGAGTCGGGGAGACGTCGCAATGTAAATAGTGTGGAAGTGAACACCGCGCTCCAAGGCTCGAGACAAAGACTAGACCTCTCCTAGCCAGTTATCAAGGCTGTCATAGCAGCTGCATGGGGGAGCCACAATCTACGCGTGCAGCTAGAATTCATGTTTGTACTTGAAAATACTCGGCAGAGAAGAACAATTATGTACATAAGCCGAACTGAAACGCGATTGTCAAATTCTCCACCAAATCCGTAATTCAGCATGCTGAAACGGCTCAGAAGTAGACAGTTGGGTATTTTTTTCCAGAGATAACTAACACTCGATGTTGCCAGCCTCTGCAACGCTACTGCAAGCCCTATGCTATTTAGTATATCAATTAAAAGCCCCAGCTCCCTAAAAGCTCTAATTACAGAAGAATCTGTTTTCATTCCTGTTTTCAAAGGTTTCTAGCCTCCCTCATTAGCCCAGAAATGAAAGCAATAAGGGTTTTTGATTAATACTGAATATTGATATTGTTTGCCTTAAGTCCCGCTATTTTAAAGTAGTTTGAAATTTGCAGTACTGCAAAAAGGAAAGGCGGCAACTTTATAGAATAAATAGGTTTTAAGTCATCAGTTAGAGAAAAAACTTCAAACTTAATTAGAAACTCACACTTTACTTTTATGAAGGGACCTTTTCCTTTGCATAAGGAAAGGTCGTTGAATCTCATTCAGTGTAATACTTAACAGCTACGTCAATCCTCCAAGAAAAATAACCAAAAATATTTGACGCTAAAATCCAGTAAGATTCATTAAGTGCAAGTTTTGGAATCCAAAGCAGCTTCTTTTGAGGAACTATTCCTGGTGAGTTCCATCTCTCGAAGTCTGTTTTTCAGCCAACATCTAAATCTGCACTCAAGCTAGTAATTTTTTTCCAATAACCAAGTGAATATGAGCTTTAAGAAAATGAGGCGTGCATGGATGTATCTACAGCCTGAGGCACAGCAACGCCCCACTTTAAAGCTGTAGTTTAGACTAATAAGTATGGACTAATATTACTGGTAATTCCCGGTGAGAGATGCTTCCTGCACATCATGCTTTATCCCAGTAGTGGGAGCACAGCGTGAGAAGGTAGAGATCAGCGGTTGAGTAGCTCCATCCTCCCAACGCCTTGTCAGGGATATGTGAAGCATTGGGGTCTGCAAGAAACAGGCTCACCCATCTCTCCCTTGGAGTTCAGCTTCCTCTCTGAAAAAGCAAAAGCCAAGTCTAGTAGAGATGAAATTTACCCTTAAAGTAGCAACAAGTGTATTTGTCAACTTCTGCTTATGCATCCGGTGTGTGTTGACATCTTTAACAATATCAGACAAACTACAGAAGAACCAACCTGCTGTCCCACACGCCACAGATAAGCGAGGCGTTACCACATGTTCTCAGAAGGTACAGCCTCCAGAGTAACTGCTGCAAACGCCAGCACCGCTATCCTGCCTGCAAACATGGCTCATTGCAGCAGTAATTTGAAATACTCATTTGAAATGCATAACATTCTCATTGGTTTTATAACAGGACTGTGCCCTTTGAGTTACAGCCTAGAGGCACTGCTATGAACAGGCACATTGCACAGCTCAAGGCCACTGCAGAGGTTTCCATACAAACAGGGGTGAAAGTAGCATCCATGGGTTCTAGATCAGCCTGAACTCCTTAATTGTATTTGCTCAAGTCTGCCGGTGAACTAATTTCATTGCTTTTTCAGACCGAAAATTCAACACCTCTTAAATACAAATTAAGTATACAGATTTGTACGCTTTCAGTCTCTTCATTGCAGAATTTATCTGGCCCAGAAGCAAGAATTAATTTTGCTACCTTCCACAAGCCAAGAATAAAAGTGTTCCCACTACTCTCCAGTGAGCAGATCCGACTTGTGCTGTACTCCAGTCTCGGTAAGTGCTATCCCTGTTTACCTTTTTCATGGTAGCTGCACAGCAAGCAAAACTCTTGCAGTTATTTGCCAGAGCTCTCAAATCCCCTCACTGGCAAGCATGCTTCAGTACCTCCTCATTTCACAGACACAATCCCCATGCTTTTTGCTCTAGGGTACATTAAAGTGCCATATAAATGGCATTTTACAGTACCATGGAATAATAGCACTGGGCACACGAAATTCCCCCCTCTCTACTTCCTCCTTAACTCAGTCAGGGAGATAAAAGAGCAGCAAAACAGTTACATCATAAAATAATAGCAAAATCTCTAAATGTTGAGCTTTTTCCATTTCCCCAAATTCTCTCAAAAGAGGAGGAAAGAAAAAAACAATCTCCAAGTGCCAGGCTATTGGCAATTCTAGGCTGTGCTTTATCCGAGACATCTAAACCAAAGGCCAAGTACCCAAGAAAGGCCATACCTTCATAGCTGTAAGAGATGCAGTAATTAGTAGATGGTAGACGACAAGCTGACCATGAGCCAGCAGGGTGCCCTTGTTGCCAAGAAGGCCAATGGAATCCTGGGGTGTATTAGGAGGAGTGTGGCCAGCAGGTCGAGGGAGGTTCTCCTCCCCCTCTACTCTGCCCTGGGGAGACCCCACCTGGAGCACTGGGTCCAGTTCTGGGCTCCCCAGTTCAAGAAAGACGAGGAACTCCTAGAGAGAGTCCAGAGGAGGGCAACGAGGATGATAAAGGGTCTGGAGCATCTCCCCTACGAGGAAAGGCTGAGGGAGCTGGGCTTGTTCAGCCTGGAGAAGAGGAGACTGAGAGGGGACCTCATCAACACCTACAAATATCTTAAGGGCGGAAGTCAAGAGGACGGAAGGAGCCTGTTTACAGTGGTGTCCAGTGACAGGACTAGGGGCAACGGGTGCAAACTGAAACATAAGAGGTTTCAGTTGAATATGAGGAAGAACTTCTTTACTCTAAGGGTGACAGAGCACTGGAACAGGCTGCCCAGGGGGGTTGTGGAGTCTTCTTCTCTGGAGATATTCAAAGCCCGCCTGGACGAAGTCCTGTCTAGCATGCTCTAGGAGAGCCTGCTTTAGCAGGGGGGTTGGACTAGATGATCTTCCGAGGTCCCTTCCAACCCTTGCAATTCTATGATTCTATGATTCTATGATTCTGTTTTAATCTGCAAGTCTAAGAACTGATTTTTAACACGTGAAGCTCTCAGGACTTGTTAAGGCCACACAAAATGTTTTGGTTTCAAAGGACCTTCCACCCCCGCCCTAGAAAATCCTTCTTTATTTGAAAAAGTCCCCCGCCAATTCTATCAGCAACACCCTCATCTGCTCCAGTGTTAAATTTTTGCTCTCTGCCAGGTTACCACCACAAACTTAGAGGCCAAAACTGTAACTCGAGTTCCCAGAAATCCAGAACAATTCAATTATTGGCTGCTACACCCCTTTTTACTGCTTCCCTTCCAGAGGAGGGTTAGGCCCAGCCTACATTCCTGTAGCAGCGGCTATCTAGGAGACCACCTCACCTCCAGGAAATGCACACCCAAAGCTCCAACAATCACTCTACGTGCTAAGCTGGTTTGCTCCTGCATTAGCTTTCACCAGCCCCACCTCTGTTCTAATTGAGCTGCCTGCTTCCTTTCAGGGCCTATGATAAATTAGTCTGGTTTAAGAGCCGGAGAAGCCAAACCCCCAGATACTCCCCAACAGACACATGCACCTCATTCTTTATAGGAGCTGTTATATACCACTTAGCTCGATATCTTCACTTCCCCCAGTTCTTGCACTACATATGCAATGCTACTTCCAAAATACACATTCCTGTTGCTCCTCCCCTATACTCACATTTGCATTTAGCACCCCGGTGCTTCAGCTGGGGAAAAGCCTTATTGAAACACATCTGAGCCCCTAAGGCACAGTGAAAATGCAGTCCTTTCTCCCATCAATTGCTGGGGGTATTTTCAGTACCAGTAGCTCAATGTTTACATCTTATTCCTGCTTTTCACAGTGACAGTTATGATTCAGGAAGGTACATAGCACAAGCTAAAAGACTGACTAAGATACAGATTGAGAAACAAGCCTTAGTCTTCACCATTGCTGATCATCACTATCTGCTGATGCAAACCCATTTCATGCAATGTATACTTTTCCTGATTACATTTGAATGGTTACACTGCAGCAGCCAAGCTTTAAATCATGCTCTTTTAAATAATTGAATAGTATTAGATTCCTTTCACCATTTTTACCCCAGCAGACACCAGTAAAATTTAAACATTTGGGGCAACGTAACAAGAAGCTAGCTTTTCCTTTCTATTGTTTAATTTAAGCTTGCAGATCCCTAGGAAGGATTTGCTTTTGCAGAACCCTTCAAGTCCCTGACCCGTAGGTGAGATGCTTCTGCATTTTAGCAGTAAGCAGCTTCTTGCAAGTTGTCTATAGAAACTTGTTTCTTGAAAGCAAAAAATGCATTAGCAGTTTTCTATAGCTTATTAGTTTCAATTAGCTGGGATAAGCATGGCCTACCCGGAGTTTGGTTGTCTGAGAAGAGTCTGACTGCATGACATTCTGACACCACATCCCCATGGCCAACTGCAAGGTGCTCGCTTGCTCTGCAAACTGCAGTCACAAAACAACAAAACACCCTCAAAACAAAGAAGGTCTGCACAGTACTCTCAACATTTATAACCTCACAGAAAATCCATACTAGAACAACAAAAAGACACAGTTTTGAAAGGCAGAAGCATATAGAGATAAAATTCTAAGCTGTATCTTCAGACATGAGAGTTCTCTTCCCAGCGCTACCACTGAGCTGCCTTCCGACACCTCCTTGCAGACAGAAGTTTCGTGCTAAAAGTTGGATTTCAGGGCATGTAGCTGGTGAGGGGGCAGGCAGACAGGAGGAAGGAAAGCAGCTTTTAGTTTTGTTTTCACCTCCTCACAATATTACCATGTTTTAGAACATAAATTTGTCTACAGCATCAGCATAAAGTGCCAAACTACAAAGGAGGCAGTCGCTACTTTCCAGATCACCTTACCAAAATCATTAGTACAATCTTACAATCTCTGTGCTGATTCTGACAATGCTGTGCATGCCAGTAACTCACAAGATGACCCAGTAATAACTGCTGAAAAGCACGGCAAAAGGACAGTCGCACAAAGTTGACTTTTAATAAATACAGAAAACTTATAAAGCAGCAGCCAAAAAGACCAGTTTGGGCTCCCTTCCAGCCCTCTGGCACAATGCTTGTTCTGTTAGCACTACAGCCAACACTCCAAAATCTGGCTGACACACCCAGGGAAGTGGCTCCCACCACTCTCTGTGTGTTTATACAAATAGCCAAGACAGAGCCTACACCAGCATTCTTAGGGTTGGTTGGTTTGTTTTAAAACAGAGAGCCAGATTTAGGGATTTCTGCATTGCAGAACTAGGGCAGGAAAAACAATTTCTCTAACACTGACAGCTGAATTTTCCATTGGGGTGATGGGATGAGCCCACCTGCATTTATTCTACCTTCAAAGAAAGAGTTGTGCTCCTCTACAGGTGCAGTTTCACTTAACACTTAGTTATGTCTGATTGCCAAAGGATGCAGTTTCAGACCTGTTACTACCTTGCTCCTTGTGTACATCCTGCTTTCCTGTATCGATTCAAGCAGTTGCGGAATGAGCCAAGTGAGCATTGCTGATCCAAAAGAAAATTAACCAAAAAAGCAGACATTCCCATCCAGAATAAATGCAATTTGAAGCCACCCTCACCCACCCCCAAAACTGCCACACTATGCACATCAGAACGCTTTGTTTCCAAAGCCTTTTTAAAGGCATGGGACAAGAAATCTGGAAATGCAGTGCGTTCATCAGAGCTGAGGATAATTCTGATGGGAAGGGAGATCGCGTTGTCCAAACTTCTGCTCAAAGCAGATAGATTCATCCAGGAGATGACAAGACAATCTACTTACGATCAGGAGCTGTAAAGGTTAAGTGACCGGTTAAGGAGGAAGTAAATAAAGCCTAAGAAATGCTCAGCAACACATTCACAACAGAAAAAGGGAAAAGGGGGACAGGGGAGCTTGGTTACCCAACTTTTTTGTTTTTTAAATGAGTATTCACTTCCACTTAAGATGAAAACTGGATCAGCTCCAGTTTAATCAGCATTGCACCTACCTGGATCACTATCTTGCCCCAGCAAGTTGAAGGGAAGTGAATAAAGAGCGAGGCATACAGCATCTTTCTACAGAGATGCAGGAAGCACAGTAAACTTTGAGTCTCCTTATTCTGTTGCAAATTGCTTCTAGACTCAGGTCTGCTGTAGAAACGGCACTTTGGAATATTTGTCTCTAGTTAACCTAGAAAAAGCACTCATGCAAGCATCGCTATCTTATCAAATACACAGACTGTCCTCATTTTCTTAAATCAACAGGATGCAGGATTGACCAGCTTTGTTTAGACACAAGACTGCGTTGGCAGAGCGTGCCAGCCACACGTACGTGTGCTCTTGGAGCCAGAAGCACTCCTGTTCTTTACCTACGCAGCACATTGATCAGCAGAGCCACGACTGACATCCGAATTCCCAAAGCATCGCTGTGTCACGTGTAATGCAAATAAACAGCCTTGTATCTGCACCACTTACTACAGTCTTAAATATCTCTCATTTAGGAGGCAAAAAAAAGACAAGAAGGGGTTGATTCTAACTGTTGCTAATCAGGGGTAGATTTTTTTTAATTGTTTGCTTAAAAAAAGAGACCAGAGAATAGACCACAAATCCTCCATAAACCCCATTTTTGTACATGGCTTTGGGAACATCACACAATTTAGGTATTATTGCCATAATTGATAACACATCTACCCCAGTGATTGCCAAGTAAGCTGTACCCTGCTGCGTTACTCACTGCCTGGTGGATGCCAGCCTTCACTTCTTCACTCAGCATTCCCTCAAACACAAAGGAATCGCCAAATTTCTCTGCCTGTAGAAAGAACAAAGGGTTGAACCATATTATCAGAGGAATGTTGTTCTTAAAATGCCACTCACATTTACAGCTTTATTTTATCGAGGATAAGGAAATTCTCGTAGTAATTTTGAGCTCTCTTTCAAGGAAGAGAAGGCTTTTTATCTCTGGATGTCATTGTTCTTCAACAGCCACTGGACAGATGGTAGCTCACAGAGCTTCTGCAAATGTTTTTACTGTTATTAATTAAAAATGCAGCTCCCATTGTCCCAACTGCTTTAAAACACTACAGTCAATAATCTAACATTCAAGGGCATATTTCATTTCTCTTATTTTTCCTCTGGGAATCGCAGTGAAAGACTTAAGCCTTGTCACTTACTGCTCCTCCATCATCACTAGCATCACATTTTAAAGTGTTGTTACAACAAGAGAACAGGAGAGGAGTTAAAGCAACCCAGTCATTATATCTAGCATTATATAATGCCAAAAGAAACAAAATACGAATAATTTTAATGAATCACAGTACATTATACCCACATAGGGTTTTTTCCCCTTGGTAAACTAAATGGATTGATGTACTAAGGAAGTCAAAACATGTTATCAGACTTCAACACATTCGCCCTTCTCAATTTCTTCATTTTATTATGGGCATTTGGAGACTGAGAATGATAACCATGAGCTCCTTCTGCACACTCAGAACTCTTCAAGAAGCACAGTTTGAAAGAAGGATCCCATTCAACACACAAATTGCAAGAAGTTTTGGCATATGACTGTAACCTTTACATATTCAGTTTCAGAAAGGAAAGAGAAGAAAAAAAAATACTTAAATTCTCTCACTTGCTCAATCTGAAAGACCCAGACAAAGATGCAAACAGGTTTATCAAAGAGAAGAAAAAATACTTTTTTTTTTTTCTTCTCCTGCCCAATCTGAAAGACCCAGAGAGGCAAACAGGTTTATCATGTAAAGAACCCCAGATTTCAGTCTGACAGCCTCATCAAGTGCTTTTTTTTTTTTTTAAGTTTGTTAAAAAGTACTTTTGGTTCAACAAGACAGCTGTACACCTGGAGATTTTTTACTTTCAGGTTTCCTTTGCTACTGGAGTTCAGTCTAGACCTTAATAAGAGAAAAACAAGAAGTAAGTTGGCTCTGTTTACCCGCAGTAAGTAATGTGGACATTACTTAAACACACAAAAACCAGCTCAGCCGCATCCCCAAAAAACCCCCTGCAGAATCAGTGCTGTTTACTCTAACTCTGAGTTTATTTTTCCCAATCCAGTGTAAAAGAGGGCCCCATATTGGGGGGTTGGGGGGAAGGTGTAAGTGGAGCACCCAGCCACACCAGCTGAGCCACAAGGCGCTGCCTGAAGCGGGCTCCACCTGATGCAGCGCTGCCTTCAAACACCACGGCACACGTGCTCATTCCAGAAGCCATTTGTAACAAGTGAGCCCTGTTCAAACTCAAAATTGTTAAGCAACCGGTTTTTTTCAAAATTATTGAGCTAAGAACTTAAAACCATAAATAGTGCCGTAGAGAAAAAGAAGCCCTTCATCCAACCAGAAGGATCCTGTCTTCCAATTGAGAACCAGTTTATCAAGTGAATTCAGCAAAGTGCCTCCTTTGAGACCTGATCATTACGGAGGCTTTTATTTGCCTAAAAGGCCTGTCAGGGTTTTATGAAGAGTTGCGTAGGAACAGTCAACTGTCAGGAAAGATCAGAGCCTCAGGCACAGGTAGCTTCTTTCTTGGAAGAACCTTAACATATTCTGTCTTAGTCCATTGTTCCCAGTAACATGCACAAAACTATTATTATACTTGCTATTATATCTTCTTTAGACAGCAGGGCTCTCTATTGCTCAGCTCATTAGCAAGTAGCTGTGCTGAACAACCCTGAAGAGTCCTCAGCTATCAGGTTTTTTAAGTCCCTTCTCCCCTGTTCCTCTAAAATAAGGGAAAAAAAAAATCAAACAATATAGTTGTACTTGTACAGAGATGTCCTAGGACCCAAAGGTCAAAAACACCACAAACAACAACCCCCCCCAAAACCCTGCATAGACATCTTCAGCCACCAGACATCTTCATGCAGGCTGCCTCAGTCATACTGCAGGAAAGATACTAGTCCAGATATCAAGACTCTTAGTAAATGTAACAGTATAGATCTAAATGCCCTGTCAGAGCCCTGGGCAGCAAGGCAAGACAGTTTTCTCTCTAGGCTGCTTACATCAGAAACATTCTAGTACTCAAATCCCAAGCGAGTATCGTGGCATCCTTCAAAAAAGAAAAGCCCTAAGTTTTTAAAGGGGGTTTTGCCAATGCAAAGAAAGATGACAGGAGGCTGTATACCCTTCTGCCTTACCTCAGTAACGTACCCAGTGGAATTCACAAATCTCTCAAACTCCTCATTGCTGACCTCATACTGATCCATGTAGAAACTGTTAACGTGGACTCTTCTGGCAGGCCATTCGCCATCTTGCTGTATTTCAGGCTCATCAGTGCCCATTGTGAACACTCCTCCTGGAATAGCGACCATCTGCAGAGAAAACACCACCCAAAAGATTAGGAAAATCAAAGGCTGAAAAGCTTCTTACCGGTCCTACTCCTCCGCCACCTCATCTTTGGCGGTGCTTTTGCTTTGAGCAGCGTTTCACTGACAAAAGCAGCACAACAAAATAGCAAGAGTGGCATCTTGATCACCACCTGTTTGGAAGAAATAGCAAGCAGAACGTAAAAGGAAAACAAATCCCCCATTTTTAGCTCTTTCTATGTGAAGTCTAGGTAATTTAGAACTTTTACTGAGGGTAATGCTTGTGTTTTAATGAAGAGAAATACGTTCCCATACTGTATCCAAGAGCCAAGAAACAATCCAGAGTCCTTTCTACTCATTTTCAGATGAAGAATGTTGGCATTTCACTCTATTCCTAGGAAAGCTTGATGCATCAATGAAGAATCTGGAGACTATGAAACTTTAAAGTGCTCTTCTGTGGACAAGCCTATACCTGTTTGCATCCTTACTACACATGATTTTTTTTTAACTACAGGCACTGCGTGCCTGAAACGAGACAAACTTTCAAGTCAGTTATATTCCTTTCCTCTGGAAGACTGGCCTTGGGCATGAGCCTCCAGGTTCTCAAGTAAAGTATGAGTGACAGAATAACATTTTAACTATTTCAAGAAGATGTTTTCCCTTTAAGGCCTCAGCCAATTTCCAGAGAAACAAAACACATTTTCCATCAGTTTTAGTGGGCTCTTTCCAGGAAGACAAAGGCTCCAGAGGTCTTATCAGATGTTTCCCCGAGAGCCCTCCAAAGACCACAGACTGAGCAACACACTCCTCACCCAAGAGCAGTTCACCCAAAAATCACAAGCACCCATGATCCCTGCTCAGAAGGCTGTGCTGGAATGACAAATGACAGCTCAGGCTGCATAAAATCTTCCCAATGGGCAAGGGATGTCTCAAGGGCTGACACTACCCACGAGCTAGCTTGCGAAGAAGTTACCCAACTCATCATCAACAGATGAAAAAATTGAGGAAGAAAACTCCTCCTTCTTACTTTTCCATATTCCTGAACTACCTCTACCCCCCAACTCCCATTGAATTCAGCCACCTCACTCCTCCTCCAGCAACCATCAGGGGTTTGTGAGTGGGTGAGCCCCAGAAAAGCCAACCAGCACTGACATAGGCATCCACTGGGGAAAACAGTCCGGCATCTCATACGGCCCCTGATCATACCCTGGTGGTGATCTGTGATCACACACTACTCTTACAAGGGATTCAAGCAGGCAGACCAGTGACAGAACCAAAAATAAGCAAAGCCAGTTATAAAAGACAGCAGCATTTTTTTTTCCCCCCGCAAAATCCTGATGGTTGGCATGCAGGAAATTCACATCTGATAACAGAAATATTCACTGACAGAGAAGTTTCCAGAGTAGCATACTTCCAACACTGCTCCAGAAGTGCAGTTTAAGTTCTGACAGAAAAAGAAGCCTGGGTTTTAGATGTACAAGAGTTCAAACAAAACTCCATGCACGTACAGTGGTATAACACAGTATGCAACGTGTGTATTAAAAGTAGCCAAACTGCAGAGACAGGGTTGTAAATGATGTGAACTGACGTAACATTATTTAGATGACGAGGCAGGCTCACAGAACCAAACATGAACTCTGGACTTTGTACATACAGCCATTTTGATGAACACCCTAGATTATAGGACCTTGATTATTCTATAGTTGAAATTTTGGTGTTGTTTTTTTTCCTTACTTTACAAGATTCTCTTCATAAAGTTGGATGCTTTCACCAGAACAGTTTATCTGGATGCCCATGCTGACTCACAAACCAGGAAGACAAAAAGAATCATTAGTTACCTTCCAGCTTCTGGAGTTTACTGTTACTTATGTAGTTACACCAGCACACCAAGTGATCAGTAAGTTCACATCAGCTATCCAGCACCTCTCCCTGTTCTTAAGGGAATTTGGAGTATTTGACATAACCTTATACATTCAGTCTCATTGGTTCTTCTCCACTACAGATCCCTCCTTTTGCTTGGGTCTCTCCCAGCGACACTTAGAATTCACACAACATGCAGAAGGCCTGTAAGACATGCTACAAATACTTTTTCCTTTGAACCAACCACATTTGAAGCTAGCTGCATCCTCATAACTTTTTCTCCACCAAAAAGAATCTGAGCACTTCAGATTGCCTTTAACTGGATCCATAAAAGGGCTTCAGGATAAATTTGCTTACATTTTTTAGGACTGAGGAAATGACAACGTGGTTCAGAATTGCACCACTTCCTTCCAATCTCTTTCCAACCCACTGTAGCTAAAACAGCTCCTTGAAGCAGTCTACAAAGCAAGATTCAGAGCTTGCTAGCAAGCTGCTGTCTAAAAGCATACGAAAAAATAATGCTTGCTTTACAGCCTAGCATTCATTTCCAAAACCCAAAAAATCTCAATAGATTGCCAGTATATGTTCAGCTAGGAATGCCCAAAGGCTTCCTCATGAACCTGCTGCTTTTGCAGCCCTCTCACACCGTTACAGCTGAGGCTCCTGGCATGTCCACCAATGCTGTGTCCCACACAGATACCAAATATCAATTCCACGGAATTATCCTCCCCCATCAAGGCTCATTTCACAGCTCCACCTCCTGTTGGGAAGTGGGACCTTCCTTCGACAGAGGGCTTCATGGCAATACCACATCACAGGCCGCAAGGCTCAGATGTCTGACAGTGCTCTTCAGCTGAGAATGGTGGAATAAAACAGTATGCAAAGAACATGTTTTCTGCATAGACATCACATCCAGAAACCACATTTGTACAGTTAATTAAGCAGCTTTAACATCCAGTTTTAAAATACCAATAGCTAACACTGAGGAACTAATCTCTAATAAATATCAAAGTTGAACTATGGAGGCAGAAATCCAACAGCAGAGGCTGACATACGTCATTTACTGTATTAGGTAGAGTGTGAAACCATAATTCTATTATAATTGCCTGTACCTTCACAATAATACTTAGCTAGTGCATGCAGTTCATTGTCCTCAAAGCTCAGCTTCAACAACAGGGACCGCATTTATCTTTCAACATAAGTATAGTCATAGGCAATGCAGAGCCGACCCACTACAGTACTAGCTCCCCATTTCTGAAGACATAGTGGAAATAATTTATCTCGGTTGAGGTAGAAGCCCATTTTTCCCCTCACTTCCCTTCTGGTAAAAATGTTTTCTAGCTAAGCATAATCAAGCTAACTTAAAATCCAGCAGCAATTAGCTTTCATTATCTGCTGTTGAAGTTGCCAGCTTGCTTGCAAAAAGTCAAATGATTTTTTCACCCTACAGTGAGACCCACAGTGAAACACCAACATTTATTACATGAAATGGGTATTAATGATGTAGAGCCCAAGTACAACATGGATTATTTAATTCATATTCTTTAAATATACTCAAATCTCTTAAGTGCAGCCTGGAATAGTAAAGTCATAATTAACACTGTGCGTCTTTCCCTTTACTTGGTAAGTTTCCACACTGCCTGTGTGACCCAGGCTTTTTCCGAGCTGACACAGCTTCCCGGCATTACAACACCAAGAGGCAATTAGAGAGGCAGCCCCTCACATTTTCACTATTTGCAAACCATCTGGCATAAGAACGAGATCCAAGTCTGCTGTGATATAATTTTGTCTGCCAAACTTTACCATCACCTTTCATGAAATGAAACAGCAATCCCATTTCTGGTAACTGAAGATATCTCATCCAGTGAGGCACTTGGTCTCCAATGACACAAAAAGTCTCAGCATTCCTTTGCAGTAAGCACGGCCACAGCACATCAACCCAGTTTGAACATTGCCTTCATCAAGAAGGCACGTTCAGCTCCGGATGGTGTCCTTCAGAAGAGCAGCAACAGAAGAGAATAAGCAATTAAAGAGACTTCCACTTGGAAGAGAACCTGAAAGGATCTCAAGCTATGGATACATAAGCGATGGCTTTGCTGCAATATGCACAAGAGACCCAACACATCACTCATTGGCGTTTCAATTCCATTCGTACCAACACAGACCTAGAAGAGATGGTGGGGGGGAACCAGAGCTGCAGTAGTAGGGATACTCACCGAGTAAGGGATGAGACAGACGGGGCTGCCACCTCCCTGGGCCGTACGGACACAGGCAGCCCTGCTTCAGAGACCACTCTGGGACACATATGCCCAGGGGTGGCCAGTCAGGGGTGGTGGGAGGCCTGCCAAAACAAGCAGCCCAGAACACCTCGAATGGGTTTGTCGTGGCCCAGCTCTGCACAGGGAGGGGCAGTCGGGAAAGACACAGGGGGAGACGCAGGGAAGGCCCCCAGAACACGGGCACCGCTGCCCAGGCCTCGCTCCATCTCCAGGAGCGCCCAAGCGGCCCGGGAGACCCTCGGGCTCCGCAAGCAGGACGAGCGGCCGGGCCGGGCCGAGGCACCCGTGTCCAGGCAGCGGCTCCCCCGAGCTCGGCCCCGAAGCGGCTCTGCCTGAGCTTCTCCCCGCGAGCCCCCCGAGCACCGCAGGAGACCCCGCTTCATCCAGCGCCGCCGGGGACGCCCCACAGCTCAGCCCGGCCCGCGGGGGCCGCCGCAGCCGCCCGCCCCCTCAGCGCGCCCGGCCTCCCGCCTCAGGGCGCCCCGCCGCTCACCGGCCTGGGCCCAGCGCTCCGGCTGCCGCTCGCCGCCGCCGAGTACCGCCGCGCTGCGGCCTCCCGCCCGTCGCCCCCCCGGCTGGCGCCGCACCCGCAGGCCCCGCCGGCCGCTGCCGCCCCGGCCGCTGCCACCAGCCCCAGTAAAAGGCAGAGGAACGCCCGGGCGGGGGCAGCGGCGGGCGCAGCCATCTTGGAAAAAGCACCACATGCCGCGCGCGGTCAGGTGACGAGCTGCGCCTTAAAGGGGCAGCGCCGCGGGTCGGGCCGGGGCGGGGCGGAGGGGCCGGGCCCGCCTGCCCCTCACCGCCCCCTCACCGCCCCCTCACCGCCCCCTCACCGCCGTTCCCGCCCCCCGGGGCGGCCGTTCGCGCACCTCAGGGGCAGCCGGCGCCTCGGGGGTCGGCGCAGATGCCCGTGGCCTGTGCGCTCCGTCCCCGGCAGGTACGTGAGGCTCCGTGAGGAGAGGGAGCGGGGCGGGGGCCGCTGGACGGAGCGAGGGAGGCGCGGCCCCGCCGGGCCCACCGCGGGGAGGCCCCGCTGCCCGCAGCCGCTCGGCCCGGGCGCTGCGGAGCCGGAACGCGCCCGCCCGGTGCCCAGCAATAACGGGGCGCGGGAGCGAACCGGGCATCGATCGGGAACAGAGCGGTGCTTCTGCGGAGACGCCGTACCCAGCGCTGCGGTGCCTAACCCCTAACCCCTAACCCCTACCGCCTAACCCCTACCCCCTACCCCCTAACCCCTACCCCCTAACCCTAACCCCTAACCCTAACCCCTAACCCCTAACCCTACCCCCTACTCCCTACCCCCTACTCCCTACCCCTACCCCCTACCCCCTACCCCTTACCCCTACCCCCTATCTCTACCCTCTACCCCCTACCCCCTACCCTCTACCCCCTAACCCTACCCCCTAACCCTACCCCCTGCCCCCTAACCCCTACCCCCTACCCCCTATCCCTACCCTCTACCCCCTACCCTCTACCCCCTACCCTCTACCCCCTAACCCCTAACCCTAACCCTTAACCCCAACCCTAACCTAATTTAACAGGTATGGCATTGGGGTTATGCAGGATGTGTGGCCAGTACCTGTTACGGTTGACATTCCTGAGAAAAACACGTACGTGACATGAATGCAGATAGGTCTGTGTTCCCCGAAAATAATTCCTGAGCTATCCATCAATATAATAATAACGACACAGCCCTTTACTGCTCATTTCACCTCCATGGGAAAAAAATAGGGAAATGCAGAAGCTGCCTTTAAGTATTCCCACTTTCGAGATGTCAAAAACTGCAACTAGGGGTCATTCTAGCGGACCCGATTATGGTACTTGGCAATATTTGTAGGAAGGGGAAGTTCAGATTGTGTGGGTACCGCTCGGCAGCAGCGAGGACTGGCCCTTTCGTAAACCCTCCTGGAAATCGTTATTGCTGGCAGCTTGCACCAAGGGGAGCGTCCTCGAGGCCTTGCTCTCTGGCTGAGGCCGTCGCTATTCACGTGTGGTTTAAGCTTTTTCTTTCTTTCTCTTTTGCAGCAAATTGCTGCAACGGAACTGCAGCTGAAGGACAGCCACCAGCATGTAGGTAGCATTAATGTCAGAGACTCGTACAAGATGCAGATCTAAGGCCCAAAAAGTAAGTGCTTACACCTTTGACTGTGTTCAACAGCAGTATGCAATGTAAGAGCGTGTATGTGCCTTCCTCCTAAGAGAACCCTCATCTCCTCTGTTAATGGGGGATGATGCAACTCAGCATCAGTTCAGAATAAGGACTTAGGAAAAAATAAAGAAATGGTAATTTCCCTGGGCACTTCTGTTTGTGTATCTATCCTGGGATTTTGAATTTTCATGCTTAAAAATGGATTTTACCAAGTATGACACAAGCAGTCGCTATGGCAAAAACATCACCATGGAGGGGGGGAAACATCACTGGAGGGGACAAAAGAGAAACCTGCTTTTCTTTCCAAGTGAACATCAAATCCTGTTACTGCAGTTTTGAGGGTTTTGTACAGGAGTTTTCAGTTCAGGTGACTGAGAAGTTTGTCACAAGCCAGGTGAACGGCAACATACTAGCATACAATCCAAGCAGGTCAGGAATGGAAACATAGGGGCACAATGGCCTCCTGCTTTGCTCTTGGGAGAGGTAGCAATTTGCTGTGAGTAGCAAGAACAAAAATTACTACCCTGCTCTGTGCCAGCTCAGCTGGCTGGGACTTTGTGATCAGAGCAAAGGCTCTTCCCACTCGCTGTCCCCCTGCTAAGGAGCTGGGGGAGTAGCGGGTGCAGGTGCTTGCTTTCTTGCGTGCCATAAATCCAAAGTCCTGCTATCTCATTCACAGGCAGAAAGGGTGCGCTGCTTTTGTACTCCCCTGTGTGCATTGCACAGCCAAGGTACGTAGCCCAAGGCAGGTGGTGATCAGCTGTTTCAATCCAGAGCTGTCAGTACCTGGAACTTGTTTTCCTTCCGTTTTTCCTGTGCTTCACTGTAGTTGTTGAAGATGTTGGTGCTCTGTCATTGTCCTGGTTTTGGCTGGGATAGAGTTAATTTTCTTCCTAGTGGCTGGCATAGCGCTGTGGTTTGGATTTAGCATGAGAAGAATGTTGGCAGCACCCTGATGGTTTGGGTGGTGCTGAGCAGTGCTCGCACTGAGTCAAGGACTTTTCAGGTTTTCATATTGCCCTGCCAGCAAGGAGGCTGGGGGGGCACAAGAAGCTGGGAGGGGGCACAGCCGGGACAGCTGACCCCAGCTGGCCCCAGGGCTATTCCAGACCATATGATGTCATGCTAAACAAAAAACTTGGGGAGTTGGCTGGGAGGGGCACGGCCGCTACTTGGGAACTGGCTGGGCATCGGTCAGAGGTGGTGAGCAATTGTGTCATGCATCACTTGTTTCCTGTATTCTTTTATCATGATTATTTTCCCTTCCTTTTCTGTCCTATTAAATTGTCTTTATCTCAACCCACGAGTTTTCCCTTTTTTCCCGATTCTCTCCCCCATCCCACTGGGGAGGGGCTGCGTGAGCGAGCGGCTGCGTGGTGTTCAGCTGCCTGCCGGGTTAAACCACGGCAGTCATGTAAATCTTTACTTTGTGTGGGAGCTTCTGTTCAGGACTGTCAGCAGAATGGATCTTCTTCTGCATCCTCCACTATGCTGAAAGAAATCTTTACTCATTCCGTGGGGTATTAATTCAAAACGTTTAATATCGTTTTTCCCTACACAGATTAGGACTGTGCAGCAAAAAGAAGCATGGCCATAGAGAAGGAGTTTTTTTTTTTTTCGTTGTTGTTTTGTATTAGTACTGGAAAGGAACAGTACTCATCTGCATTTGCTGTATGAAATGTTACTGTGTGTAAAACGACAGTGCTGGCAGTCTTCACAAGCATGCATTTCAATTATCCATCATTAGTCCCTTTTGCCCTGTGACGTACTTAGAAAAGCAACAGAGTGCAGGAAAACAAATGAATACAAATTTAATTATAAAATCAACCCTTGCTGCTTCGGGGTCAGAAAATGTAAACATTCCTTTTATGTTGAAACAGTGATCTGAGCCCTGTGCATTAATGAATCTCTATGCAAATGCAAAGTAAATATAACTTATTTTCTCCTCAATTTCCAATGCAATTTACTGAAATGACAGCAAAATCTAGGTATCCAAATTCTGCAGTCTCCTAGAACTGAAACCATCTGCCAGGATAACTTCCCCTTATTAAGGCCATGGGATTCTGGCTGTGTCATGATGGAATTCAAGAAAATCGGCTGACGTCCAGTGAGCTGGGACAGTTCTCGAGCCTATCTTGCCCACTCATTCTCATTGCTCGTTCTCCTAGGATTCTTTTCTGCATCATTTGTGTACTTCCATCAGGAAGGTTTGATGTTCCTTATTCTCTCAGGAGACTAGGTAAAATAATTACGATTACGTTTTGCTTCCGAGCAACATCCAACATCCCGTTTGTAATCCTGAGGACTTCTGAGAACTTTTGTCGGTGTCATTTATTGATCATGTTTGTGCTCCTAAGTCAGTTGTTCACAGGCAGCTAATCTCTTCATTTTAATTATTTATTTTTTCCCCTTCCTCACACGGAGCGCACCATGCGTCAGGATTAAGACACAGATTTCACTGTTAGTAAAATATTCTAGAAATGAGAGACTTGTCAGCATTTAGCTGGAAAGCTGAGGCATTGCCTAACATTTGTCCCTACTGTTAGTAGTGCTTTTCATCTCCTCGCGCTGCAGTGCCGGCATGGACAGCACTGATGACGGGAAGCTTTTGTGATCATCTACCTCATCATGGAGACCAGCCACGAGCACGATGAGACGGTTTGATCCTTAGAGTCCTGGTGGCTGCCTGGAATATCTTCTGTTCTAATTTTTCTTCCAGGGCTGCTGATTGTGCAGTTGAACCAACCGCAGAGACAAAATAAAAAATGTGCAAACCCACCCAGCAGGCTGGAGTGCTTCCCATCCAAGAGTCCAAAGAAGTCAACAGTTAATTGCAAATTCGGCAGCATAAACCAAGATAATATTGTTCTTATTCTTGGCAAATAAAAGACTTCAACTTAACATCTTTCATCAATGCTGAATTCACATAACTGCTACAAGTAAGGTAGTGATGGAGCAGAATAATATTCAAAAAGGAGAAAAAGAACAGAATTCTCCAATAGCAAAAAAAAAAAAAAATAATCCCTTGCAAGGTGTTTTCCTGTGACTGAAATCCCATATGTGATTGGGCTGAACATTTATATCACAGCACTCTGAAGACTGAAGTGCTGTCTACCAAGCAGTATTTTTTTCACTATTTCCTTTCTGAATTCTTGAACAGTTCTCCTTCCCTCAGGACCCTCTTTGCGTACATGGGTGTGATCTAAGCCCAACCCTCGTTTGCTGCTGAGCAAATAGGACCCCATGCCCCATCTCGGGGGCTACCTGCTGTAGTTCACGTTATCAACACAACAGTTGCTTTAAGAGAATAACTCTGTGGTACTTCGGAGTGTGAGATCTTTGCATTCCCAGGCTGCCCTACCGTTTCATCTCTTCTTAAATCTGTAACACTATAGGAACCTTATGAACTCCCCCTGCCTGCAGCAGCGTCCCAGAGCAAGTTCCCAAAGAGAAGTGAAAACATTTTCCACTGTTGGAAATTTTCATTATCTTGTCTTTGCCAGTACCCCTTCCAATCTAGCAACTTCTTTGCAGTACTTGATCAGTGGTTTTGGCTGAAGGGCCTTCAGCAGCGTGAACTCCACAGCCTTTGAAGAACTGACCGAGACCCAGAAGCAAATGTAGTCCATGAGAGAAAACGTAGCCTTTGATGTCCTACCTCCCGGAGAGGCTGCGAGATCAGAGGGCTGGTAGGCTGGAGGAGGAGCAGGAGACAAATGGCTGTTGTAGGAGAAGCGTGGAGAGACGTACGCAACTCTTCAGACAATGAACTGAGGATTTGCAGACTGGGATAGAGCAGAATGTCCGTAGGTCTCCTCTGCTGTCTCCTACGCATCCCAAATTTGCAGCACTTCATCCTGGCAGGTTGGGTGTGGCTGGGGGACCCGTTCATCCTCTGCCCGAGGGAGATCCCCCAAAACTGTGGCTCACATTACACGCCATTTCTATCATGCTGCTGCTGCTCTTATTTCGCACTTGGTAGTGAAGATATTTCAAGGCCTACTGCTAGCGTAACCCCTAAAGGTGCTCAGTGGGCAAAGCTCTTTGCCACCAGCTCTTGTGACAGCCCTTCTGTCGCTGCCCAAGTGCACCAGACGTTCCGGCCATTCACTGTCCTCAGCCTACTGAACTCCTCCAGAGATTAGATTTGATTACACGAGAATTCATTAGGATCACCTAATGATATTAGGCACCATTACTCTGCCAAATTTCTGATGAGTAATGGCTTGTAGTATTGCAGCCATTTGTGAAAATCAGAGAACTCGATTCACTGACCTTCGCTTAAGCTCCTAAGTCACGGACTTCAACTTCTGCAGATTCTTGCTCGATTGCCGTAATTACAACTCCTCTGATGTTATTCTTTAATGAAGAACCAATATAGTGGTAGGTTGCATTGAATCGGGCCTCTGGCCGATCCGGGCTTGTTCCCTTTCTCCAGAGGGACGCGAGCGGTGGCAGCAGGTACACGCCATCGCCGTTACCTACGGCGGCAGGTAGGTGCGGCGGCAGCGAGAGGAGGGACGCGTCATCTTCACCTTCTGCCAAATAAAACGCTACGGCGGCGCAAAACATCGCCTCCACTCCACTGAGGCACTTCGTGCTGCCAAACACAGCGACTCGCACCCCACCGAGGGCGTAAAGATTTTATATGGCATTACCTTGGACAATACACCTTGACTAATATTTTAAAGACAAATAATTGCACAATATAATCAATAAAAGGAATTTTTTTTTTTTTTATCGCTGCTGGTCATTCTGGCTCAAGCTGCGTTAACGTGAGCAGCATCCCCGTGCCAGACAGCCTTACCGAAGAGGAAAGCAAGTGAAACTCACAACTTCCAAAGTTTTAAACTGTTCTTCTGCAGAAGAGCTGGCTTGCCCCTCCGTACAGGGCCCGTCCTCAGCAAGGGCTCTTACCTTCCCGTGACACCGTCACCCCAGACGTGGAAGCAATCTGGGCACGGAACTTTGTGAAAGCTGATGGGTCAGGGCTTAAGCGCCATCGCCCCGCTATTTTGCACTCCCCAAACCGGGCTGAGACCTGCGTTTGCTGAGTATTGATTTATCCTGGCTTGATTTTCTTGCGGGGGGGGGGGGGGGTGTGTGCGCCTGCTAAATCGGTACCGCTGCATCCCGCTGCTCCCCGGCGGCGGGCGGGCGCTCCTCGGGCGGCTCCCGCTGCCAGGGCTCTCCGAGCCCCCCCCGAGGCACGCAGTCCCGAACCCCCGCACTCGGGGCACCCGGACCTGCGGGAGGGGGAGCCGGTAGAGCCCCGCGGCCCCGTCCCGTCCCGTCCCGTCCCGTCCCGCCGGCCGGGGCGCGGGGCCGGCCGGGAGCTGTGGTCCCGCGGGGCGGTCCCGAGCGGCGGCGCGGCGGCGCCGGGACTGCGCTACCCAGGGAGCCCCGCGGCTCTATATAAGGGGCGGCGGCGAGCCCCGGCCGCAGTAACCATGTGGATGTGCGGCTGAGGCGGCGGCGGGCGGGGAGGGGGGGGGAGCCGGGCGCAGCCTCCATCCTAACGGGACCGGGCAGCGCCGCGCCGCCGGCATGGGGCTGCCGAGCCGCCGCTAGCCCGCCCCGCCGCCACTGCAGCCAGGTAGGGCCGGGGCTGCGGGAGGGAGGGAGGGGGGGGGGGGAGGTGGCGAGCCCGCCCCGCTGCCGCCGGCGGGGCAGCCCCCTTCCCCGGGCCGCCGCTGGGCTGCGGGCCGCCGGGGCGGGAGGGCCGGGGGCTGCAGCCCCGCCGCCGAGCCGGCGCTGAGGCTGGGCCGGCGGGGCGGTGCTCGGCGGGGATGCCCGGCAGCGGGAGCCGCCGCAGGACGGGGCAGAACCCCCCCCCCCCCCCCGCCGTGCCCTGCCGGGGGCCCGGGTCCGCAGCGCCGCTGGAGCCCGGCTGCGCCGGCCGGAGGGGCGAGCGCTGCCGCCGCCGGGCCGGGCCGGGGTCGCCGCCTCCCCTCCCCGCGGGCCGGCCGAGGCCTCGGCAGCGGGGCCGCCTGCCCGCTCCAGCGTTACCCCTTGCGAGCGCTGATGGGGACTTGGCTGTGGGCGATCTTACTCTTAAATGGTCAAAAGCTGGGCAGCTGTGGGTGGATGTTTCCGAGGGTCTTGGTGACTGGGCTGTCAGGGCAAATATTTAGCTGTTTCCCAGACTACAACAACTGGACTTAAGCGGGGGGGGAGGGGGCGCATGTACGTGGGATGCGCCGTAATTCGGAGCGGGTTTACGCCTTCACGCTCAAAGCTCAGTTATCGCTCGTCGCGCTGGTGGTTTGGGGGCTGAAGAGTGGCTTGTGGCTCCTCTGGCCGTGCGGAGAGGCTACGTGTGCCTGTTGCTCCAGCGACCCTTCTTGCGTCCCCCTGGGTGCCGGGGGGGGGCTTTGTATCAGGCTTTCCCCCGGTATAAAACCTCTTTGCCCCATGTGGGTGCAGTCTGGCTCGCAGTAGTTTGTATAAAAAAAAACTCTCAACAGGTGAAGGGTTTGAATAGCTGCATCAAATTAGTCGCTAGTACCAGGTATAGCATATATACGTATAGTATATCTCGCGCCATACTGGCTACGAGTGCACGTAGGCCCCGTGCAGCGGTTTCGCCTGCGCCCGCTCAGCTGCGGATGGATCGGGCTGCGGTGTTGCCACTCGCAAATCAGGAAGGGAAGACGTGGCTAATGCAATCAAGATCCCTGCCTGATGAAGATTTAGCGACTCGAAGTCGTGCGTGGAGTAGTGTGCGTGTGTGGTAGCTATTCATTTTATTTATTAATGAGGCCCAGTACCGGTGCATGTGTTTTATTTCTTAAATGTGCACTTTGTTACTTGCCTTTGAGTTTCTTTTCCTGTGCTTGGAAATTTGCCTGGTATCCCAGGACTTCCAAACCTGTTGAGCCAAAAGACTCGGAGCCCAGCCCAAAGGCCCACATCCGAATCGCTTTCCCCGCAGGGTTCAGCTGCCTGAGCGTGGGGGGCGATGCGAAGCCGCTATCCCTTTCTTTCCCTCGGTGGTTTCTCTGTGGCTAAGTCAATGGGCTACCAGGTGCTGGACTTTATTTATTTTCTCAACTTCCTTTTCAAGCCAATTTCCTCGCACAGCAAATATTCCAGGCTCTAAATGCCCAGTGCTTTTGCTGGTGTAAGGTCGGTGTCTGAAACTGTAATGGTATTGCATGGCGGCATGACCGCAGCAAAGCATTGGCTGTCCAACCCTGGTGGTTCAGCGAGTGGAGGAAAAACTGGTGGCATCGATCAGGCCAAAAAATCTGGCATAACAGGACCCTTGACAAAACAGATGTGAAGGCTGACTGCTAGGGAAACCAGCGAGGCGAAATGGTGCGGGTGCGTACTGGTCAGCGTGTGTAAACCGAAAAAGGAGTCATTGTGGAAATGAAAAACACAGCTCCAGTGTTTTTCAGAACAAGCTGCTCTAAGAGTGCTGTCAAGTAAGCTGTTTGCTGAGCTGATTATTTCTAATGTGCGCTTTAAGCCGTCTTCTGTTTGTCAATAACAATTTTTTTCTTGCTAAAACGCCTTATTCCACCCTGAGACAAAAGTGTTTGCTTAGATGAGGGTTTTTTCCCTCACCTGCTTGTTTTGCAGCGTTGATTAAGCCCTCAAATAGGGAGTGATCTGGTTTCCTCTTACAGGGGTTCATAAATTAGGAAGTAAACAAGCAGCAAGAGTAACTTTGGTTAGCCTTTGCAATCGTGGGGTGGAGCTTAACGGTGGGAAATAGTGTATTTTTGTAAGGTTTGCTAGTCCTTGAACACCATCGTTGGAGGGTGGAAAAGGCCCTGGTGGAGAACACTGAAGGGGCAAGCACTTGGTCGGTGCATTTTCTCTGGTGACTGTTGTCGGAGCTGCGGGTCTGGGTAAGAAAGGCTGGATGGAAGGGGTGTAGTGGGGCTGGTAAGTGGGGTGGAGGGTGGTGTTGGTCTCTGGTTGTAAACAAGGGGTGTAGCACAGCCTTATCCGTGGCACCGTCAATCCTCACGCACCACCTCAACGAACCCGTGTTGGTGTGGGGTAGACTAGAAAGTGGAAAAATGAAATTCAAGTGAAGGAATAATCTCAAGTCCTGGCAGCTCACAAGTGCCATTGCAACTTAGAGCGAGACTTGCAAACCATGACGTCCCGCCTTCGTGTGAAGCCAGGTCTTGGTCAATCTGATGGTAGCCCTTCTTGTGAAGGCAATGCTGGATGAGCGTTGCAACGAAGCGGTGTGAGAAGGTGGCCCGTCACCTGCGAGGGTGGCAGATTTGGGATGAAATGTGCAAGCGAGGTTCCAGCTCCTCCGGTACTGCGTGTGTGCGTGCCAGGGGAAGGGTGTCAGTCCCGGGGGCTGATCGAATACCTGCTGTTGTGGCCCATTCTGGAAGCAGGAGCTCCTTTCAGCTGCTTCCCGTAAGGTGAGCGGATCTCTCCTGATAAATTGCTGAAATGGGCAGTATCGAGGTGAAACGTCTTTTCCAGCGCTACAAAGCAGGCTTAAAGCAGGACCCAGGTGTCTGGAGCCTTTGTCTGGTACCTGCCCTTCGATGAAGGGGTCAGAAGAGCGGGTGTAGCCCGTTCTGGTTGTTTTGGTGACTGTGCTGTTCCCCTGTGAATCTGTGCGTGGCAATCCTTCGGTGCCTGGCGTATTTACTCCAGAGGAGTATCTGCTGTGTCAGGTTGCAGAGCGTACTGGGAGTCTTTGAGACGTTATTACCCCATAAATACAAGATAGTTGTAGGATTATGTCTTAACGGCGGGAGGAATCTCGGGATCCCGTGGGAGGTGGGATGAGGGTAGTGGCTCTGTAGTAGCTGGTAGACGAGCTGCTCGCTCGCCCGTGGGTGAGTGTGAGGGAAGGCGGCTTCACCAAAGCAGCTTATGGAGACCAGAGGGGTTTAGAGGTAGAAAATGGTGTGCTGCTAGAAAGTTATGTAAATATAACGCTTCTGTCATGATGAAGCCGTGGTATTAATCCCGTTTCATAAAAATCTGCCCTACGGGACGTTCCCCATTAGGTTCTCCCGCTGCTGTGGCAGCACCTTTGGTACCTTCTGTTGCTTCAGTAGCCTGGAGCCTTTTTTCTGCCTCTTTTTGTGTGATGGTACAGAAGATGAGCTGAAAGCCACGGAGCAGTTTCATACAGTGGCCTATGCTGGGTACAGGACAGCTGACCCAAACCGACCAAGGAGCTATTCCATACCATATAACGTCACGCTTGGGGGGAGCTGGTCGGTCGGGGGGGGGAGGGATGGCTGCTCAGGAAGGGCTGGGCATCAGTCAGTGGGTGGTGAGCGGTTGCGTTGTGCATCTCTTGTTTTGTATATTCTGTATGTTCTCTTCCCGTTATCTGCTTTACTGGGTGCTGCTGTGAAGGAGAAGAGTTGAAAAGCCAGTGGACAGTGTCTCTGAGCTGCTAAGCCAGATCCTGTCTGCGTCCGTAGCTCTTCAAAATGATTCCTGTGCTCTTCCGCTGTGCATCTCCCAGAGGCTGCGGGGGGAGGCAGGATGCCAAACAGCACGAGCTTTCATCTGGCTTAATACTCCTTTCTGATTTCTGTTCCCAGCGGACGCTGCAAAAGCACTAGGACAGTGTTGCCCGGCTTCGTGTCTGGACACAGATGGATGGTGGCCGGGTACGGAGGCAGGACCCTCTTCCCAGGGTGCTCGAACTGCTGGTTAGGTCGGCAGAGGCAACCGCAGGGAGCGTGTGTACCTGCTGGTTCTGTACCTGCTGAGAAAGTACCTCTGCAAGTCTTCAGAGCAGTTGTGTTTTATGGGACCAAATTCCTTTGGGGGGTGGGGAAATTAAGGTAAAATGAAAAACTACAGAAACTGTAATTCAGAAGAGGAAAGCTGCAAAATTCAGCTGTGGATTCTGAACTCTTCTGAGTTTCATTTTCATAGTTGTGGTTTTGGGTAAGCCTATCAAAGCTTAGATCAGAACTTATTTTTCCTTCCTAACAGTGTTATATGGAGAGTAAGATGTCGCTTCAGATCTGAGCAAGTTAACCCTCTAGAGAGAAAGATGTGTAAGAAATGCACGTGGAAGCACGTGTTATTTGGCTGATTTATGGTTTGGGCAATGTAACTGCATCCTCGCGTGCCAGCATGCCAGGGTGAGGGGGGGGCAGAAAGCTGAGTGTTCCTACCTTGCTGGTCATTTGGTTGAGCAGGTTATCGAAGGAGGGTGAATAGCTCTGAGAAAACTGAATGCCAGATGAAGGGAATTTCTGGGTTAGGACGTTAGATAATGTTTCTGCTCTTGGAGTAATCTGATGCTAAGCTATAAGCAAAGAGGCTTGGATGCTGGATCCAAATGTAAGGATGTACGCAGGCAGTTCGTTCTCCCCTCATCCCTGCCGTGTGCGTGATGTCTGCAGTCAGAAGACGGTAATATCTGTGTATGTACGCAAGAAATTTCTGATCACAGTAGGCCAAAAAATGCCAAAAGGCTGTAGTTTTCTTTTTTTAATTTATGGGAATTGTTTAGTAGCAGCTTAGTATGAAACTTTTAGAAAAGTTTTCTTTGGCCCATCCTATCCGCTACTTCAGAAATTCAAAAATCTGCCAAAAAGCTCTGAAGAAAAAGGTTCTGATGGCAGTCCACATATGTCCTGTCCGTATCCCGCTCCGAGAAGAGACGCATGGATGCAAAGGCGGATACGTATCTGAGCTGGTAGATGATGCTTCATCTAAAGGGTTAATTGAAAACTTATCGTATTATTACAATAACTCTGCAGTCCTTGGCCACTCCTCCATCTGTAAGGGTTAAGTAGATTTGGGTGCTAATGCTCTTTATGAGATAAGGTGGTGCAGTTTTTTGAACCTTTGCTTCAGAAGAATGACTCGTGCTTGCATTCTGTAAAATTACCGGGGGGGGCCCAGCATGTAGAAGTCAACCTGGGAACTGGAGCCTTCATCTGTAAAGCAGCCCAGCCCATCGGGTTTTTCTAGATCAGCGGGGCTCAAAGTAGGTCTCCTGGCCACCAGTGGTTCTCCACACGTGCCGATCATGTGCTGGTAGTGGCTCCTCCTCTTCGGCTGCTTGTCACGGGCACTTGGGTTTTAGTCTGCAGACCTGGATGCCTGCAGAGGTGTCTAGGAGGGAAGAGCAGCGAGCTTACCCTTGAAGGGGTGGCTGCATCTGGAAGACGAGAGCAGACTTAGAAGCCTTCCATAGGAGAGACTTGCTGGCAGAAGAAAAGCGTTAACTTTATTGCCGGCGGGGACCCAAGGCTACTGGGAGGCATCCAGCAAAGCCCAGTCGTGGAAAACGACGCCAGTGCCACCATGGAGGGCAGGGAGCCCCCGCCAAGGTGTAGTATTGGCGAAGGGAGAGATGGGATGCGTGGGACGTGGGAAGGGGGTGATGGTGTCGGGCAAGTAGGGTCAGAGGGAGATGAGTGGAGGAAGGCTAGCGAGGTGGACAGACAGAAGGAAAATGGTAAATTTGGGGAGTATTGCATTTGCTAAGGAGCGTGTCTCCCATGAGGAAGGAAGCATGGAGGCTCGATGTGAGGAACGGGGCTGTAGGAGACAGCCCGTTCTGCAGTGAAGCCTCCATAGATGTATAGGGCAATGCACAATAAAATTGGGACTGTTCTGTTCCCTCTTTTTCCCTGGCCATTTTTCTTCCTTGGCCAAACTCCAGTTGGTGCTGTACACCAAGCTTGTGCTCTTTCCCCATGACATTGGTCGCCCTGGTTCTTTTGGCATGTTCCAACTCTCTCTTTCTGACAGAAATATGCTGGAAAACACAGTGTGCTTGTAGGGGCCTCGTCCAGAGGCTGACGTCTAAGCTGCCTTCTCCCATCAGGGTTAGAGCCAGTAAGTACGAACTTCAGTCAGTATCAACTTCAGTAAGTGCTGCTTACTGGTAATGGGATTAAAAAGATGCTGTCAGGTCATGCTTGGTTTGAAACAAAAAAAAGATTTTTTTTTTTTTTTTTTCCCCTGACAGTGTATCTCTCATGGATTTTCTTTTTTCAGCCTTCTGCAGATGCCTGTCAATAGGATCCGTCAGTTGCGTTTTCACATCACTCTGACGGTCGCTGTATGAGATATCGCTGTCAAAGTGTAACTTCTGCCTAGCACCTTCGTAGGAGCGTGGTACTTTCGACCTGAATTTTCTCTAATTAGCTTGTCTGTGCTGGGCAAATGGAAAAAAAAAAAAAAATGCAGGCGCTCTTCCTGAGGAGCAAGGGACCTCGTGCATGTTTGCTTTCCTCTGCTGGGGATTTATCGAGGTTTAAGCTCACAAATGAGTTACTTTATCTCTTTCTCCCTTTTTCTTAAGCTGACTTTCGTTGCACGTGTGAAACGGCAACTTCTGAATGACTTTGTCATTGATACGGTTAAAAAAAAATAATTAAAATTTATCTGTGGAGTAGCAAATAATCTGAACAGACCATAATTAACTTGTCTGTGGTCTTGCTCTATGAATTTACGTGCCTCTTCCAACTTCCTTCAAGAAAAGGGGGAAGCGTATGTTTGATTGGGTCTCTTTTGGGAGAAGAGGGGTGGTGTGGGGCGGTGGATGGGGATTCAGGAGACCTGGATTCCACTCTGGGCTCAGCCTGACCCGCCGCGTGTCCTTGAGAAGGTCACAGGGCTGCGCTGCTTCCTCCTTCCCCTCTTCCTCACACTCCATCTTGCCTGTGCAGGCTGCAAACTGCAGAAAAATCTGCTGCATTAGAAGCGGTAGGAGGAAAAGTACTTTCTCTGAGAAAGTGCATTTCTCCTCATTAATCTAACGGTTCATCAAGTGACAATTTGTCGGCAGATGGCAGGCTCCTGGACATGAAAGGTTGCAGTTAAATGGAAAACAAGATCATGTGGTAGATAAGCGTACCATGCTGATGATTTTTTTTTTTTTAAAAAAAAATATGTAATCTCTGAAACGTAACTGCATGTGCATAAAACCAGTGGTGCTGAACCCTCTCAAAACCTAACGCGATTCCTCCTTGCTTTGCCTGTTTTAATGGGATTCTTGTGAATCTCTCTCATAGCCCTTGGGGAGGAAACCTTCCTTTTCTACTGAAATAAGAATGGGAAACATCAGGTTTGGGTTTCATTTTTTTTTTTAAAGTTAGCTGCACCTGTAAAAATAGATACAGAATGCTGGGTGGGTGTTATCCAAAAAAAACCCCACGGAAACTGTTAGAGAAATGGTAGTTAGGAGAAACGTTGGATCAAGCCTATAGGGCCAAGATTATTTTTGGCCAAATAATCTTGTTGTAAAGTTTGGATTTGGCAAATGATATAAGCACTGGGCTTTCCCTTAAATCTAGGGAGTCAGGGTTTGGGTGAGTTCGCTTGCTTGGCCTAATTAAGGACCCAATTCCGTTTGATTCAAACACATTGACTTGCCCGGTCTTATGGGTTCTTGGTTGATAGAGGCTTGATGCAACATTACCGATACCTGTTAATTTATGGATGATTCTTCACATGCATGGCAATAGCGTATGCCATTAAGCAGTCCTTTATGTTTGCTTTTTTTGTTGTCTCTCTAAGATTCTGATCTCTTTTCTGTTAAAAACCGAAGCAAAATTGAACTTTCACTGTGGAGTTCTCAAGTTGAAGCAGTTAAGTGCGGTTTGAGATTCTGTTCTTACCTAAACAACCTAAAGAGTGAAAAAGACTTTGATAAAGCGCTGCTCCAATTTCTGTAATGGTACAAATAAAATTGCCAGTCTCTATTTAATTGAGCACTGAACCACAGTGAAAATATGATAACAGAGAACTGAGTACATCATGGGACTGCAAGGCTCAGCAAGGAGCTTTTTTGCTCAAAACAAACATCATTAGAACCATCTTAAAACGATTAAGGAACTTGTATCCCAGTTGCTGGAAATCAAACCGTCAGCAATAAGACATATTTGTTCTCGTTTATCTTACAAATAGGATTTGCAGTCATAGGTTAAAGTATTAAAATCCCACACAAAGCAGACGTGAAACACGGTATCGGCAAAATAGCTTCAGAGTCTCTGAAAAGCCTTTCAGCGTTGAATTGCTTGAGATGAGGAATGGCATACTGCAGAAATCCTGTTACAAACGGTCCCGTAAGGAGGGACTTCAAACGGGGGCCTTGACTCTGCTATTCAAGGAAAGCAAACTTCCAGCGTTGCTCTGAAGTGTATTTTTTTTCTAACTTAGTGTCAAGATCTAGGTGAGCAGTGGGAGAAATTAGTGTGAAATGTTTACAAAGCAGTTGAGTTTTCCTATTCTGAGATCTTCAAAAAGCAGCTGCCTCATTAAGGTATTTGATATTTAACAGGCGGTTTGATTTCTGAGTGTTTGCGCTGTTAATTCTGCTTTAGCTACCATTATGAAATGTGTTTTCATGAGAAAATGGATTGGAAGGGTCTCGGAGTTGAATTTCGGTGACGATGTCAAACTCGTACTGGCTTATTCAAGGCCACCAAGCTAAGCAGGTGATCTGCTTGTGCCCCAAAATACGGCCGAGTCCTTTCAATCTTCCTGAAAGCCCCTGGAAACAGATATGGGGGAGACTCCGCAGAACTTTACCTTTGGGTTTGGAGCGGTGGTGCTGGTGGTAAAGGGCTTCATACAAAGCCTGTTAAAGCACGTAGCTTGCGTTTCAAGATTGGCCCTTTTCCTTGGCTTTTGCTTGTTTTGAGGATAGTGCACAAACTATAAGTAAGAAAACAATAATAAAAAAAAAGAACCCTATAATTATGGCACTTGCTGTTCAGTCAGAAGACCGAGCTCGCGGTCTTGTGACACAGATTTGTGTTGGCCAAAGCGGTACAGAGTGGTCGGGGAAAGGCGAGTCCTAAAACTCTTGAGGTGAATAGAATGTTTTCCTGGGGTTAATTCACTGCCTGGATTTAGCTAATGCCTTTGCAGATCCAGTCCCATAGAGCAAAGCTACAGACTGGCAAAGTGACTGGTAAAGCAGTACCTTGCAATTCACCTGCAATTCAGCAGGTTTCTGTATTTTTTATTTTTTTTTGGGGGGGGGGAAACACACAGCTTCTTAAGCAGAGACTTAATCTCCACAGGAAAATAAAATTAAACTGTTTATAAAACATACTTAAAGACATCCTAACTTTTTTATAGATAATATACACGAGGAAGTCATCACCAACCTAATTAAAAGAATTCAAGCTGTCAGGGCTTAAAAAATACTGTAAGTGTCTTCATCCTTCAGGTGTGTTTTGATGCCTTTGGGTAGCTGTAGTCTGCTTCTCGATGTACAGCCCACTTCTAGTTCACGTTGCGTTTCTCATCTTAAAAATTAAGTCTGTTCAAAATTAGTCTTCAGCTTAGTGGGGAAAGAGCATTATTTTAAAATCTTGCGTTGCTGCTGTCGGCATTGCTGCCACCTGAGTTAAGCCTGGTTAATACTTGCTTGGAGAAACTTGACTCATTTTGCTAGAGCTGTATGCTAATATTGCCACACCGCTATCGTTCCCGTATCAGAGTACTTCTTCGTCTTTGATTTTTGCAAGTAACTTTACCCAGAAGGAATCTTGTTTTCCCCCTAGTATTTAAGTGGAAGACGATGACAGTGCTCAGTGGCCGGGACACTGCTGCGTACGGCTGGAACGTGACGGATTTCTTGCAGGACTCCTCTCTTGCGAGGATGCCATTAAAACCGGGATTTGTGCGTAGCACTAACTGCAAACATTCTCTTTGGGCTGTCCCTCCCCTGGCGTTAATCGATTGCTCTTGGCACTGGCCTATCTAAAATAAATAAATTGCAGGGTAATGGCTCTATTTGTCTACCGAGCACAATTGCCTTTCGAGCGGCGTGGTTGTGCTTTTAAGCCGCGAGAGCTGGGTGCTGAGAGTGGGTGTGAGAACCCTCCTGCCCCGCGCTTCCAGGGGCTCCTGGTGGCCATCGTGCGTCGGTGGCCGACGGGACACGGGAAGGGAAGTGTCCCCTCCCCAGCCAGGGGACGCCCACGGATGCTTTGGCTGATGTGTCCCAGGGGAGCCTGTTCTCTGAAGTCCCCACGGGCCCGCCTGTGCTATGAACTTTGGGTAGATGTGCCGAGGTTGACAGATTTTTAGCGCCTCGACTTCTGGCTTCTCCAGCTGAAGATTCCCATAGAGGTCTGGTTTGGGGGGGTTCGGGTCGGCTGACGTTGACAGAGCTGTTCATAAAAGGTTTTCAAACTGGCTACCTAGAAATTTTGCTCTTGAAAGCCTTCTGGTTTTACTTTTTGTTTCAGATATCCCAGTTGTCTTTCTCATCAGAGGTGGGAAAGGCTCAATTTGTGAGAGCTGATCATTTAGTGTTTAATGCAAATAATCGATCCATTAGTGGGGTCATTTTGTTAGGCGTCACGAGTCCCTTGAGAGGAGACTTTGAAGTGAGCTAAATCAGTTTAGAAATCATTCTTTTTGCTTGTAAATCTTGTGTGTAAGGAGGCCGGTTGGGTCATTGAGTCCCTCGCTCCATCTGCCAGTTCAGCGTGTTCCTGAGCACCGGCCAACCTCAGAAACAGCGTGTTTGGAGATAAATGTCAAGTGGACTGACTTCTGGCGATGAAGGAACGTAGGTGTTCCGTTATCAGAGACGGGGACGGTGTTCATTGTGCCAGTTTGGACTGCGGGTGGGGGTTTTACAAAGAGGTTCACCCTACTTGGAATTGGCAGCAGGGTTGGTGAGAGCAGCGGAGGCGCGCTCCGTCCGAGCATCTCCTGTGGCGTTGGAGGGGACGTCACGCTGGTAGGCGCTGAAACCGCGTTCGAAAGGGACGCAAGAAAGGGATGAGTGAGGACGTGCGTGCTAAATCCTGCACGCATGAGAAAAGCCTTAAAAAAAAAAAAAAGTGGTTGTGGGCAGATCAACCCTTTGTAAGTCTTAAGTCCAGCAAAGCCAGCAACCGGTGGGAAGCATGAGGAGCGTGGGTCCCCAGTTTGGGAGGCGGAGAGGCCGGGGTTCGGCACCCTGAGGTGCGTGGCAGCAGGACCCAGCTCTGTAGCGATGGCTTTGCACGCTCGCCCAGAAAAATTTAGAAAGGATCTGGTGAACAGACTGGCGATGGAATTCAATCGTGCCGTGGATCTGAACTGCTTCCAGACTTAAAACTGTCTCTCTGTTATCTGTAATCAAACAGTGGTTATAGGTAAAGTTGCCAAACATTTTATTGATGGAAATGCCAATAAATTGCAAAAGGGCTTATTTTAGGTGTTACGCTGTCACGGTGTATATCGTGGTATGTCGGGGTTACAGCATCATGGTATATACATCATGGTGTGTCGGGATCTTCTTCAGTAAAGAGATACAAGAAAATTGAAGCTGTATTCCAGAAAATAATGCAGGAATTTGGTTGTCCATCCTTGGGCCTGGTTTTGGTCAATGGTATGAGATAATTTTTTTTTTTTCTAAGAAAAAATTCTTCTCTTCTCTAATGGAAGTCAATAATTTTGACCTTCACATTCTCTTGGGAACAGCCGCAGTGAACATCTGCCTCTTCTAAAGGAAAAATGACGTAGTCCAGTGAAGTAACCCTCCTCCCTCCCCAAATGGGGTACCTTAAATGCCATTATAAAAGGGATCATTTGGAAGCACCTACATTTCTTCTTGGCTTAGATACCTTTTGCTTTGGGCTGTATTGATTCAGGCCTGAGCTTAATTTTGAAGGGCTTAGAAGTTTTTAGTATGATGTTTGTAGTTAACATCCAAGTCGGGACACGAGGAAAGCTGTATTTCTAGTGATGCTAATTCAGTTGCTCGGCATATTTCTGTATGTTTTGTGGCATATATCTTAAAATAGGTAGTGATGTTTTTCTGTCCACTTATCAAAAGAGAACGGACTGTATAACATGTGCAGTGGCTGAAAAACTTGGCATTAAACAAGCAACCTGCAGCCAAATGGTTTGCTGCTGTATGCATGGAGATTTGACTTCAGAGGAGCTGAGACTTCTTTACCCTGTTTATGAAGTTGGCTTGTTAATATTTCTTTTTTTTTTCTTGAATTTGTTTTTAATTGTACAGATGACACAGGGATTTACAGGCACGAGAATGCCTACAGTGTGCTTTGCCTTCATAATAATGGAAATTATCATTATTACCCCCGCCACGTTGGGGTGAGGCGGTGAGGAGGGATCGCTGTTTGCAGCTTGGTAGAAGAAAAGCGAAGCTTCAGGTTTTTGCTTGTGCTTTCATATCTGCAGGGCGTTATCAACATCAACTTTTTAATCTCCGTGAATCTGTCCTTGTTGAGCTCCAGCCTTGCTTAATAAACTTGATCCTTAGGCTTTCGGTAAACAAGATAATGTTCAGTGAAAGGGAATATTTATCCCCTGTGCAACCTCAGGGCTGTGCTCCGTAATCCACATCATTTCCTGCTGCTGAGTTCTCCTGGTGGTAGACCATTTAAAACCGGTTTGGGCGTGATGTCGGAGAGGGTGAGAGTGTTTTCAATTCTTTTCCCTTAAAACTGGGAGTCTGGTCCTGAGCAAGTCACCAGCCCGTGAGAAGGAGCAGCTTGGAAGAGCTACCTTGCTGCCCGCTGTTTGAGACCTCAAGTGCAGAAAGCTCTTTCAGCCTTTTGAGCTCAGCGATCAAAAAGTTTGGCAAAGGAGGATCGCCGAGAAACCAGTACATGGTCTTGGAAAAGACACCTTTGAAAATCTATTCAGTTGGGCTTCTTTTTATCTGGGCTCATGTTGTTTGTCTCGTTCTTTGTTGCCGTGACAGATAGAAACTCGCTTTTCTATATTTATTTAAATGACAGGTAGGTCCTCTATCATTTGGTCCAGGATTTGGGGCTTCAGAGAAAATAAGTTTCTGGCAGTTGACAACACCGAGTGGCCGTCTCCTCAGTGTTACATTTAGGCCATCTATTTTAAAAATGGGATTGAAGCATTCCTGATTTCACAGGGATTTGGCTTCCTGATGCATAGGTAGTTTAAAGTATTTGACACTGAAAAGTCTTAATCTTCATGTTTTTTCAAGCAGAATCTGTTGTCAGGCATCTTCAGTGGGTCTTCATCTAATGCTGAATATGTCAAAATATTGACAGGACCAAAAAACACTGACATGAATTACAGTACGGTTCCCACGAGCCCGGCTCCAGCACGCCAGAGAACCTTTCAGATATGCTCAAACCTACTTTCGATTCTGACAAAGGATCTGGCAAAGAAATGTGATTTAGGTGGTACAAATAATATGTCGTGAACTGAGGCAGGCCTGCTCGTCTTCCCCCTCTCCCTCCCGGGGGCGGGATGAAGCCTGGGCTGAAATGGCCCCGTGCGTCTTGGCCGAACACGCCTGCCCGTAAAAGAGTCCCCCACCGAAGGGGATGCCAGTAGCTGCTTGTTTTTCCCTGGTTTATTTTTCCAGGCAAGCATTTTGAACATGCTGTGTTTTCTTTGATACCTGAAATTCCAGTGCAAGAACTTTTTTTTTTTTTTTAGTTTTTCAAGCAAATGAGCAACTAAAAGCAAAGGGTCTTCTTGTTGTAACCTCCAGTAGCTCATACCGAGAAATTCTGCCTGCCAAATGGTAATGCTGTGCTTTATTCTTCTAGGGGCGGTAAGCCGGAGATGACTGACAAGATGTCGAGCTTCCTTCATATTGGAGATATTTGTTCTCTCTATGCAGAGGGCTCAACAAATGGATTTATTAGCACTTTGGGGTAAGAACAGCTGTTCTCTTCTACTAAAAACATCCCTAAGAAGGACTAGCAGAACTCAGCTAGCTATCGGAGCCTGACTGCCAGGAAATACAGGGTAAAGCAAGGTAGCTTTATGTACAGGCTTGGCCCTGAATTTAAAAATGACCCGAAGCTAAAGTGGCAAGTTAGATGTTGGGTGGACGCAGAGTATATCGATGGCTACGGTGTGGTTTTGATGTACTTGGTGGGGAGGAAGCAGCTCGTCAAGTGAAGTTGTGGGGAGAGGGAATGGAATGCAAGCAAATGATTTTCATGCTGTTGTCTGTCCCGTGTCCATCCGTGTGTCCCGTCCTGTCCCTCCCTGACCCCCCAGTCAGGAATGAATAGGCCCCTGTGCAATCTGCTGATTGGAAAAAACGATGTAGCATAGGCCATGTAAGTAGTTAAAAAAATAAATAAATAAAAAAATAAAAAAAACTAAAAGAGAAGCCCTGAGCCAAACCGTTTCTATACCACTAACTTACCACTATGACTAGTTTTGTCTTTTCTTACAGTACTTGAGGTTTCTCGTACAAACAAAATTGTTCTTCTCCAGTCAAAGGAGAACATGTTTTGACTCTCCAGCTTTGCCAATGGCCAGCACCCGGCGCTGCGGTGGGAGCCGTGCCGTGCCGGCTCCTGCCCCCGGCGTGCTTCCCCACAGAGCTCCGGGGCCACTTCTTCTGCAGAGGCTTGGGAGTAGGTGTCCCAGGGGAGAGTGCGTGCCACTTCATTAAACAAAAAGTAGCTGCTCGTGTAGGAAACGGAGGAGTTTGCAGAGGAAAAGCCATGGAATTGAAATACAGCCCTGACGAGCGACAGGGTATGTTTTATTCTGCTCAACTGCCGCTGGGGAGAAATCTCTCCGGCCATCAGAAGCTGGCAGTGGAGCTGTGTACTGTTTTGGAAGACCTTGCAGGGGGCTGGATGAGAAGCTCAAAGAGGGCATCTGCCACCTTGTTTCAAAGCAGTGAGAAATTAAGAGGGAGGGAAATAGCATGCGTGGCACGTTGCTGTGGTACTTGAATGCCGAATGAGTAGCGAAGAAGCACCCAGGAGGCCTGACGGTATGGTGAGTGGGCACACACACAACATGCTCTTTCTCGTTTCCAGTAGCCATAAGGGCCTCAGGGTGGGTACAGTGACAGCAAATTTTTTTGATGCCTACTGTCCGGATGCATCTGATAAATGGAGCTCCCAAGCAGGGTACAAAGACAGCATCCTGGTAAGTCTCTCTATGGCAGGAAACGATGGGCTGGAATCTCACCCGAGTGACTCCAAACTAACTTGTAGGTTTAGTCCTCTAGCTATTAGGATTCTGGAAAATAAAGGGGCAGAGAAGGAAGCAGACACTGAAGATGCACCATGATCTATTATAGGAAAGAGAAGAAAATATGGGATGCTGCCAGAAGGGAAAGAAGGTATGCTAAAAGCAAGGGATGTAGTAAGTAGGGTTGGTCGAATAGTATTTGGCGAATGTATTTGACAAATTTCCCAGGTACTCGTCAAATATGACATGTACACTCTGCAGTATTCGATCAGCTGTGTAACTGGCCAAATACTATCTGCTGGAAACTGGCAAAACGAATTGAGCGATACTATACATTTGGCTATTTTTTTTTTTTCTTCCTAGTTTTGAAGCAAGTTTGGCAGTACATAATTCCAGAACAAGTAGAAAGTTGTTATGTTATGTTTAATCCCATACGGTGCATGATGAACGTTGTGCAGTGGCTGTGGCTTTTGATGGCATTGCTGAGCAGATATTTTTCACCATGGGTAGTCCTTTTAGACATTACCGGCCCGAAGCACACGTATTTTCTAGGCTCGATGAGATGTTCTCGTGGCAGGTCTGAAGATCCCTTAGTGTTACCAGCATCCTCTTTGATTCGATTAATACTGTTTTAAGGTAACTGCATTATATAATGGCCACCCATCTTCTGAGCCTAATTTAAGCCAGAAATCCCAATTGCGATGTGAAACATGAAATGCATTATCATCTTAATAAGCCTTCATAATCAAATTAGTTTTGTCCCATATTTAATTTAGTCTTTGTCCTGGAGAAAATTAAAGCAGCAAAGGAAAGATTTGGTGTAATTGTACTCTCTACCATGTGGAGTTTTGACAGTCTTATGTCATAACAATGTGTAATGACTTGTTCATGTGGTTAATGAAGGTTGAGAAACGGATACCACTGTACGTTCTAACGTCGTTCTAAATCTTTGAAGAGTGTTCCTATTAAATATTCCTATGAGACGACTGTTGCTTAATCAGGACCTTACTCTTCCTGTTTCCCAAACTCAGTGCTGTCGTCATTACGATTACCGGTGTACAATATATCCTCTTTTGTGTTTTTCACCTGTAAAATTTTTTTCTTAGTAGTTTGGGAAGTTCCTCTTTACTTTCAATTTAATCTCAGGATGAGAGGGATATATTGCACTGAGATTATCTCTGTGTGGGATGATCAGAGTAACGCATTTGACTTGATTTATTATTTTTTTTGGCCCTCTGTTCACCAGAAGCAGGTGTTTCAGCCAGCTCAACTATCAATACTACCATTCTTGTTGGAGCACATATATGTATATATAATACTGAATAGGGAGAAAATCCATGGGGAAAAAGCAATTTACTCTGAATGTTTGCGTATGCAAATTTTAGATGCATAGAACTGTTGAGTCCACTTAATCTCTCTGATCTCTTAATTTTTATGCACCTCATTATTTTCCATAATGGTTGTCTCAAGATGCTCCCTGCATGTAACCAGCCTCTGCAAGGAACAACTCTCATATTCTAGGTCTCAATCTTTCTCGAGTTGATTCTGCATGAGAATGGACCTCTCAAACCTTTAAGACCTTTGGAGTTTTACTTTCTACTTTTGTGTAGAAAGCCTCTTTGACAGATTGGCGTTAAGGGGCCAAATCGAGTCATCAATTTAGGATCAAATCAGAAACTAAAAAACTCTTTGATTACAGTTGCATTTTCACAATTTGGAAATAGTGTTTGGTAAAAGTGCAATTCCATGTTGCTCCAAAGCATGCCAAGGACAGAGCATGGGTGGCAGGAGCATCTTAAGTATTCTATTTATTTTGGGGCGTTTGAATTGAGCCTGTGGGGGTTTTGCCGACGTGTATTCACAGGAGAAGCTCTGTCCTGGCGTTCCCTATTGGAATCTCTTGGGTTTGCTTGGCCAATTTGCCTCCTTCCTGGGTGGAACAGGAGGAGGTTAGTTCAATCCCTTGGCTTATCTCATGTTTATGACTGGTGAGCAGGAGGGCGTATTTATGCCTTCTGTTCTCTTGGGGAGTTAATTCTTACTGTGGCATTTATTGTTTCTGCCTTTTCTTAATACTTGAGGAGTCACGGGGCAGTGTCCAGTTTCCATAGTCATCACATTTTCCTGTTCTCTGCCCTTCATATAAACACGTTTGCAACATCATTCAAATCTGTCCAAGAGGCAATAATTGTTCTAAGCCTGTCTCTCACCTAACTAGAATATGGGCTGTTCTGTCTGCACCTCAAGGAGGGGACATAAAGATGATGCAGTGTACAGGAGCAATGACGTATTTATTGTCCCGCCTGTCCAGGAGCATAGCTCTGGGCAACAGTAAAAATTAGCTGCATGCTTCTTAGAAAAATTTGGCATAAGTTGGCATTTGGGGAATGTCTTCTGCTGAAGTGGCCACTCGGATAAAATATTGCAAATAAACAACTTTGGTTTTGCTAACAAGGATGTAAGCAACTGCAAGGGAACAGAAACTCACTTTACTTCTCGTTTCTTTGCAGCCTTGTGGATGATCGGTGTGTTGTACAGCCAGAAGCAGGTGACCTTAACAACCCACCCAAAAAATTCAGAGGTAGGTTTGTTAGCTTGGTACCCTTCTGCTTGGAAGAAGTCCTTCGTTTTGTGCAATCACGTGCAACTATTTTTGACCTCCATGTTTTCTATAGAGTATTTTAGTGTCATCTTCTTCCACGAAGGGCAACTCATGACGAAACAAAAGCAGTATTTAAGTGTGAATGACTTGTGAAGTGAGTTGTGGGGCTTCTGATTTGTGCAGGGGTGGAGATGGGGTTGCCAGTTGAGGTTGGCTTTCAGATCTGTCCAAACTTAGAGGGTCTCTCTAAGTTTCATTTCCTTTTCTCCGTACTATCGTACATGCCAGTTAGTACCAAACCTATCTCGGAGAAGAGGAAAATGACAAGGAGCAAATGTTGGTAACAACTATTGTTGTTTGACCTCATTTGATATTAACGACGTTTGACTTCGCTGTCATTCTGCCAGGAAACTTATGCTCAGTGATAAGAAATTAATGCCTACATCTTTGCACGGTTTGGCTGATTTGTTTAAGAAGAATCTCAAACAGGAAGAGAAGCGCTGACTGGGATTTTGTTTTGAAAAGCCTTCTTGAATTCTTCTTTTCTCACCCCTTGGTTGCATCTTTTACCCAAAGGGTACCTCAGCCACATAATCCAAAAATTTGACTGACCTTTCATTGCTGTTCTCGGATACAGCAGCAACTGTTTGTCATGTTTCTTTGTCGGATAAATCTTGTTTTCCTTGGTTATGCTTTACCTTTACTGGGGGCTCAGTTACTGTCGTTCTCTTCAGGTTTGGCCAGAACTGCAGGTGATTGCCCTTGAAAATCTTAAACCATCCATGCCACTGGTTTTGTTTGCTGCTGTTTGGGTTTTTTTTGGTTTTTGCCATGACATGAAGATGTCTCATATAATGAAACCCTCTTTTGTGGAATATTACTGAAGCCTGTGGGTTCTTGTTGGTTTGGTCGGTTTTTTTTTTTCTTCCTTTTTACTGAAAAACTAAATAGCTGCTGATTCAAATACTTGAGGAGGCAACCTGGGGAAGTTTTAGCATTCAGTGTTACACTTTCCAGAAAAAGAACAATGGTGTTACGTGAACTGGAGCCCTGGCTCTAGGCATTTCTTGACGTTAAAATCATATGAAGGAATAAAGCCAGATTTGACTGAGACTGCTGGGTGTAGAGGGAGGGGAGGGAGAGGGAAAAGAATGAGAAAAAGGCAGTTCTTGCTAGCACAGTTTAGGAACCGCAAGTACAGAGAGACATTTGTCTGACATAAACCACTGTGGTTAGACATTGTAAATGTTCTCGTATTACTTATAATTTACACGTGGAGAAAGAATGGTGTGAACCTTTTCCAACCTTTGTAGTTACTTCACTAAAGCCTTCGTGGGGAAGTTTATGCTTAACGGTAAATGGCAACAAGTCATAAAATTTTAGTAGGCGTTTCTGTTATTTATACACATGCTTTATAAGTGTAGTCTAAGATAAAATGCATTCTGCAATAAATATGTTCAGAAGAAGTAATAATGAAGTTTTATCATACCATCTTCAACACAAATGGAAAATACCCCCTTTTTTTTTTTATTATGAAGCAAAGGCGCCCAGAGGCTCGTCCGGGGTGTTGCATGGAAGGGTCTGGCCAAGTCAGGAACTGCAGCCGTGTCTCTGCGATCTTACTTGGTGTTTTTTATGACACCTTGCAAAAATACCTCCCTTGCAAAGGGAACACAAGGTCTTCCCTAAGGTGCCTTTATCCAAACAGCAGCGTTTACATCTGGGATATAAAGCAACCGTGGGTGTCTGGTGAATGCAATTCAGTAGTGCCAATATTTGGTTTTGTCATACTTGAGGTGTAGCCTCACGGGTACAGCACATCAGTAGCACAAGAGGCCTTTGGGACAGTAGCAGCATGAGGTGGGACCTGATGTGGAAATGCTCTTGTAGCCCCTAAACTCCGCACGTGGTGCCCACGTTTGTTCTGTGATCTTGTATAGTCCCTACGAGTCATCGCAGCCCATAGGATCGCTGCAGCTTGGGGCCCAAGAAGCAGCATGGTCTTGGGTTGAATTCAGATAGGTGCCGAACACCGGCACTGGTAACTGAGAAGTAACTTTGGAACATGTCATCAGAGCAGGACCAAAATTAATCAAATGTAAGTGACTTACATTATGGCTTTGCACAGTACTAGAAAAATACATCTATGCTGTAACCTGTTTTATGTCCATGTGCCACTCCTCTTTCAAACGAGCTGTGCTTCAAGGTGTCCGGATGCAGGTCAGTCAAATCTGGAGTCACCTTCTGGGAGGAACATTCAACTTCGTGGCCAGTCTTGAGGGTCTCGCTCTGGGTGGTATTTTTAAGAAATGCACTTCTAAGCTTCTCTGAGCAGATCTATCTTCCGTGGGCAGATGTAAAGCAGTTGTAAATACAGTTTTCGTGCTTAATCAAAGTGATGAGAGATATCTAGAAGCAAGATTCGCTGCTTAGATATGCATGCACGACTCGAAGGAAATGCAGTGTGAAACTGAAGCGTGTCTATCCAGTAGCAGAATTAATCCATCCTGCTTTTCTCTTAGCCCTGGCTGTCTCGGGTTTTAAAAACTCTTGTTGCCTAGGCTACACAGTATCGGTTGCATCGCGTGGCAGCAGCGAGGCCCTGGTTGAGAGGGTTGCAGTTTTTCTTTCCTCTCTACTTTAGACCCTTGAAAAGCAGCAGAGCTTCCCGGAGAGAGGGGCAATGCTCAGCCGTGGGTACCTGCTGTCGCCGAAGGCTTGCGGGGTGAAAACAGCCCCTGCCGGAGGAACGCTGTTCCAAAAGCGCTCGGTAGCTGAAACGGAGGTGGGGTTTTACATGCTACTAAGTCACTCTTTTAAAAAAAAAAAAAAAAAAAAAAAAAGTTGGCTCCGAGTTGTCCTAAGGAAGATTTCGGTGAGGGAAGCTTGATGTGTGTTTGGATGAACTGGGTTGAACAGAGCGGTTTGCAGCGGCGGGACTGGAGTCAGAGATGGGAGGGATAGAGCCTTGCAGCCTGCCTGGAGGAGGACGTACAGAGGTATCCTGAGGACAGGAGGGCTTGCTTTGTTTACAAAAGTTGTGGAAAAAGCAGGCTGATGGAGTAGTCTGGTGGTGGTGGAGCCCCGAGAGGGATGAAATGCAGGAGGAGGCTGAGAGTAAGATGGGGTAGAGTTCAGGGAAGATTTGGAGTGTGGTGCAAAAGTATAAATAAAGACATTGAGAAAAAAAAATAAATACAGAGGGTGTATTAGATGGAACAAACTGAAGTGCTGAGTTGGAAGGAACTGCAAAGAAAGGTGTTAGTCCAGCAGCCTCAAGTTACTGTGAGTGTTTACCAGTAGCTATTTCACATATTAAATGCTGTTGTGCCTCTGGGTCCTTAACATACTTGCTTGATCACTTAAAGGTGTGAAGGCTGAGTTTTGGGGTTTTTTTTTCTTCCTTTTTCCCATCCTGCTCAGAAGTAGCTGTCACCTGAAATTACTGGTTTGAGGTTGGATGGTAATTACGGCCTGTGAGATTTCAGTGGATTTTTATTATTCTTCTGGCTTTCTGAATCCACTCTACATGTGGCGGTTTGGTGTGGGGTTTGTTTTTTCAAGTGCAGCGTTTCTCTGGCCCTTCCTGTTTTCAGCTCCAACTAATTCAAAAGCACTCTAAAACTGCCTTGCAAAATGTTAAGACTTTAAGAGCACATTCATTAGGGTGTTTCTTTTTAAAAATGTTAATATCAAAACTCTTGCGAAAGAGTATTTTATTTAACTGGTCTGAATATACTGCATACAGAAGAGATTCCTGGAAAAAATCCTAGCTGTATGACTCTCCAGAAAAGACTGTGACAGTTCCTTGGTTATCTGCGGCGCTTTGAACAAAAAAAAAAGACATTTTACTTATTTTTATAAAGCTGGAATCGCTGCTCTAATTGCCGTCTTCGAGTATGACTCCGCATCTGAATAGCGACTCTAAATGAACATCCTCTTCATTTGCATGGGTTTATGTGGAAAGCATGAACTGCAGCTGACCCTTTAGGCTGCAGGCACCAGCGTTGCATTAGAAATGATCCCTACTTAAATGCAGAGAGATAGGGATAGCTATTTTGCAAATTAAAGTCAGGCCTAGCAACAGTGGCCAAGCTGAAGCAGAGCCCGGGGTTGATCATTTTGGGCTCGGAGCTGCTGGTCCTGCGCTCCATTAGTCTGTGCGTGCTTTTGCCGAGGTTTTATTTGTGTTCGTTTTGTGTCGGAGCGTAGCGCTGCGCGAAGCCAAATGGGTTTGCTTAACGCAAGGCACTGCTACTACAGCAAAACAGTCTGTCTGACAGCCTTCTCGGGGAGATTCCTTACAGCTCTTTATTTGGGACGCGGAGCTGGCTGCCAGGGATCCAGGGGCTTTGCAATAGCTGCACGAAACGCAGGGGGAAAGGGCACTTACTGGGTTAATTTGTCCAGCAGCTACCTCCTTCCAGAACATTGTTTTAGTAGTTGCTGGGCAACACTCTTTTTTTGGCAAGATGTTCAAGGAATGAACCCATATCTTAGACTTAAAATACCCGCACGGCGAAGCAGCAGATGAGTAGTTCAAATTCCGTTTGTTCTTTTGATCCTAATCCATACTGTATGGGCTTGCTGGGTAATTGCCTTCACGGAGCCCTCGGTTCTGCTGGCCTGGTGGTGGTCGGGGCTAGCACCGAGGGTCTCAGCCTTGGAACTACAAGTTCATCTTCATCAGAAGAAATGACCTGGGCACTGCAATGGAGCTTTCATGTATAAATCTACACGGATTAAAAAATACGTATCTATGCGCCCCAATTCTTTTGATGGATTTCTCTTAAATTGGCCTTGTGCTCAGCATTGGTGCAAGTCAATACGCTTCTCCATAACAAATGTTTTATGTTTTGTTCTTCATAGCTTTGCCATCAGTGGTCTGGAGCCTATACACTGCTGCTTCGTTTGATACGAAGGAGACCAGATAATTTATGCAGAACTGATAGAGGCTATGGAGTTATGTGGCCTTATTTAGCCTGTGCAAGCTTGTTTATAGTTTGGCATTAGAACTGAGATTAAGGGAATTTTCAGCTGAAGGGTCACATACATAGTTTTCCCCAAACACTTCAGAATATTAAAAAACAAACTAAAACAAATACCCAGATCCCTCTGCCTGTTAGTTTTGGAGGAATATTGGCAGCATATAGAAGTGCCCTTTCCAGGCGGTGAGGTAGTTCAGTACCATCCCCTGTATTCATAAAGAAGAATTTTTTGCAGTTATAAGGCATTAGGTGTCAAGTGTTCAGCTTCAGATCAGTGTGTAGCCTCAAATTCTGTTGCTCTCCATATGTTCTCCATGCACACTTGTCCACATCGTCTCTGGTGAAAGCGATTCTATCAGTTCCCATTGCTTTTTAAACTTGGATGTGGAATAGTCTGAATTGTATGACTTTCTGCCTACATTGCATGAGTTTGAGTGGGTGTTTTGCAGCGGTTTGGGAGCATGTTCCTGGAATGATGGTGAGAAGAAGAGGGGTGAGAGACCTGGGCAAGCTTAGGCTCCTTTTCCTCTTTGAGCATGGGGTTTCTCATGCTGGTGAAATGTTTGAGTACATTAATTGTTGAGGTGCCTAAATGCCTTTAAGGAATATTTAAACAAAAGTCTAAATATGGCTTTTCACTCTGATAACCATGTATTAGCAGATAAAATAGCAGGATTCCTTTTTCAGGCAGGAGGCAGATCTCTTGAGAGTGCTTGAGTGCCGAGTTCAAAGCTTAGCCTGGTGGTCTTGAAGAGAAATAGAAAAGCTACTCCTTCTCAGTTTTGAGATGTCCAAGGCAGATTAAAAGGCACACACAGAATCCCAAAAGTAGGAATTAAATACCCACTTAACTAACTTCTCTGGTTTATGGCCAAACACGGTAAAAAGAAAAAAAAAAAAAAATAGGCTTCTTAGCCCCTTTTCAAACAGAGTGCAATATCATGATTTAGTGTAAAATCAAACTTTTGGGCTGGTACGATGGAAGAGAAAAATGATAAAAATACAGTCTAGTGTTCTGATTTTTTTTTTTTGTTTAAAATTGAAGCATTGGTCATCTTGAGTAGGAAAAATCTTTCGCTCTTGCTGATTTAGGATATAGTTAAAATATCTAAAATACACTTTCACTGCCTCGATGAGGAATCCTTTCGTATGATTCTCAGTATTTATAGAACTGTACTAGAAAACTGCCAACTGCTAGTACGTATTTGAATTTGATGCCCTTTATATGATGAAGAAATCCTGAGCGCTGTCTCTAAAATGTGAATCTTGAGCCCACTGCATCCTACGTGCAAGCAGATGTTATAGACGATTGTCACCGTGGCATTTAGGTATTTCAAAAAAACTGGAAAGTCTGAAGTGTTGCGCTTTCATACAGACAAATGTGCTTTATATCTGCTGAAACTTGGAAAACCTTGGGAGAGGGAGAGTCTGCATCAAGAGTTGATGCACCACCACCACCTTCCCTGCTGGCCCTTGGTGGCTCGTCATGAACACCACATCTCCAAACGTTTTTAACGATGGGTTTTGTGGTAGTGCCAGGCTCGTTGGTGATTGCTTATGTGGCTTGCCATCTTAGCAAGCAGCGGAGGAACTGGAGCATAGGCGTTGGAGTATAACTCACATAGCTGCCACGTCCTGTAATTTATCTCAGCAGGCACAAGTAGCTTGTGTTGCTTTGAAATCCAAGAGTGATTGGATGCAGGAGCCAAAGGGAAGAGTTGTTTGGGGTTATTTTAACGTGGGAAGGTAACTATTGTCACAGAGCGGATCGGAAAGCTGTCTTTAGTTTGCCGTGTCTGTCACAGTGGGGCTCCTTAATGACCAGACAAGTTGCATGCTGAAGCACCAGGGCGTCCCGAAGACATCCCAAATCCGTGATGCCAATGTGCTTTGCTGAAAGGGTGGCTAGATGATTGCCTAAATAATTACTGGTTTAATTGAGATGGTTTAGCGTGGCTTTGCTGTGCCCTAGTGATGGGATACCGAGACCATAGTGGCACAGGTTACAAGAGTGTCTGTTTGACTTGGCGTTGCAAAGCTGCTGATACTGAAGAAGAAGAGGAGCCAGGTCTGTTTGGGACAGGAGGCCCAGACTGAGAAGGTTGGCGAGGCTGCGTTTGCACGCCGGTCTGTACCGAGGGTACTGTGGTCAAAGAGCTGTCTGCCAGTTTGGGGGTTTAAAGTGCTTTCATTCTGGATGTTCTGCATCTAGATGAAGGCAGAGCAAAGCCCCTTTGCAATAGAAAGCGGCCATCGATGTGCGTAACTGGGACGCTGTATGAAAAACACAGTTTGTTGGTTAAGGTCCTGCAAGGGGTGGGGGGTGCCTTAGCTCCTAGAGTGAAGTTTTATGGTCCGAGCGCTTCGTTTGCCCATCTAAAGGATGCGGGTGGTAATTTGGTACTGATGAGACCTACTGTGCAGGACAGCAGGGGAAATGTGCTGGTGCAGCGACCGTGCCCTAAAAATGAAAAAAAATAAGCCAAGTGCTGGTCTGAGTGTTGGAGCTTTTTCCCTTGTGGAAAGTTCAGGGTACTTCAGGTAGGCTCGAGGGAGGGATTGCCAAAAAGTGGTGCTTAGCTATTAAGTAGAACAGGGCTGTTAATAAACCTAGCCCCAACCTTGTAGACAAAAGAATACTGTGGCTTTGTTGCCATAGTTTCAGTGCAAAATCTGACCTTAGCTACAATAACATTCAGTTAGAAAGAACTAGCTAATCAGTTTTCTAAAATTAGTGTGTTCCCTCGTACATAAGCCAGTACGAACAGGATATTTGATGAAATATTATACTTAGTCACAAGAGCCCAAGGGAGTGAAATGCCTTGATGAATTGTGGGGGTGGGGTGACATTGGTGCACATCTTCTAATATAGCAAAGTTATTAAAATTTGCGGCTTGCTTAATATTTAGGGTAGCGCAACTGTTGTGTTCTTCCACGCGCCCCATCTCCTTTGCTCTGCTCCTTTTCAAAGCTCTCAGAGTCTGTTCTGAAGACTGAGATGCTGGCGAGTCTCATCGATACAAAGTGCTTCCAGAGGACCTGCAACTCAACTTCAGAGCCGGTGCTGTGCTTTTTGTTAGTGCAGGCTGAGTGCTTTGCAGCTGAGGGAGTCTCACTCATGTAGGATACAAATCCTGAAGCAGATGGATAAAGTCATGAGGTTGGGGGGGGGGGGAGAACCAACCCTGTGTGTGAGGGAAGCAGTCTCCCAGGTATGGGGTGCTAGACATCTTCAGCTTTTCCCCGGATGGCTAAACTGTTTTGAAACTGAAGGGATGGATTCGGAGAAGGGCTGGCTGGTGAGGTCTGGTGTATAAAATCTTGCCAATTAGTCAAGAATGCCAGACCTGAGAAGGTCAGGACTCAGAGTGCCTGGTGCTCCCTGACCTTGGGTGAGATTTTATCAAACTCTGGTAACCTAGAGTCAAAGGTTGTTTCTTGGCAGTACGGGAACCGTGATGAATTATCAGGTTTTCTTACGTGCAAGTTGGTTATTCAGGTATTAATATAAGAAAAATATCTAATATGCAAACTGGGGGGGTGGTGATGAGCAGTGTTCCTGTACTGCTTGGTGCTTGAGAGATACCAAATGTATGGGAAGATGGTTTGGATAAGGTGCATCAAAATGATGCTTTATCAGCTTGGTAGCCAGAGTGAGTTACTAATGAGTCCTCACCTCTTCCGACAGTGCTTTGCTGTTAAGGTTAAAGGTGCCTGTAATTAGTCCAAAGCAACCATAATTCACTCAGTGAATTCCCTGAGACTTAGTCTTGCGCTGTTCTGGATATGTAGAAGCACAAACGTTTGGTGACAAATGCAGTGGAGTTTTATTCAGAAAAACATTTTTCACCCCGAACGCGGGGACGCTTGCGTGGCTGAGCTGTCAAGCAGATCTTGGCTCTCCCGGTTCCGCTTCTGCGACGGGCAGCTTACGATTCCCGATACAGCACACGCTCATGGGAAGGTGTGATCCGTGTTCTTGGATCTTCCAATTCAGATTTGGATTAGCACAGTTATGCTTCAGGGCTTGCATTTTTCTGCCTTGTAAACCCAGTTGCCTTCCCCAGGAAGCTTTAGGAAACTATACCTAGCTTCTACTTTGGTAGAGGTATAAATGATATTCTCAAGTTTTGGGGGTTTTTCTCCCCCCTTGACATTTTTATGTGACCAGATTTGATTTCCTCTTACCCCATGACTTGGTGTGATCACAAGGTGTCTCATTTTTCAGGGGGAGCAGGTAGGTGCGATGTGATGCCCCGGGGGACCCTGTGTGTGTCTTAAGTCTTCAGCGAGCCCCTTCCGTAGGTTCTCACTTCTCTGTTGCTTTCAGGATAGAGAGCAGTTCTGTGGTAGCAGTAAGTTATCCTGAAAGCTTAGCTCATTTTACTTTACCTAAAAAATAAGGCTTTGCATTTTGCCAGGACTTACAGTTCAAAAATATTTTCAGTTTAGGTCATTTACTTAAGAAGATAAGAGAGAAATATGCTAAGTACCTGTACCAAGGAGGTCTTACAGGTACCGCGTCCAAGCGCCACGTGGAAGTCCTTAGTGAAAGAGGAACCCAGCCTCAACCCAGAAGTTAAATAATTTCACTTCTAATTTTCTGGGTAGCCTGTTCTTCACTGGGCAGGAGTCCTGCCTGAAGCGGTGGCATCTCCTCAGCGGTAGGCTTGGGGAAGTAATGCTGTAAGTACTTCTGTTTGAGAGCAGAGCCAGCCATCAGAATTTGGGGTTGTGAAAGCCAGACCTTGTCGGTTGTCTTTGGTGAGCAGCCTGTGCCACTTGCATCTTCCTCCCTTCCCACATTGCTGCCAGAGATTGAATCCCCCATCCTTCTCGGTATGGAATTGGGATTCGTCTCCTTCAGTCACTGATGCATTAATAGCACCTCCAGCTGAGGTCTCCGTGTTGCTGGGTGGTGATCGAAGTGCCAGTGCCAATCGGTCAAACTCCTTGTGATGTGGGACCTGTCTGTGTGAAAACCTCCAGTCTTTCCCACCTAACTTCAAATTTTGTGATCCAAAGGCTAGGGAACAAGTGAGTTGTTGCTGAAGGTTCTTGATTCTGAAAACTGCATTGCATTTTCGTGATCCAGCAAGGAATTTGCTGCTTTGAGGCCAACCTCGAGGAGCACCTACTCGTTCTTTAGGAATCAACAGGGAAAATACCAGTTTGTTTTCTTGCTTGACGACTGATCGGCTGGGGTAGGGAGTTAGGAAAAATCCCAGATTAGCATTTGGTGGCCCCCAACAAGTGCAACTGCTATGAAAAAGCCTTGTGTTTCTCACCTAGCAAAAGTATTGTTTGTAAACATATCTGTGATTCTTCTCATTTGCTTAAAAAAATAAATAAAATTGGCGTATGTAGGAGGCTGTTTATGTACTGCACTTGCCTTTTAAACTGAGTTGTGGTCGCAGCAAAGGACAAAATGTACGTGGTGCTTGGCGTAATATTATGGGAGCTGGGGTGGAGGCTTTCTGCCAGCTGGTAACCAGTAAGGGAGGCGTTTGGGCTGGTCTGGATGCAGCCTGGCAGAGGTGCTGAGGAACCTGGGCTCGGTAGCTCTTACTGAATACAGTGAACCTTGCTGTGGAAGTCAAAGCGTTTAGGTTGGTGTCTCATGTGAATGTCTCAAAGGCTGGAATGGCTATTACACGTGTTCCTCAAAAATTCCATTCTAATGAACAACTTCTTATTCAGTCACGTAAGAGAGTTACTTATGTGTTAGGACTGACACTTCCTTCCTACCTAATTTGTGAAAATAATCAGTACTGAGTTCTCGGGGTTGGCAATTATCATCTGTTTTGATTATATAATGTGCAGAAGTTCAACGAAAACATAACTCCTTGGATTTCAGTTGAAGAATCTTTCTGTAGCTCTGTCAGATTTTTAGAATAAGAAATCGCCTCCAAGCTCTACTGACAGCGGAGAAACCGTGACATTGCTAGAAAATGCTGCGGCAGGATCCTCGCCTGCTTTAACTAGAACAAATTAGCTCTTGAGTCAGATTTTATTAAGGATGTGGAAAGCTTTGCTGTGCAAAAGCAATCTGGTAGCACTTAGACCTTGTATTTAGTGAATGTGAGCCCTTTCATTCGTCGAGGTTAAAAATTATACAAGGAAAAAATAAACACAGAACTTGTAGGCATGAGGAAGTGAGAGAGCTGGATGAGGGAGCAGCCATCCTGAAAAGGAAAAAATCTTTGCTATACCTACAGAAATCCTTCCCCCCTCACCCCAGCTTTGGAGCTGTGAATGATCTCCAGCCAGCACCAGTTAACCTGAAACAACCCGGGTTTAAACGTCAGCGGTGCAGGTGGTGGTGGCCCTGTAGGACCGGGTTGGGGGCTCGGTACATGGGGTTGGTTTGTGGTAGGTCCACAACTGCTCCTTAGGCCATACAGCTGCATTTTATTTTTGAAGAAACAAGAATAAATCTCAGTATTATTAGAATGTAACCGGTACCTGCGTGGAAAGAGGAAAGGTTTAATCCCTTCGCAGCAAACCTCTGAAGCAAAATCGTTAGAGCCTGATGATGCTGGGATACCAAACGTGACCACAGCTGGAGAGGGATGAGCTGGGTTCTTGGTTGGGTGTTGTTCAAAAGACCTGCAAAAAGCAGAAGTTGCAGCATTGATCTGGCAAACGCTCCACCAGTCCAGCCTGGAAGTTTGGATTAATCGGCACTGAAGGCTTCAGGGAACGGCTGAGGAACCAAGTGGAGGGATTGTGGTGTTGCTGGGTCAGCACAGATGGGAGACAACTTTCAACCACAGCATTTCTCTGTTAATGTAACTAGATGTTCTGGTCAGAAGCATCCAGGTGCCTTTGACTTCTCGCTCGTGTCTTAACATCAATATTAAGCAAAGGTGCTTTAGGGAGCATATACATCCATACAACTTTTGGGAGGGGATTGCATCGACTGACTTAGCTCTGTCCTTTGAAAGTGTGGTTTACGTGTTGATCAAAAAGCAATAATTATCCGTACCCACGTGCTCACAACACAGCGACACTAGAAAGGTAAGATACTCTTGATAAGAATGAGAGTAACTCGGTTACCAAGTTTTTCTGGGAAACAAAAAATTGTACCTTAGGTGGTTGCTGCAAGAGCCTTTAGCTGTGGAAACAGGACGGTGGCTTCACGGGCTCAGTACGGAGCCATCCATAGGAGGGAATCGTTCCCTGCTGCAAAGTACGTGTTCCAAACAGGAATGGTGGTGCCCCACCAGCTAGCGTCTTGGGATCGGAAGGTAAAGTCTGAAGGCAATACAGATTTTACAGATAATTCTTGGTTATTGACAAGTTTTAAAATAAGCGAAGAATTTACATCCTCCCACTCCTCGGCAGGCAGATGGCCTTGGTCATGGAGAATGACAACGAGGAGAAGATCCTTCAGATATGATCTACAAGATTGAATTCCAAATATGTTTTGTTGCATATGCTATCAGTCACGTGCTTAAAGTTTTTGTGGTTTGTGGAGACTTGGGAGTCTCGGCAGGGGATAATTCAGCATTGGGATCGGAATTTGTCTGCAGAGAACTCTTTGGAATTTAACAGCTTATTTGTCTTACTATCTCCTTACAGGTTGGCTTGTGTATGTATATATAAAAAGAAAAATTGCAAGAGAAGGGAGTATGCCATATATAGGGGATTTTATTTTTAAATGTAGTAGCTTTTGTGCTGAATATCTACTAATAGTTCAAATCAGCTTCTTTGAACCTTGATATTATGCCAGGCGTTTAATTTCTGATTCTTATCCGATGCAAAAAAAAAAATGGAGAGGGTGTTTTCATATTTATTTGGTTTTAGTCTTTAGCTGAAGTTGCCTTGAAAGGTCGGCAGCATCACGGTAGCTTTTCAGTCTTCCCAGTCCTCAACAATAGTTTTGAGGACCTTGAAGGCATATGGGTAGCAGGGAAAAGCCATCAAGGGAACAAATGTGAGTAATTAGTGCTTTGCCTCTGTGAAAAGCTTGGTTGAGGGGAAACCCTGCAGCTGTGTTGAGGCTAAGCTCGTTTCAGTCGGTGTGAACTTGGCCTGAGGAATGACTTCAGACCCAGCCTGGCAGCGGTGCTTGGGTTTAGCAAGGACAGCGAGGAAGCTGCCCTTAAAATGGGGCAGCGTTTTTGGGTGAGCGTTGGGTTGAGGTGCGGGAACTGGGATGGAACTGGTGGCAGGCACGGCAGCGCGTTGCTGGCGGGGTACCATAATTCCCACGGCAGCGTCCGTTAAATGGGAAGCAGAAGGGATGGGGGAGAGGGAGTAGTGCGAGGAAAGCCCTTCGCAGGCTTTTGAGGGGATGGGGAGTTCATACAGGATTCTTATTCTCTCCATTGGCCAGAATAACTGAATGTTCAGAATAAAACTGGATAAAACATTTTACTCTTCTAACTTCTCCAAGAAACCTTTATTGGAAGGAATATGAACATATTGAAGTTCTTCATTTTCTGATGTTCAAAAGAAAAAAAAGAAACACAAACCAAAACTCTGGGGAAAACTAAAAGTTCATGGGGGAAAAAAAGTTGTCAGAAACAGTGGTAATTTATTCAGACATCTTCAGGAGGCATTTCTGTTAGCGGAAATTTCTTTCTTTCAGCTTTCTGCATTAAAGCTTTCATAACCCGATAGCTTGCATACATCTGTGCTGTGTCGAGGATCTTTGTGACCCCTTCTGAGGTTGGTCCCTGCCTGATGGTAACTGGGGAGGGGTTGGGGGGAGCTGGCTGCTCCTCAGGCAGGATTAATCCCCTCTGGCTGTACTGTGGGTACCCCCGATGCTTACATTTTCTCTTCTCTTTATCGTACCTTTTTTGCGCGGAAACTACTGCATTTGTTTGTCTGCTTTGTGTTTTTTAGAAGTGTAGTGAGCCTGGTCATTGCTTTGATGACCAGAGCTGTAAGCCACAACCTGGAGGGGGGGAATAAAAACCTCGAGGGATTACTAAAGCTCAGATTACTCGCACAAGTCCATTGCCACCAAGTGTTTTGCTCGCTATGCATGCAAAAGTGTTGCGTCCTGACGTAGAGCAGTACCTTGGAGACAGCGGGATCCGAGATCCCAAACAGTTAACTGCTCGAAAGAGCAATGCAAGATTAGTGCAGGGCTTAAATGATGGCTAATACGGGATTAAAGTTAAACATTGCATTGGGAACTAGACATCAAAGTACTCAGGAAAAAAAAAAAAAAAAAAAAAAAAAGTTAAAAGAAAAGGGGGGGGGGGGAAGCGTCAGGAAAATGGGTTGCGGGCTTAGACTTAAAAACTCAGTAACTTTAAAAGGAAAACTTTTATCCTTCAGAGATTTTTGAAGTGCCTGTCACTGAACGTTCCTTCCTTCACGTCGTGGTTAAAGGCTCATTTCAGAAAACCACGATGACTCAGCTACTTTGAATTTCTGTTCAGTTAGCATGTGGCTCATGTTGGAAGCCCTAAGATGTTCTCCCACCTCCAAAGATGGTTTTTATTGGTGGATACTTTATTGGAAGTATCATTTGCACTATGCTAATTTTAAACATACTTTAAATATTTAGATTTTTAAAGAAGTGTAAAGTACCCTGATATTGGTAAGAAGAAAGGAGAACATTTGTTTATAAATATTTATTATACTGCAAATGCAAAGGTAAGTTCATCTAGATTTTGTTTTTCCCCACATTTGAAAGTGACTGCTCCAGAAACGGTGCTGTCTAATGCTTATTGCAGTGTAGTGCTGGATTATTCTGATCCCTGCTGAAGGACTGAAAGCAAGGTCCTTGGGTATTTTTTGGATTGAATCAGTTAACTTGAAGAAATGAACAGTTCCTCCTACGGTGCTTTGGCCTCTTCAGAGCTGCGTGCTGGTCCAGCAGCACCTTCAGAATACTCCGTGGGCATCCTTGCGTGTGTCGATACGTACGCCTCGTCTTTCTGGTTGTGGCCTTGGATAAATTTTTCTGTCTTCCTCTGTGCAGCACTCTGTGACCTTGAGGACAGGACCTGCCTTGTTCCGTGCTTTATGTCCTCAAGCTCTTTGCTTGGGAATGGTAGGGCTGGCTTGGAGAGAGTTGGTTCCGGCCAGAGTTGTTGCAGGGTTGGTTGGGTGGCTTAGTGAGAGATGTTTCTGAACACATCAAAGGGAATTTTTGAGCAAAACCTATATAAATATACATAAATGAGAACTAGTAGGTTGTACAGCGGGGAACTGTGTGAATGTGTCCTTCGACGTGGTAGGGCTGCAGTTATATCTTCTTATCCTTACTTAGTGGACAGAAGCTTGAGGGCGGTAGGAGGAATAGATGATAGCGACCAGGTATCTGGCAATTAAAAGTAAGGTGTTCAATGGAATAACCCATAGCGATCTACAGGACAACTTCTTTAATAGTCTGAGATTGAGCTTCGTCAGGCAGCATCCTGCGTGGGTTTGCTGTGCTTACGAGTCTGTGGCACAACCAGCTGTCAGGTTGGGCTTTTTAGATTCCTATGGAGCTAGTCCAACCTCTCGATTAAAATTTATGCAACTGACTGAATTGCTGAAGTGGACATCTTGCTTTGCAATGCTTCTTGATTACTAGCATCGTGCTGGTGCTAGCTCTGAGGACACAGAAATAATCTCTTATTCATTTTTCTCCATGTTTCCCTGTTGGTACACAGAAGTGTTGCCATGGAGGAGAGCGTGGGGTGGGAGTAGGCAGGAACCAGCTGCTTTAGGGCCACGCTGGGAGGAAGGCTGGGGGAGGATCACGCATGAAGTCTGCTCTTGCAAACGGTCCTGGGAACTTTGCTGTCAAGTGTTGCGTGCGTTCGTTATCGAAGAGCTCTGAAGGCTCGCAAGGAAGGGTGGGTCTTCTTAAAGAGGGGAAATTGCCTTTCTCTGCCCTGCTGGGGAGGGAAGGGGTTATAGGGCTACCGTGGATGGTGGGCTTCATGGGCCTTTGATGTTGGCCAAGAGTGCCTTGGTGACCCCGTGCACCTCCGTGCACTGTTCAGACAAGTCCTGCTTTGTAATGATGTGGCCCGTCAAGGATGTGCAGTACGGCTGTATTACTTTTTAAAAGTGCTTTGCAAATTTTTAATCTAGCCAGCTCGTTAAGTTTGCTGGTAATTATGTAGCACTCCTTCACCTGGAATATGCTTGTGACCTGGCTGGGTGGTTTTTCGTGCATGTGTATTAACGTTTCTTTGTCTCTTCTCATGAGGTCAGGTGTTCCTGCGGTTCACTTTGGGCAGCCGTGTGCTGTTCGAGGCTAAGATTTACCGTAGCTTTGGAAGCCTATTCCAGTTGGTCATATCCCCACAGAGGAGCAAATTGACGGTGCAGGACTGGTTGCAATGGTGGAATTGCATGAGACACCGTTGTTGCCATTGGATGACCTCTTCTGCTTCCTTCTGTCCATATTAGCTTTTTGTAAATGCATCGCAGCGGGCAGGCGTGGGGATGACTGAGCACAGGTTTGGTAACAGAAGTGCTCCCCAACCTCTCCCATGCATTAGGGAATGGAAACCTCTTGAGTACCAAGAGGTCAAGGAAGACGGCGTGGTGTGAGAGTCGTTCTGCGTGCCTGGCATCTCTGTAAGTGTTGCCATCATCTTGACCCATTTTTGCTACCGTTTCCCGATGATTTCTGAAAACTTTCATCGTAAATCTGCTAGACCTTACAAAATGGAGGCTGTAGGGGTAATTAATTTCTTCATCAGATTTCCTTCGAATAGAGCAAAAGGGTGTTCGTTGCTGAACCGAAGGATCCATCCTTGCTGCATCATGGTGGGTGTATCAGCAGTCTCAGTTTAAATATTTTTAGTAAAAAAAAAAAAAGTTGATTTGTATACATAACAAGCATATGGCTTAAGGCTTCTACTCAGCAATTATTTGAATGTATTTATTAGTGAAAGTACCACGCGGGGATGTTTGACAAGAAAAACTTGTTCTCTGGAAGAAGGTTGGGGTTTATGAAGTTAATTAGTATTCCACGAGCAGCTCTCGAGTGAAGGCTGAAAGCTTTCTGATTTTAGCGGTCATTTGTGTCCCCAAACGTGGGTTGTCTCAGAGTGTGGGCTATCTGATGACAATTTTCAAGACGTGTTATTGTAAAGAAGTGGAGATAATGAGCATGTAAATTATAAGACTTGGCAGTGTTGGCAGTAGTGCAAGTTTGGGGATGGAATACAAAAGCCCTGTTATATCCTTGCCCTGGCCGGTCGTGTGCTGTGACCTACCGTCACGCTTCCAGCCTCAATATTTCCTTCTAAAAAATGGGATGACTCTCGCAGTGGCACAGCGTTTTGGCTCAGAAACTCGCTGCTATACAGTGCCCGTGATTCTCCAACGCTTCCCTTGAGCAGCTCATCTGTTTCTCTTGAAATACTGAGTCTTTGTAATGTTTTTAACCGTACTTTTAAATTGGCTTCACCATGTAAAAGCCTTCAAAGATTTTTGAATGACCAAGAGGGGAAAACTGCGTAGTGGATGCATACGCACTTACGTCCACTTACGGTCTTTAATCGTTCGTTGTTTCTATGACAGTCGAAGATCACGAGAATATACTTCACTGAATCTGAGTTTGTACCAGCCAGTGTCTTTCCTTATGTTTTATCAGCCTTCTTTCTTAAAAAAAAGTTCTTTATTTAACTTCATGTGTGGTATCGTTAGTGCTCTGATCTTCAGTAAGAAAATAATGGATTTGTGCCTGAATATCTCGAATGTGCAGTTTGTGTATTGGAATTGAAACGTAGGAGGCTTTGAATATTTTCAAAGGGCAAATAGAAGGCGTGCTTGGTATCTGGAAGCTCACCTTTTAAAAATCAATGACATGGCAGACAAGTAAATTTAAACCACTGCTCCTAGTCCCTTCCTTTGCATGCCGCGAGGGACTTACTGGAATTGAAAGTCAGTGAGGAAAGTCCCAAGTGCTCATCCAGATCTAAAAGCTCAGGAAATTACAGGTAATCAACTTCTCACATCTCTGTCACTTGGTTTTTTTGTTTTGCGTATCCTCAGGTGTTTTGAGGGGAGTTTTTATTCTACCTGTATCAGTTAGCTTTGAATAAGGTCCAGATGTTTAATCAGTACCGGTGGCACTTTGATTAAGCCTTTGCATAGCATCAGTGTCTGGGTTTCATTCCTGATCTGCTGAAAAAGCCTTTATTTCTTGACTCCCGGGTGGAATCTGGTTTTTGAGCATCTCTAACATCAGGAATACTTGCAGTCCATCTTTCATAACTTGTGTCTAGTTTATCGCATGAGTGATTTTTTCCTCTGAAGTCGTAAATCTTGCGAGCCTTGTTTCAGACCTCCCCCATGGGAGAGCTGGCGTGGGATGGTGCATTGAGTGCTCGTGTTGCCCTCGGTGCCAAGGGCCATTTTTTAGTGGTGGAAACCAGTGACTGGCACCATGGCAGGCAAAACGCCACGGTTCAGACGTCACCGTTGATGCAGTTCTGTGAACTCCTGTTAAATTTGCAGCGGAGCAGGAGAGGGCTGCAGTGATTTTTTTTAAAACACTCCCATCATGTCTGAGAAACCAGCAGGGTTAGGTCCTGCCTCTGAAGTGATATTTGGTCCATGGGACCAAATTTGAGTGGGGCTGCCTGGATCATGGGTCACAGTTTCAGGCTGTCCTGGCGTGCCCCCACCAAAGGATTTCGTCTGCTTGCTCTGTTGCTCCGTTTCACTCTGCAGACCAACAGTTGCAAATTGATATTATCAAATCTATTGGATGTAATCAGGGGGTTTTTGTTGCCTCTGCTGTTTCCGATTGCGACGATCTTGTGTAGAAAAGGAGAATCAATCTGAAACCTGAAATCCTGAAAATCAGGGCATAAACCTGACGTGGATCTGGAAGTAGATGCTGGATCACCCAACACAAGCAGCCAGGAAACAGTTTTAATACGATTATGATACAAATAATAATTGAAGAGAAGACAGTGATTGAAAGAAATGAAGGAAGAGGAAAGGACAGGAGCAGGCAGTGTTAAAAGAGGATTTTGGTGCCTTTTTCTGGACTGTGAAGGCTATCGCTGCTTTGAGACCACTGGCAAAGGTGGTATTCATGATCCGAGACAGCTATCTTTGCTGACTCCGTGCGGATATGAGTGTGGGATGTGTTCAGACAGTGATGCAGCTGGTGTTATTTAATAGCTCTCGCCAGCCCATCCATCACTTCTGAATCCAGCTTTCTTCCGCGCTGATTGATATGTTATCATCATGTCAATAAGGCAGCTTGAAAGATGGCGTAAAACATTGAAAATACCCAATTATTGTTCTTTATGGAAAAGGAAGCATTTAAACTGGATGTAGCACTAAGTGGTTTTGAATACGTTTATCTTCTGTAGACTTTTCAGGAACAGATACAGGTTGGGATGTATGTTGTGGTGGCCGTGGTCATGCCTTCAGGGCGAGATGGTGGTGCACGGTCCTCTTTGGCGCTTCCCTTGGCCGTGCAAAAGCCTTGGTGCTATGTCCAAGGGCTTCATTACAGTTCCATCGCAAGGATCAACCTAAGGCTGGGAAAAACCCTTCTGATTTAAGGCGCATCACTTCCAATGTTAAGGAAAAAAAAAAAATTCAGCGCCGTGGTGATAGCTAGGTAAAGGTTCAGTCATCACTTTTTTCCCCTTCCCGTTTTTCAGATGATTACGCGTTGCTCTGAAGGCTTCCCAGCTGTGACTGTCAAATGCCACACTGATGTACAGATTTGCTCATATTTTTGCAGCTGGCAGGAGAGGAGACTGAAATGAAGGGATCTGTGGATTCGCTGTGAGCAGGCAACAATTAATAGGCTTTGAAATTCAATGACTGGTAAATATTGTGTTCTTGAAAATAAACTGGCTTCGGAAGCAAGCAGCGTTCCGGATGGAATGCACAGGTGGATGCTCCTTGCTTGGCTTTGGTAGGTGCTGGCGTGACTGCTGCGGAGAGGGAGGGCAAGTTTGGAAAGCCAGGTATTGCAGGAGTGGAGCACCTGAGAGCTTGGGGCGGGGGAGCTCCTGCTTTGGCTCCTGCAGCTCTTGTGACCCAGGTAAGAAGCCTTGAGGTCCATCGCTTGCATCTTCTGACTGTGGTATCAGCGTAATAGCTTTTTATGGTTCCTCATCCCAAGGATTTCAGGGAAATATGGCAGGCATTGTCACGTGAAATTAGAGCACCTAAACCCAAACTTCCTGGTCTGCTTAATAGTTGGGGAAGAAGTTAAAGAAATTAAATGGATGGTTGCCCTTGCAGGTATGTTATAACTCCTGGATTTATTGTATGAAGTTCTGGTGTCGCTGTCGCGGGCTTTTGCCCTCTGTTCTCCAGCTGTGATAAACCAAGGAGTCCTAGGAGCTGCTGGTGTCCACTGGAAAATAGACACCAAGTTAGCGCGGAGTGTTTATTTCTGCAAAAGGCTTACGCTTGGAGCCAGTATGAAACATCCCTTAGAGATGGGTGATAGCACGTGCTACTTTTTTCTGGAAGGTAATGAAGTAGTAGAGCAGGCTAAAATTAATTGCATGGCTTCCATGTGGTTGTGTTTCATTTTTTTTTTTTAAAAAAAAAAACAAAACAAAACCCCAACTCAGTTTTTTTTGAAGCTGAAAAATGAACAGCGTTCTCTTCAGCACCTCCACCGTTGTGTTTGTCCTCACTGAGTAGTATTTTGGCAGCTTTGTACAGCAGGGTGAAGTGTGTGTCAATCTAGGATACGCAGTGCGGTTTTAGGATTTGGATTTTTGGGTTTGCCTGCTCGCTGCAGTCAGGTGCCAAGCACTTCAGGTGATGGTAAGAGCCCCATCAGCATCTCTTTCCAGCCATAATCGGTGGTGATTCTGTTGCCTGTTTAGAATGACAGCATTGCATTGCATTTTAAAAAAAAAAAAAAAAGAAAAACTACAAACCAAACCAAAACCCAAACTCCAGTAAGAATGTGCTGCCGGCTCCTGCCGGCTGGGATAAATGCCTTCAGGCCTCTGCTGGCAGGCTCTGCTTCCGCTCATGGTTGCTGAACATTTGTTCTTCCCATTCGCAATCCGGTCTAGTGAAGCTGGCTTATTCCCATTTCTATTATCCAGCTGTCTGGCTGTTTTCATACAGCGCGGCAGGGCTTGGCCGCTTTGGCTTCCAGCTCTCACTCGCCTTATTTGGTCAAGTGCTGCTCTTAAGCTGTTCCTGGAAGGGGCTGTTTTCCTCTTTTAGGGACTATTTTCCGCTTTCATTTTTGATCTCTCGAGCTATAGATTGTGTTTCAGCAGCGGTGCTGGCATAGCTTAACTCTTCGGTGCCGACAAAGCGGAATATTGTGCTTTTTCAAGTGCTCCCAGTGTTTTATTCTCTGCTGCAGACAATCTGAGCGGAGGCAATGTCCGGCAGCGCTTGTGTTTGCAGCGTATCTCTACCTCGTCAGCACCATCTGCTCTTTCAAACGACAACCAGAGCGCGATCTTCAGCGCGAAGGCCACGTTATGGAGGACTCGGCCAAGTTTTAATTAGCTGTGTGATTTGTTGGCGTCTTCTGCGCTCCCTTCCCGAGAAGGGGAGTGGCGTGCAGCGACGGGCTGAACTTGGACAGCTTGAGCGGCATCATTTGTAGGCTTCAGCAAGAGTATCCCTGGTCCCCTGCCAAAAGGATGGTGACCGCTAAGAGTCGAGAGAGGGAGAGGGCCTCAGTAAGCGAGGTGAAAGGCTCCAGCCAAGCCTAGGAGCAGAAAGCAAGGAATAAAGCTTTTGGGCTCAGAAAACAGATGTGGACACTGGTGTTTTACTCTCTTTGAGAGTGCCGCGCAGCTCAGCAGCGTGTCTCCGCTCTGCTCAGCTTCAGGGTGCTGTTTCCTATAACTAAGGCAGGTCTGGGTTTGTTTTTTTTTTTTTTGGGGTTTTTTTTTTTTTTTTTTTTGCACTTTGCTTTGCTAAGCTCTTCCAACAGCGCTGCTCGAGTCCCTCCATACCCAATTTATGGGAAGTCTGAACGCCCTTGCGGCCGCTGGCTGCCCTGCGCCGCTGGCTGCCCTCTGCGAGAAGACGACGACAACTTGGGAATTTGCTTAGAATTCCCTTAAACATTGAAGAAGAGCTGAAAAACGGCATTGCAGTTTGGGGGGGGGGGGGATGTGTCAAAGGCTTCATCCAGGGAGGAGGAGGAGGAGGATGGGCACACGCGGCAGTGCGGTAGGAAAGGATCCGAGGATTGCAGGAGTCACGGTTTGAATAGGAGTTGTCGATGCTGTGCTGTTACAAAAAGTGCAATTGCTGCCTTGGAAAATATAAAAAGAAACATTGCCAAAAAGACATAGTAATTATTTTTTCTAATTTTACTTCCTGGCGGAGCCTCAAGTGAAGTATCTTGTTTAGTGCTGCACCTCATGCTTCCAGAAAGACATGAGCCGGGTAGAGAAAATCCAGAGGAGGGTAACGGTCAGGAACGAGACCGAGTCTTGCATCTCGGTAGTCGTGGGACAGAGGAGCCTGCAAATACTGCTGGGAGAGAGAGGAGGAGTTCTGATCTGCCCTCAGGGAGAGGGGAAGAAGTAAATGGGCTTAAATTGTAAAAATAAATAGGTTAGATCCAAAAATAGCGGGGTGCTGGAATAGAGGACTTCAGGAGATACGTCAGGAATGGAGTAGGCATAGTTAATTCTGCCTTTGGGAGGGAGGGGTGAGCTAAGTCAGCTTCCAAGGGTCTGCCAGCCCTGTGAGCCCGTGGTGTTGGCACTTCAGCAGACAGCAGTGGGGCCAGAGGTTGGGAAGAAGGCACTCGGTGCGGAGCAGAAGAAACAAATAAGCTTTTTGGGCAAGGGATCCCAAGCACTTCATTAGCGTAAAAAAAAATCAAAGCACTGAATTCAGTTTTATTATTTCTTCGCTTCTTCCAGCCTAGACTTCAGTAATGTTATCAAATACTTAGTTAACTTCGCTATATCTTATTTTTTGGCGATGCGGGTTTTCTTTAAGCTAAATGCATTTCATAGCTGAAAATGGAGTTACTTTATTGAACAGCTGACAAATTTGCCTTTCGCGTGATGCTGCGGTGCCTCGTTTCTTACGACACGCGCCCAGAACGTTCTTAAATAGAAACGACTTCTACTGTGCCGTTCAGTCACGTAGGCTGGAATAGCACAACCCTGTTCTTTCCATACTGCTTGACACTGGCGCTTCCAGAGGGGGTTTGAAATTTGATCTTTCGTGTTCTTCCCGGGCTCGGACTGTCCGCGACGTTCCCCACGCCTGCCCCCGCTTCCTGGCCCGTTCAGAGCAGGAACTTTTATTCCGGAAGAGCAGGAGCAAGTGAAGAAGCAAACGTGAAAAATGCAATCCAAGGGGTGAGCAGTCAAAATAAAATGAGATGTGGCCAGCAGATGAGTACACTTTGATTTACTGCTGGCGTGAAATGCTACCAACAAACACAGGAAAGACCCAAAGATTTTGAGAAGAGCATCCCTGGGTCCTTCTTCCGAGACATGTGCTTTAGTGCCTCGCAGGGAGATTTATCGTGGAAACTGTTAGAAGGGAGATAGTGGATGGTTTCCCAAGTTAAGAATCCAGCTCTCAAGGCTGGGACAAAGGCTAAAGCCAGGGCAGTTTACTTAAAAATGTGTCTGTGCCTCTAATGCACATTAGTTTGCTGAATTCCTTTCATATAAAGTAGGAATGCTTCTCTGGTAGCGTGTAAAGCTTGATTTTCAGTACTTGTGGGAGGGAGAGAGGGGGTTGGCCTTTGGACTTCCCTCTTGGCAAGGTTTGCCTCTAGCCCAGGATTTCTTTTCCTGCTGGACCAGAGACGGAGATGAGCTAAGACAGTAAAAACCTTCACTGAAAGCCTTTGCTGTCTTGAGATCCTGGGTTAGCTCAAATTGATGTATGCAGTTGTGAACTCTTCGCGAGTGCTTTTTCCCTCTCCTCGACAGTAAGAGGTTTTTTTTCTGGCTTGTATTTGTTAATAGCCAGGAGCCATCGTGGTGCTTGGACTTTTTCTAAAGATTCTTGAGCTTGTTCTTAGCTTAAGTACCTTCTCTTGGTCCAAATTATCCTTTGTGTCTGTCAATAAGACCTGTTCCTTCAATGCTTTCAGGGTTACCTGGCATATTCACTCTCCATCCGTAATGGTTTTCTCTGAGGAAACTCAATGTGGTGGTGTCTTCACGTAGCTCTTGTAGCCCCGTTGTGTTGCCCACCCAGGGGCACGTTAGCCATTGCGGTGCCATGTCTCAGTGACAAGGAGGCTGCCAGTTTTCTTGCATTTTTTTAACCTGGCCCCCTAGATGTCAAAGGGATATGTTTAAGTTAAAGGCATCCATGTGGTTTTTTTTCTTTCCACTTGTGATGCTGTCCCTTCTGGCCTTGTGTTTTCACAGAGCATCCTCACACAGCGTTGCTTGTACCAGAGACTGAAAAACGAATCTGGCCTTTCCTGCAAATGTTTCCTTTTGGAACTGCCTGTATATCCAGTGTCTAAATATTTCTCTCTTTCTGAGTAGCAGTTTTCTTTCTGAAGGAGACCAAAGAGGTTACATGCAGAAATAAAACAAACACTGGTGTATTCTGAACTCCTTGGTACCGAAGACGTTTACTTAAAGGTGTGTTTCTCCTGTTGGTAGGTTTTGGGGCACTTGGCTACCATCGTGGTCTTGAGACCTTTGGGGGGCGTTGGCTTGTAGTGTTGGGAATTGCCTCTGCTTTGGTCCTTAATTTTCCCTGGGATGTGGCGGTGTGTCCAGAGCCTCACGAGATGATTTTCCCCGCAGGTGAGGAGCTCTGTGGTTGCTCCTCCTTGCTGGAATGAAGTCATCTTGCTCCGTTTTCGCCGAAGGACAGCCTTACCCCACAGTAAACTTCAGTATGGCTAAAATGCTGTGTTTATTACTGTAAACTACTAACCAGGTTGCGTGGAGTCACATGCTAATTGGCTATGTGTTCCAAAAGCTATTGCCTTTTGATTAATCAATACTCTTGATTTTAGTAGGCATCGACATTCGGTGTCCTGCTCTCTCAGGTATACAATTTTTCACTCTCTGAAACCGCTGTTGCAGTCTTCTCCCTTTGTTTGATTTGATACATCAGCTCGAAGTTAACAATTGCATTATTTCCTATATTGCTGCAGCTTGAAAAAACGAAGTAGCGATTCCCGTTGGTGGAGCCGTGCATAAGCGAGTACAATGGCAAGAGGGTGGTTACCCTTGTGTCCTGCAGCTATGAATTGAGGGTGGTTCTTTTAACTTAAAAATATATTTAGAACATAAATCATGCAGGCTCTCCATCTAAATGTTGGTTGCAAGGGTGATTTTCCTCCTTTATTCTGCTTTAAAAAGAAAAGCATTGAAAGCCCTTGAACGGGGCAGGATGCAAGAGCGTGCAGAAGGGAGGTAGCAGCCTTCCCGGCAGCAGCAACCTGTGCTATATTTTGTCCTGCAATTAGTTTGGCATTTGCATCCCGAATGATTGCGTTGCTTTGCCGTGACGTGCGCGACCGTGGCGAGATCTTTGGGCTTGGAATACAAACGCCCTTCTCACCTGCCCTTAAATTCCCCCCACTTGTGGCATGGCAGAACTGTTGGCGACGTGAGATTTGACTTTGGTCATCGTCAACCGCTGGGCGAGGAGCGCGCAGTTCAGGTTTGTTTTCTGGCTTGCTTTGCTGGAGCTGCGGATGGCGTGGGCTCTGCTGGGCCAGCAGGTCAAGCGTTTAGTGCATCCCAACAAAATACGTGTTTTGCGATGAGTTGCTGTGCTCCCAGCAAAGCTCATTCCCTGCAAATTGAAAATGAAAGGATGTCTTCTCATCACAAAGACAGTCGTTTCAGTAGGATCGGGTTTTGTTTCTTTTTTTTCCCCCCTCCCTCTTTATGGAAATGCAGGGATGATTAATAATCAACACATTTCTGTAGCCGCTTTTGTTCTATATTCTTTGAACCTCTTAGGCTGTCATCTATTCATTTGAAACCTCAGAAGGAACAAGTCTAGAAATAGACGGCTGTAGTAATCCAAGGGCTTCTGAAGAGGTGACACTTGCCTGTGATGGAATATATGCATTTTGTGTTCGTCTCTGTGCCTCCTGTGTGGAAAATATTTCACTGGAACACAAAAGAGGTCTTCATTTTGTCTTTAAATAAATAATCTCTTCAGCCTGTGGAGTGTTATCATCCTGGCGAGAGTATTAAAGCCGCGCAACTTTCAGCAATAGAAAGTCGAGAGCTTCTATTTGCAGTATTTCCATCATTGCCAGCTATGTTCTCTTCTTTGCTGCTATTTTTTATATTTAAAATAAAAATAAAAAATACTATCCTTGTATTTATTCTCTACTGTGAGCAGGCTTTGGCCTTGGGGAAATATCAGGTATCCAAGTATAGAAAAGTCTGAAGAGAAACTGCTAAATTTCAGCAGGGAATTGCTAATTTTCTTTTAATTTTAGTACTGCTGCGCAAAAAGGAGTTTGGTTTTTTCACGTAACGAAGAAACAGCTGTGTTGGTGTTAAATATTCAGTGGGGTTTGTAAGTGGCTTACTTAAATATCTTCATCTTTATATCTTTATAGATTTCCCTCAGCTGAAAGTACTCTGAGGTATGATTTTTGAGAGAGAAGGAATAATTTTTCCCGAATCTTACCTTTCTCCAGTTGGCATTTGGTCAAGTCTGGGTCTGCGTTTAAAAAAAAAAAAGAAATGCAATAACAACACAACTTTTTGTTGCCAACTAAATATTTGATTGCTGCTTTCTCGAACTGCAGAAATTTTGGTGAAGACTTTCTACTAAACCCTTAAAATAGCCGGGGAAGATTTGGAAAAAATGATGAGTGGGGTAGAACGCAACCAGCCTGGCTAAAAGGACTTCCCGAGCGTTTAGAAACGAGCATGCCAGAGAAGGGCAGAGTGAGAAAAATTGTCTGCTGCGACTCGGGAACTTCTCTGAGCTGGTCTCTGAAAGTAGCAGAGATGGAAAGTTTGAAGAGCGGCCGGTGTCCCGCTGTCACCCAGCGACGCACCGCGGAGGGCTTTGGCTGTCGGCAGTGTCAGTTTAGCCACTTTTGGAACCATCTTCATATACCGAGGGTAGAATCGACATCGTAACGTGGCTTAATGCCCCGAGGGGTGGGGAGGACCCGCGCTGCATGGGTGTGTTTGAGTTTGAGTTGGGCGTTTCTCAGCAGCTTGCGGTGGAACAAGGTGACTGTGTCTCGGGTGGGCTCTGGAATGCTCCACTCGCTTCTGCAAATCATTGCAGCTTCTCTGAACTTCGTGTTTGCAAATTTTTGACAAGTCTTGCATTGTATATTACAATAATCTTGTTAACATACTACCTAAATGCTACTTAAATTCCCATGCAAAGGAGTGCATTTTAAAAAAAAAAAAAAAAAAAATCAGCCTGGTCAGGTTTTTCATTTTGCTGTGAAAGCCAGAATTGTGCGTACCCGGTTGATTTGACCCCAACAGGTAGAACAGGATGGGGTTAGGTAGCAGTCACAGGGCAGCCCCAGAAGGGAGCTTGCTGATGTTACGGTACGTGAAACGGTGATGGTCCATTCCTTAAATCAGGTCCTGCAGCTGGCAGCCCCAGCCCCTGTTGAGGGACTGCCCAAAGGATGGTCACCACTTGCCCGGCAGCAGCTTGCCTGCCCCCATGCAGTGCAGTTCTCCTCCACCACGGGGTGGAGGTAACAGCACTGCAGAGGCTCAAGGTTGGATGAAGGTTTCCATTATGGGATGCTTTTCCAGCCTGATGTTTTCAAGTTTTGCTGGTTTGGCTGATTTTTTTTTTTTTTTTTTTTCTTCCAGGTACTTTTCTCAGATATGTTTTTTTAAAGAAAGGGTTGCATTCCTAAAAAGTGATTGGCAAAATACTATTTTGATGGTTAAGGGAAAAAAAAACCCCAGCTTTTTCTTTGCAAAGTTTCCTTATGCTTTGGGAACATAAGGTGCCTTGGATGATGAAGTTGGGAAACGTTGGGAGATGAGGATTGTCTGGGCAACACATAATCCCTCCTCATGTATTAGGTGAGACCTGCACATTGCTGTCATGGGGGGAAAAAGAGAAGGGATGGATTAACGAGTTGTTGGGGGCTGAATAACTTAATTGGGATGGAAGTAGAGAATCTGACTGGTTGGGCTTGGGCTGGCAGGAAAGGTTGGAAGCTTGGAGGCTATGACTGGGTAGGAAAGAAGCAAGGTTTAGTACAAGAGAAGGGAATGTAGAAGGAAGAAGAGAAAGTTCAAAGCATGGGCTAGAAAGAATTGCAGTTGGCGTAATGGAGCTGGCCAGTTTTTCTCTTCATTGAACCCCACAATACTTTAGGACATAGAATTTTCTAGTGTTTCCAGTATCCTTGATTTTGATTATTCCTCTGAGGCTGGTACACGCAGAGGCTAACCAAACCTTACTGAAAAGATTTTTGGGAGCTTCAGGTGGCAGAGACCCATGTGGGGATCTAAATGTCCAAACAGTGAGAGCATTAACGTACCACGTGGTGCAATTATGGTCTTACTCAGTCCGCTTTATTAGGTGCAAAGCAATTGCTGACGGAAGAACGTGATTTAGCTTGGAAACATGGAAATGTGCATTTAATACATCTCCATATAACCTTCATTCATCATCCTTGTGCATGTGCGTGATGGGGCAGTACACAATTACGCAATCGCTTTCTCCTGCAAGGACCTTTGTTGGGTGTTCGGGCTTGATGGTGTGTCATCGTTTCATCAGCAGCTACGTAGTGTTTTATTTTTGTACTTACTCAGTATGCTTATTCTGCCGTTTCTCACTGTGGGTCATGAAGATCTGAAAAGAAAATGCATTCCTTCATGGTTCACGTTGAACAAACAGCGTACAAGAATTATTACTTTGCGGTAACAGCGTTATTTATCACCTTTCCTGTGTGGCTAAAGCTGCTTGAATCCATGATCAGAGCAGATTGCGGTTTTTTTTTTTTTTTTCGGCTGCTTTGGTTTCATTTTGGATCTGTTAGAAATAGATCTAACTGCCATAGTATCGTGTCTGACAAGTAGTTGGTTTATCTTAAACAGTCATCGCTGCTGTGGGTTGCAGGTGGCTGACCGTGATGGTACTCAGCTTGCACATCCTTGATTTTTTGTAAACGTACAAGCCTATGGAATCTGGAGACTTAAAAGCCTTCTGGCCATAAAGTTCACTTGGTTTGGCTCATGGTGAAATACATTCGGTACTAACCAGCCTCTGGTGGTCACGTTAAGGTGAATAAGGCTCAGTTTAACTCCTCAACCACTTAAGAAATAGATTTTATAGAACAAAGACTAGAAAAGAAAATGTTGGGTGCTTTTTGTTGTTTGTTTTAGATCTGTAGCTTTGTAACTAGGAGGAAAACCTAAGAAAAACACGTTCTGTCTTCCCTTCTTGCATTGGACAAGGTCAAATGCTTGTAGACCTCTCCGCTGTGCTGCGGGGAAGAGAGGGGGCTGCTTGCAGTTAACAATTTAGAAGTTAAGCCTAAGTTGACAACTTTCTTGACTGAAAAGGATGGAAAAAAGTACATTTGCACTGTAACTAAATCGAGCATACAATTAATTCTTCTATACAGTTCTGTGTGTTAATTGCTGTCATTGTGCGATCTGATGGTTTAAGCAAAAATAGAAAATTTTATAACTGGTGTGTTGCTTACAATGCATAGTCTTAGCCTAAAGTGCCAGCCTGCAGTGGCTTTTTGAAACTATTCTGTGCTGTCAATCTCTGTGAATCATCTTTATGTAAATGAAAAATACGTTGAAGAGAGCAAACCTGGGAAGTGTGGTTTGCACTTTGTTTTCCACTGTTCTTGTTTGTTGAGAAGCTGTAAGTCGGTAGCATCAAAGTGGAGGTATTTCTGGATAGACGTAATTAAATCTCCTTCCACGTACCCTCAGCTCTTTCCCAGTGTGTGCCCCTCGGTTAAAGACCCCCAGTGCCATAGCCAGCTCTCGCCGTATCTGTTGCTGGTGTGCTGGGCCAGCAGCTAAGCAGGCTATGGGAATTGCTCTGGTGGTTTGGGACACGTTGGTCAGCCCATTTGGCCATCAGTGGCTCGCTCTGAGATGAAATGGCAATCTGTCATGGGTGCTTCACCCCATTAGAAGGAGATTTAGTTTCAAATACAGACCTTTGCTCTTCCGTGAGAGGTGTTGGGTGTTGCCTGGTGGGCTCCAATGGTGCTTTGAGGATGGATTTGACAGGCAGGCAGAGCAGCATCAAATAGGTCTTTTCTTTAAGAAGGGCATGGAAAGAGTTGAAGGTGTCCATCTCAGGGGGCATCCCGAGGTAAAATTACCAAGGTCTGTCTCTACCGGGGCTCAGCCCCTTCAGCACCTTTAACCTTGGCAGAGCCGAAATGCCTAGTCATCAGTGGGGGGGTTTTCCCTCTTGGGTTGCCGTGTGTCCAAGGTAGCCCGTGAGCGGCTGTGCTTTTCAGACAGTGAACATAAAACCCCCAGGTAGGTCTTTCCTCAGCTTGCTTCCCAAATTTCAGTCCTTGCCTGTAAAAATACACCAGGACCCTTGAGAAATACCACGTGAATTAGAACCCGAAGTATTGCATCCACGCCACTGCCAAAGCGGCACTGGGAACAGCCTTCTGGCTTTTTTGGCACTTTGTTTAAACTTCTAAGCTCCTACTTCAGGCACTGTCTTTGAATAGCTTAATTTATTTTTTTTTGTGTGTGTGTGTTCAGTTGCTTAGCAACAGAGAAGAAGAAAAATAGTAAACGCAGCTAATTTGGTTTTATTATTGGTAAGCTAGCATCTTCTTAATATAAAAATATATTTTTAATAAGACTAACGAGCTGTAATTCCCAGCTTTTGCCAGGCAGAATGTTAAATAAACAGTGGTGACGGACTAGGTAAAGAACCTGCCACCCCGAGGGGTTTACTGTTACCTGGAACTATGCTTTGAATGTCTGTGCTTCTGCGTGCTGCTGTTCGGGGGTATTTTATGCTGCTGTTACTTTATTAGGTGAGCTGCTCCAATTCTTTGTGCCTCATTTTCCCTAGCGATAGAAGGGATTTTGGTTTCAAAACTTGAAAACAAACAACAAAACCGAACACCCCCACCCTAACATGAATTGTGTGAGGTAGGGTACCTGCTAAAGTAGAAAAACGAAATGTCCCGTGTAAAATGGATCTGTTTGCCTGGGAAAGCCTTGAAATGTGTTCCCATTTTAGTATGGTAGTGTTTTGGACTGGGCCAAGTTATAAATTTTCTAGTCTTGCATCAGATGTTTGGCAGCAGCAGTTGATTTTTATCATTCATGGGGCAACATTCCTGTTGCTCAAAAAAGCATTTGTCTGATCAGGAGCTTTTTTTGGAATTTGTTTATAAACCTTTCTTTGTTGCTGGAATATTTGGACAATGTTAGCAGCAAAAATCCAGATAATTATGAATGGTTGAAGCAATCTCTCTGTTTATTTCATCTGTTTTTATAGATTGCCTGTTCAAACTATGTCCCATGAACCGGTACTCTGCTCAAAAGCAGTTCTGGAAAGCAGCAAAGCCGGGAGCTAACAGCACCACAGATGCCGTGCTGCTCAATAAACTGCACGTAAGTATCCACGTTCGGGATGCTGTTGATCACCAACCCTCTTGTCCATATGCTTTCAATGTGTATTTCCAATCAACTTGACACAGTTAACCTGGAGACACCAAGAAAGTACATAGAAATCACCATTCACCAAGATCTAACAATTTAAACATCCTCTGATTGATGACAACATGCTGTTCAAGGTCTCGGTGTCCCCTAAACCCGGTACCTATGATAGTGGGGTAGAGTCGTGCTAGCCATTTAAGCTTTTGTCATTCACCTGGGCTAACCTGTAGTAGCATTCTCCGTGGGCAATTTTGGGTGGTAACTGCAGAAAAATAGGACCCTTCAAACAACAACACAGAGTAGAGGATTCTCGGGTGTTGCATCTCAACGTGGGAAGTCACGGGCAGTAGCTGTGCCGGGAGATGCCATCTGATAAATCTATTGGGATTCCTCAAACAAACATAGCTGTTGTTGATACATGTAAAGCTTGACGGGTAATTATGAGTAATTATAAGGCCAGACAGCCTATCCTTCCTTATCAGCTTTTGTGATATTTAATATTTTCTGGGTAAGATGTTGACATTCAGCAGTTGAAAAACCCAGTAAGGCTGGGTAAGGATTGCTGTTTTTAGAGCTCCTATATAAAAAAAAAAAAAAAGCCGACTTAACTTAAATACCATCTGTTGACTTTAGAGTTAAATAAACTCCATGTTTATGTTAAAATTACATAGCTAGAGTACTTCATGTCAAAATTACAATTCTAAATATTTTTAGTTTCTTTAAGCCTATATTAAGCTCATTGTAGACTGAAATACAAAATGGCCCTGTAGGAGAGTGTCATTTGCTGATTGCCATATGGCTGCCTTGCTCCTGCATTTCACAAAGGCTGAGTGTTTGACTCATTTTGCTTCTGAAAACATAATTTTATAACCTAGAAGCATTAACTTGGCAAGGAGAAAGCTATTTCGGTATTGGCTGTAGCACAACGGTCCCTCGCTTGTGCCGCATGTCTCCTGCCCCGTTAATGATGATAAGAGAAGGAGACCATGCCAGCAAGCTTTATGTAATGGGGGATTCTGGGTTTGGGTTTTCTGCTGTATAAGGGAAAGGGAGAGTTTATATCTGCAGGTTATGTGTGTGACTTCATGGATTTTAAGAGAAAGTATGGTCTAAATACTGCGTCATGTAGAAGAAAAATACTGCGTAATTGCCCTTGATTACAATGTAATTTAAAGTTGTCTTCTTTTTCCTCAGTACGTGCCAGCTCAGGTGGCTGGGGCCTGTTCCTATTTGTCTGACACTTTACCATTTTGTGCTAGGGTCCCTATGGAAATGCAGAATTAGATTTGTTTTGTTTTTAAGTATTTAGCCCCAGCTGAGCGGTGGCCGTACAGAAACGCACCACCATGCAGGAGCTGCTGGCTTGATTTGGTGAAAGGATTTGAGAACTTTACAGTTGCACTGGAGATTATTTCATATGCATCACTCTGACATAAAGGCTAATCCTTTACGTAGCATCTGCCGAATCAGGTCTTCAGTAACCCGGGGCTGGTGCATGGCTTTAAAATAGTATGGTCCCATGTATGTCACTCATATACCAAAGCTTACTTTTCTGCCAATCGTATGGGTACACGTATCATCTTTTCCATTTGTTGGCACACGGAACACACTAAAAACCCCTGTGGTTTGCATGATGTGTGTTGGGGGGGGGGCTATGCCCTGAAACACGTGCATACAACTGTTAGCTCTGCCCAGGATTAGATTGCTTTATCAGTGCATATCATTTCAAACAAAATTGGTGATGCAAGACGTATTCATCATCACTTGCCTTTTTTGGCTTCTGTTTGTCTGCTGGTGGAATTTATTGTCTGCTGTGGAGCGCTCAATGCTGAGGTCAGGTTATTTTAAGTTAATGCCATTTAAGGGATTTAAAATCTGGGACACTTGTCTTTCTTTGGTATCAAGAATCAGGGCTGGTTGAGAAGCTGACATCTAGTGGCCAGAGAAGATGATTCTGTCTTCTCGAATGATTGTCGGGTTTGGTGTGTACTTTGAAATGCATCCACAGCCTTAGTCACATTTTCACGGAACAGACTATTTTCTTCATTTATAATAAATGTGGCACCCAATCTAGCACAGGCGGAGAAGTCCTGTCTTCTGTGATTGCTGTTGATAGTTGAGAGGGCCTTAGCATCTTGGAGAAATCCCTTCTCGACAGAATACTTTGAAATCGAGCAAGAAAAGTTGTATTTCAATAATAAAGAGAAAATTATGCTGCATTGTATTTCTGAATCTCTTTGTGAACTTGAATGAGCAGCTGTATTCCAGGTTCTCCTGGAGCAGGAGCCAGCTATCCTACCTAGCCCAGCTTCTAAAAATAGCGCGTTTTGTGTAAGCTGAAGTTGCGGAAATTTTCTAACAATAGGCAGATAGCTCTGCCTTTGCAGGAGCGAAGCTTTGTCCTGTGTTATTGCTGCTCTACCAACTACAGTTGGGAACTCTGGGTGCTTTCTCTTCCTCCAGGAGAAAACTTGGACCTACTGCAGTGCTTGAGATCTGGGAAGCAAACCATAAACGTTGTTGCTTAGCCTCCAAAAAAGTCTAGTTTCAAATTACTCTCTACCACCAGATATCGGTTAAAGCAAATACAATTCTTTTTTTTAATGAAAAAAAAATAGTCTTTCATGTAAAGTAAGAGAGAATTGTTGTACCAAATGAAATGGTTTAAAAACAGCCTGGGCAAAATAGCTCACTTGTTTCAAAACAAAGTGCAAGAGCCTAGTTATAAATGAAGTTAGTAACTAGAGCAATGTATCCCTGTGATCACGCGATTTTGCAAGGGCTTTCCCTTTTATTGCCACGTTAGTGTGGTACAGAAGCACCCAGCTGCATTCCCACCGCCGGTCCGTAACGTGGCGCAAGGAGCCCTTCAGCCCCATCAAGCACCACCTCGGTGCTGCTGGGGAGCTGGGGGCTCGTGTGTTCAGAGCTGCAGAGGGCATTCATAAATGCCTTCTAAATAATCCTGCTGCCTGGTGAAGGTGGTTAGAGACATGGTAAAAAGCCAGGCTGTGGAAAAGTGGGGGCTGATGTTGGCAAAGTAAAATAAAGCTCCAAAGTCAAGGTCCTTTTTTTTCAAGTTGTGTAGAAGTCAGTAGATACAGACCTGTTGGCTTGAGCCATTCCCCATCCTTTTTCACCTTCCCTCTGCAGGTGTGGTGGTGTCTTCTCATGGCTTGGCAGAGTTTTTCATGGCTTGGCTTCTCTTCTGGCTTGGCAGGGTTTTTCACCTCATGTTTTATTCCAAAATTTTGTCAAATTCTACCCAAATTACAGGTAGCTTAAATGGTGTGTGTCCATCTTCCTAAACAACTGAAAAAGGGAATTTGAAATGATCCTGTTGGAAAAAGCAAGTTATGTTCCTTCAGATGCTCACTGTTTTTTCCAGTTCTTTGAAATACCCTTAAAGAACTTTGAGTGTTTGGCCACGCTTTTGATAAAACAGTCCGCGATCAAATTGTTCTTCTTTAATTTCAGCATGCAGCAGATTTGGAAAAGAAACAGAACGAAACTGAAAACAGAAAGTTGCTGGGAACAGTTATCCAGTATGGCAATGTTATCCAGGTAGGCTGCAAGCTCCATAGGATTTTGCTCAAACTCCCCTGCTCCATGTGACTTTAAATTTCTGGAATTCACAGACAAGAGTCTGTAGCTTGCAGGGTGTGACAGTGTCCTGAAGTGGGATCCTGTGAAGCCAGAATAGGGCGTATAGAATCATAGAATCATTTAGGTTGGAAAAGACCCTTAAGATCATTGAGTCCAACCATTAACCCAGTACTGCTAAGTCCACCGCTAAACTGTGTCCCTAAGCACCACATCTACACATCTCTTAAATCTCTCCAGGGATCCCAGTCCTCATCCACGGTGCCGTGGTGAAGGTCTGTGATGGACGGTTATGTCCTCATTCATGGAGATTTGATCAAAGATGGTGTTATTAAAATGACAAATCATATAGCTGTGGTGGAATCACTTTTTTTTTATTATGGGTTAATTGTGGGGGTTTTTTTGAGATCACCGTGCGATTGCTTTCTTCAGAAATACTTCTTGGAGCCTTTGTGAGAGTTGGCCATCTGGATGATGGCAGGGACACTGTACAATGCCAAGTACGGCCTCTTGCAATCAGGTGTCGATACATCACATAGAAAATTGACACAGAGAAGGAAAATCAAGCCATATAAGTAATTGCAGTCCATCGAAGCAAAGGATATGCTAGGTTCCAGGGAAGGGGAAAAAAAAAAAGCATCAGACCCAATAAAAATGGAAAGTACAATAACTGCATAATTAAAAAAGACAGGTCTTTAATAAATGGGGAACATAACATGCAGGCGGTGCGGGCTCACCCTGGAACCCAAGCAGACGTGCTTCCCCTAGGTAGAGTGCCTCAGCACTTCGCAGTAGGGTTAGTTACCCGAGCGTTTTGAGCCTTAGATTAAGAAATTCCTCTACAAATGGTTTTTATTTTATTCAGCTGACATGACAGCGGCCAACAGAGGGGGTGGCTGGGAGCACGAGTAGGCTGGGCTTTCTTTTGCAAGAAGTTGGTTGGCCGCCCTTCCGAGCAGTTGTGAGGTTTGGAGCAACCTGAGGGAGGAAGGGCAGGGAAGTCCCTGCCTTGCCTGAATTAAGTGTGCTTTTGGCCTATGTGTTTAGGTGAAAAAAAAAAAATCTACTTTTAATGATGAAAGAAAAATAATAATACCCATTTTTGTTTGGACTGCAAGCGTCAACACTGTTAAGAGCAGCGATAAGCATTTGCCCATATTTTCCCATAACTCCTGAATGTTCTGCAAGTAACCACTATTTATGGTAGTCAAAAGGCATGAAAAAGTGCTTTCTGTACAAAAGTTCCTGTCTCCTAAATTTACTGGGAATTTAACAACAGTTGGTTGGAGGTGGGTAGGTCGGGAGGTGGAACGTCACCCGTTGGAGCTTGCGTATTCGTGCCGCTGGGCGCAGCCTGCGAGGTCGTACGCAGCGGAGGGCTTGGGAGTTTTCAAAAGAGAGTTTTCAAAGCAGCAGTCACGTTTTCTGTTAAATCTGAGCAAAGCAAGATAAGAGCAGCTGTACTTCTCGCCACCCCCTTATTACCAGGGAAAACCACTTCATCCCAGCATTTTACCGCTTGCGATGCTGGGTTTTTGAACAGGCTGGTGTAAAGTGAGCTTGAGTGTTAATCGTTTGCTGGAGAAGGGACCATTGGATTAGCTGAGGATGTTTTGTATTTTAGGAGTGTATATGTACTGAAAGAAGCGTGAGATTGTGCCTAATTCATCAATATAATTTAGTTTTTATTTTAATTCCTGTGTAATACTGTGGTTATCTTACGCACGCGATTTATTGAGGGGAGGAAAAATGAGCATTCTTAGAACTGAACTCTAATTCTTATTCTAGCTGCTTCACTTAAAAAGTAACAAATACTTAACAGTAAATAAGAGGCTTCCAGCTCTACTGGAGAAGAATGCTATGAGGGTGACCTTGGATGAAGCTGGAAATGAAGGTTCCTGGTTCTACATACAGCCCTTCTACAAACTGCGATCCATTGGAGACAGCGTAAGTGCCAAGAGGAATATCGTCACGTGTTACTTGGTGCAGAGCTTGGCAAAGCTCGTTTCGGGAGGCCTCTCTTGCAATTAATGAAATGCAGAGATCTTCTAGTGCGTGATGTTGCAGGAGCAACCTTTTTTCCTATGCTGTCATGAGGGGGAGGAAAATTGCTATGGTAACTTGTATTTTGGAAGCGTGGAATGATTTAACGTTGGAGGGAATAAGGGACCTAATTACGCTAGCCTTTCACAATTCCAGTCCAATTCAAAATGGTAGGAAATGTTGAGTTCCTTCAATAGATTTGGAACAAATAATTAGCATCTTGGTTGTCAGTTTGGAATCAAAATTCATCATCATTTTGTATATGAGGGATGAGGTGGTAATGAGGCTAAATGGTCCTGTTTATGGGAAATCTGGAAAATAATTGGTTCTGAATTAAATGCATTACTGTTTTTATCTCTTAATCCCTTTTGTCCAAATCTGAGTCACCTGGGTATGCTATCTGCCTAAAACCATGCAGCAGTAAGCTTCTGTGTGCTCTGTGGTATAGTGCAGGTATATATTTGGCACCTAACACAGCGGCCTTTATCGAACAGGAATAACTTACCCTGTGGAGTAGCCCCATACATTTTGATGTGACTGTTCCTTTTCTCCAGGCACGCACCCGGGAAAGCCAAAGCACAGGGTAGCGCAGTCTTAGTGGCATGGCCACATCAAGGTCTTCTAAATTGCACCAATTCTCAGATGCTTTATCACTAAGAACAGTTCCTTTCAATAGAGAAAAGGCTTTTGGGGTTTGGGTTCAAGAAAGACTTTGCCGTAGAAGAAGGGAAGAACGGGACCTTTACTGTCAATAATAAAGTGCATTTGTGCGCTTTATTTATGACTCAAGAGTCATATGCCAGCCTGGTCAAGAATCTGACTTTACAAATGGTATGATTCTTGGAGGAGGAGGATCTTTTGGCTGACCTTTTGCTATAGGAATTATTTGTTAAATGTTAACCAATGAAACAACTTCATGGAAAGCAGCAGATAGGTTAGTTACCAGAATCACAGTCTCTGTTTCTTCTGAAAGCCTCAGAGTCCAACAGTGTAGGGTTTTTTTTTTTCTGCTTTGAAAGACTGAGTACGATGAGCTAAATTCTGAAGCAAACAGAATCCTGGTTTTCATACTCAGCCTGGCACCTCTCCAGACTGCAAGAAGGTGATTTCCTCCCATCGCTCCCATTAAAAAAAAATCGAAAGGAAGAAAGCTTTCTCAGGTTGCAAGTTTGTCTGATGCTGCGTTTATCTACAGGTTGTCATTGGAGACAAAGTAGTCCTGAATCCCGTCAACGCGGGCCAGCCCCTCCACGCCAGTAGTCATCAGCTTGTCGATAATCCGGGATGCAATGAGGTAAGGGCAGACCGACGCCGCTGGAGCAGCCGTGAGCACCTCCCTACCTTTCCACCAGGCTGCTGGGACTCGTGTTTTATGAAAATCTGATTATTGGGAAGTTGGTTGGTACCTGTGGCATTGTGGTTATCGTGTTAATCAGCAACTTAACGTAGCTATCGGGCTCTTCTTGTACCTGTTGGGCACCGGGCAGAGGGTTGAGTTGGGTCTCTTTTGTTTGACTGGCTAAAAATAATTTTTTTTTTTCTTAAAAATCAAAAGTTGTGGCACAGTTACATGTAACAAATGACTTCCTCACAAGTCAGCTCTGGAGTTGCTTGTTCTGGACTAAATGCAGAAAGGGCTTTCCTTCTCTAGAGTAATGCAACAGGGGCTGCAGCATTCTGTTGAAAATGGTCTAGAAGGTAGGGCCATGCTCTGCAGCAGTGTCTTGTGCAGGCACAAGACAGTGGGACTGAGGGTTTTAATTCTCCTTTTAGGTCAACTCCGTGAATTGCAATACAAGCTGGAAGATTGTCCTCTTCATGAAATGGAGTGATAACAAAGATGATATTCTCAAAGGGGTAAGACTCAAAACCCTACTTGCTTGTAACTCGGTCACTGATGGGTATCGCCCAAGCTGACCACGCTGTCTGGGCTTTGACAGGGGGATGTGGTCAGGCTGTTTCACGCGGAACAGGAGAAGTTTCTGACTTGTGATGAGCACAGGAAGAAGCAGCATGTCTTCCTGAGAACGACGGGGAGGCAGTCGGCCACGTCTGCAACCAGTTCAAAAGCCTTGTGGGAAGTAGAGGTAAGAGTTGAAACGCAGGCCGGGGGTGGCTTTGTAGTAACAATTACTGTTCCTGTTTTAAAAACAGTGTACCTGGATTTCTTTTTTCAGATAAAAGTCTTCCTCATGTTAGAAGTTTAATCTTAAAATTCCTTTACTTACTGTGCTTTCTGGGCACAGTCAAAGTGGAGTTCTGATCTCTAATGCTGCCACAGATAGCTCTCAAATTCAGGTTCTTGGCTTTTCAGAAAAAGGGGACAGAGAAGCATCTCTGAAGTCCTTTCCTTACCAGTCACTGAAGTTTAACACTAATAATTTCAACTGTCCTGCTGAGTGTACTGAACACTCTATTTTTGGTGTGGAATAATGTGATTATGCACATCCTCATTTGACAGGAGATTGCAGCCCTTTGCTGGTCTCTGTGTGTTGCTTGTCTGGACCATTTTTTTTTTTATTTACTGGGCTTTTAAATAGTGTGACTAACACCTTGGCCGTTGCTGGCTTCTTAAAATGTCCTCATTCTATTGGTGTGATTAGAGTTGGTTTATGATTTTAAATGTTTGCTGTGTGAACTGCCTGTGAGAATCACTAAATTAATTGGATAGGTGTTTTTCATATTCTCTTCCAAGAAGTATCTGTTTTGATATACATTGAAAGCCTACCTAGAATTAACATTACTTCGACGTGTTCGGTGGTAACTGTCCATCTGGATGCAGTTACTGTTGGTAAATGCGAAGAAGAGGTAAGCCAGTCCTTCCCCGAAAGGCACAGCTCAGCCAAGCTGAGTTTTCCCTGAGGAAAACTGACATGGGCTAACAGATCATCTGATCTTGGAGGGCTCTGCTTGCCACCAGAGAAGTTAGAGAGTAAATACAACAGTCTTCAAATGCCTTTGTACCACGCCATTGCCTCTGAAACATTTCCAAGTGTATTTCCCTCGGGCGCTTTCAGGAGGTCAAAGTTACACCATCAGTTATACCAAAACGGTAAAGGGCTTGTTGCATTTCTTTAGGAAGTTTGTTTTTAAAGATTTAGCAACACGTGCACATCTAGAGCACCTTCTTTAATTACTTCTCTGCCAGCTTGTGCCCTAGTCTTCCTGCCATCGCTTGCCAGACCCCAGTGGAGTCCCAGCCGCCGTCCGTGACTTTGCAGACAGATGTTGTCACTTGACAACGAGCAGAAAATCAATGTTTGTAAATTGTTGAGGTGAACTAATTGTAGTCTGCTCGAAGTATTTACTGTGCTTGTCACGTATGAAAGGTTTTTCATCTTTTCTGGAGCTCCTCTTTCTGTTTCCTCTTACCTGTGCATGAAAGAGGGAGAAGCTGTGTTTGAAAGGGAGGTTGCTGGTGCCCGGTGTAAACGTGGTTTCCCTTTCCTTGTAGGTGGTGCAGCATGATCCGTGTCGTGGTGGTGCAGGATACTGGAACAGCCTTTTCAGGTTCAAACACCTCGCTACTGGACACTACCTAGCAGCAGAGGTAGGCGTTGGGGCTTGCTGAGGAGCTCTGCCTTTCCTTCCACGGTATTTTCTTCCTTTTACACCTTCTGAAAATCTCTCATTTCCTGCCCCTAACAATAGACACAGGGTTGGGGAGGAGAACGGTGTTGGGTCCTTAGTATTAATACAAAAGTAGATGGCTAAAGGTAGAAAACAAGATAAAGGAGACTTGAAAGAATACAGGGGTAGTCTTGAGCTTATTTCACTTTTTGTATGAAATCTGGAGGCAGTAACTCTTCTCCTGCGAAGAATAGACACTAAATAATATCCTGTCATGTGGGCAGTAGAATCCAGATGAATTTATTAATAGATGAATAAATTGTAAATGGCTGAGAGCCTTTGGGGGAAAATGAATTCAACTGTTGTTCGTTTCTTGTGAATCACTGATTGCTGAGTGGAATTGTAGGACTGAGTGTAAAATGAAAATGCAGTTAGGCTTCAGACCGGTCTTGTAAGAATTGCAGATAACGCTTAGCTGTCCAAGCACAAAATAAGTAAGTCTCTTTCTCTCCGTCATGTACATCTTTCCCCTGTTGAAATAGGATTTCAAGACATTTTATTAAAAAAGAGAAAGTCTAAGGCTTACAATTTTGTGAGTTTTGCTGCTTAACACTTGTAAATATTTATTAGAATTACTTCTATGTACTTTAAAGCATGGATAGATCAACAGGCCAATACACAAACCTCTGTAAGTAAAAGCTGTCCTGGGTATAAGAGGGCACAGCGGGGCAGAAGGGCGCTCTCAGCCGATGCTGTTGACCTGAGAGCTTCAGTGGGAAAAGTCCAGATTAAATACACCGGCTTTATATTCCTCTAATAAAAAGATTGGAAAAACAGCAGCGTTTTGTCACATGCACGCTTGCAAATCCTTTTTTGGTAGCGATTCAATGTAGAGCTTTTCCAGTAAATGTTGGGTTTGCTAATCAGCCAAAAAAAAAAACCAAACCCCATGGTCTTATATCATGCAAAAATATACCAGAGGGGATTGCTCACCTGCTCCGTGGTTAGAATAGTGTTTGTTCTAAAAGATTTCTGCCAAGCCAGTAATTTCTGGTTGAAAATTCCACTTGGGATTTAAATAATTAAAAAAAAAAAACAAACCAAAAAGAAACCCAAAACCAAGCCTAGAACGTGGTAACTCTCTACCCCTCTTCCTCCTTTAGGGATTATCCTAAACAAGATCAATCTCTCTGCCTGTTTGCAGGTTACTGAATGGCTTAATTAGTGACCAGATAGCTGATTAGAAAGGAGCCGGTTTGCACAGTACATTTGTCCTGCATCCCTGGTAGCGCTGTAGCAGTAGAGTGCACCTTGTACAGCCTAAGTTTAGACCGCGCTGAGGTTGTTTCCCCCTTCCAGCTCTGTTAGAGTTTTGACGTGCCTGTGATTCTGTTTCATCAGGTAAACCCTGACTATGAGGAAGATGACCTGGAGTGTCAATCCTCAGTAAGTATAGGCAAGAGTATGATCTTGCCCCTAATTGAGGAGGGCTTGACACAGGCCCAGGTATTTGCCTGGCCAGTGCGTAGACGGTCCAGGCTTTGTTGCTAGCGAATAAATTAGAGAACTGGGCAAGATCTGAAAGTTTTTAAGGCCTATCCAGAGGAGTGGATATTGAAAACGGGATGAGGCTTTAGTAAAGAGCAATGCACTTGGAACCAAATTTGTCTGCCACCTGGACCCCCTCGCCTCCCCGCTTTGTAGCATCTCTTTTTTTTCTGTCTACCTATTTCTTAAACCTTTGCCTCCTTGAAGCACTCTCATGAAAAGGTCTGAAAAGCAAGTTGCTCAAGGTGATGCCGGATGGCAAGTGTCCCTACCGGGATGTTCACGTAGTGCTGTGCCCGTCAGTCGCCTGACCTCCTTGTTTAAGAAACTAATTCCCTCTCTCGTTTTAGCTTGTCACAGGAAAGCCAGGATAAAGGGTCTAGAGAGCAAGAATGGCAGGGTGAGAATGATTTCAGTGCCATTCTTCTGATTTTCCTGTGAAAGCGAGTCTGTGTTGTTTCTCGTAAATGTTGTGGTGTCAAAGATTGAGTGTGCTGGTGCTTTGTATTAATAGAAGCTTCTCTTTGGTGTCAGAGGGAAACAGCATTGCTTCAGTAGCTGAAAACAGATAAAACTGGAACAGCACTTTCCATTCTGGATTACATTTCTTTTTTTTGTTGGATTTGATTGTAGGCTTGTGCAGCTTTCTTGGTCATTCTGTATTATGGAAGACTTGATCCATTTGGATATGAAAAAGAACTGCTCTGATTTTTTTTTTTTTTAAAGGCAGGTGAATGCACTGTGATGCTTTGAAATCCTGCAAGGTGGAGTTTTCCTCCTAAAAGGATTTGTTGTTATAGCCTGGCCATTAAAAGGCTAACCCTTGCCCCCAGATATTGAGCTGTTATCCTGATTAGTTCTTGGTGGTATTTGGCAGCAAACACTGATCTTCTGACAGCTTGATTTCAGTAAACATATTGGAAAAAAGAAAAAATGAACAAAAAAACCCCACAAAGCTGTCGAGGGAGGGGGGCACCCAACATTGAACTATTTTGTTGGCTTAACTTTTTGAAAGTTAATCAGTGTCAAGGTCTTTTATGTAGATATCCATCCTACTGGGGGCTCGTTAATGCCGCCTCCTGATAAGTGCGGTAATAACGGTAACGCACTGGCTTCAGAGCTGTGGACTTCTCTTCACCACTAGGTGGCAAAAATAGACCATAAAGAATGGGATCAGGAGCACATAATTCATTTCTGACACAAAATTCCTGCATCGTTTAACATTCACAAGTGACAGGATGGTGTAGGCTGCTTTTTCCAACTTTATCTCCAACTTTATCCAAACGCGAGCCGTCTGCAAGGCGGCAGGGCCCTTTGCCCAGCTCTGACTTTTGTTTCTCTCCTTATACCCCCGTGACCTGCACGAGAATGGGCTCTGAGTGGGCATGGTGAGATGCCAGCTGGTACCCCTGCACCATTAAAGGGGCCTGCGTTTGTCAGCTTTCTCCCAAAATTGCCCCCTATCCTACTGCCTGATGTACTGCTCGTTTTCAGCTTTCTCACAGTTTCAATAACTGACCAGTTGTCTCCTGAAGTACAAATGGTGAACACGGAGCAGCTGCCTTGCTGGGGAGATGGAGACAGCTGAAATTCGGAGAATTCATTCCAAGTGAGCGAATTTCTCTGGGTGTAAAGCCTCCAGATGGACTCTATTCAGTGTATAGTTGCTTCTTCTCCTGAAGGCACACTCCCAATGTGTATTTCTGTTCCATACAGCTAACTGTCTGTTCCCATGTGCAAAATCAGACTTTAAATGTCACTACTTTGCAGCCAAGTTCATTGACTACCAATGTGCAGAGTCCCCCACAAGCAGCATCAGATAGCTTTTTCGGTACGCTTAAGGGTGGTGCTGCCTTCCACCAGGACTTTGAAAGCCGGGTGCTTGAGGGCTGACTACGTTGGGTGTCTGCCTTCCACTGGTGCCAAGGTCACAGAAGAGCTGATAAACTGGTTGCTTGATCACTTTGAAAATTACATCTAGGATTTAGATGTTCATACGTGGATAGCTGGCTCCTGCGTTGTGTCAGACAGCTAGCAATGTTTTTTTTATTGACTTGTGATAGCTGGTAGTTCCCTAGGAAAGGTCTTGGAGAAAGTTGTCGTTCCTTTTCCCTAGTTCGTCTTCTTTTTTTTTCTACCCTGTTGTCCTTTCATCTGAAAATCCAGGGTTTTACTCCGTTGCTGTTAGTATCTTTACTTTGTTAAAGGAAGCTGGTAATTTGCTAGCACCTTGGAAATAAAGATACTGCTGATGCCCTGCCCTTTATAGCATATCATTGTGTCCGAGTGCATCGTAAGCTGAAGCGTGAGCAGCAAGACATCCAACCTCTTCATTAGCTTTCTGTTTCATTTGTCTGTGACTGAGAGATGCGAGTGCCATTTTTGCTGCTCAAGTGGATTATTTCCCAGCAAGAGTGTCGGTACATAGCGTTGCTGATTTTTTTTTTTATATTTGCAGCTCCTGTAATGACTTTGTTAGTGATAATTGCGATATGTCCAATGCATTTCAGTGCTGGTAGTGTTGGGGTGGGGATCTTAGCAGTGTGGGTCATGAAACCAGAGTTCCCAGTGCACTGCGGGGTGTATGGCTGGGGAATTTCGAGTCTCTTTTGGCCCTGTCTCCAAGACATAACCTCCATGGTTTAGGTTTTATTGTGTCTGTGATCCAGAAATACTCAGAAGTTATTAATACCAGGGAAAGCAAAGAAATGGTTGGCAAGGGCAGCTACGTGTCAGCTTTACTGAAGCCCAGCTGTCTTAACCAGTACCTGGAGTGGTTCAGAGTCGAGTCTGCCCATTGCAGGACCCGTCTATTGAACGCTAGGCAGGTGGGGCTGGAGGGCTGGGTCTGACTGTGTGTGATGGGGCTTCTTCCACAGCTGGACCCTGAGCAGGACGCCTCCAGGAGAGGCTTGCGCAGTGCTCAGGAGAAGATGGCCTACTCCCTGGTGTCTGTGCCTGAAGGAAACGATATCTCCTCCATATTTGAGTTGGACCCCACCACCCTGAGAGGAGGAGACAGCCTTGTCCCCAGGTACAGCTAAGCCTAGTGTGAGAACTGGCTGTCTGCTTTGGAGTGTGATGATGTATTTTATTTATCTATTTTAAGTTAAAGTGTCTCCCACTTTTTTTATCCTTTGGAATTAAGATTCTTCCTCAAATTAATATAGAAATACTTAGCAAGTGCCTGAAGCTTTGCTTTAGTACTTTACAATTGAGTTAGGAGTAACAGAACCCCTTTTTACAGATAGGAAAACTGAGATTAAGTGGCTTCCTTGCTAGTGAATAAACTGGGACTAAAAGCCTTGGCTTTGCTTGGGTTTCCAACCTAAATGAAACGATTCTGAGAGTTATGGGCTGAAAAATACAGAGGTAAGGGATGAAGCTGACAGCTCCGATATGTTACAGCACGTGGAAATGTGAGGATTTGAAGAGGCTTAATTTGTTACTGTGCAGCAGTTGAGTTACAGCAACAAAATACAGACACAGTTCTGGTTTACAGCAGAATCTGTTTCGTTACATAGGAAGACTTCTTAAGGTGAATTTATCGAATGAAATAAGGAAAGAAAAGTCTTATTCCTGTTATGGATAAAGATGACACTTTTTTTTTTTTTCCACTTGTTCCTGCCAGCATCTCGCCATTCAAACAATGTGAAGATTTCACATCTGGGAAAGTGACTTATGCTTTGAAACTTTTGTCTTTCTTTCAGGAACTCTTATGTCAGGCTTAGACACCTCTGCACTAACACCTGGGTTCATAGTACCAACATCCCTATTGATAAAGAGGAGGAGAAACCTGTGATGCTTAAAGTAAGTCTTGTTACTTTAGATAAGCACGTCCTTTGATTCCTGTACTTGCACAGAAGTGTTGGCAGGACAAGTTCCAGTCCCTTGAGACTGCTGGGCTTGTCCAATGGCAAGCAGCGTAACAGCAATGAATAGCGCCTCTGCAAAATGTTCTATCTAAAACATCAGGTTTTTGCAGTAGTTTACTAGTTACACCGTTCAATTTCTACTGCACGCCAGTCATGGCGAGGAGGATTCTGTTCCACTGCTTATGGCAACGCTTTGCAATCTCTCCTGCTGTTTCTTTGCATTTAGGAACAGCTTGGAGCTTGCACAGAATGGTATTGTTCTCAAAGTTTTGACTTCATCGGTAGCTTCATGCCATCTAAGTGGAGCATGGCTTTTCTTCTGTTTTATTATCGCCGAGTATGTGAATCACCGCTTTGTTTTCTCCCTTTTGGTTTGATGATAAAACTTCTCTGAATTTCAGATTGGTACCTCTCCAGTGAAAGAGGACAAAGAAGCTTTTGCTATAGTTCCAGTTTCCCCTGCAGAGGTTCGGGACTTGGATTTTGCAAATGATGCAAGTAAGGTTTTAGGTTCCATTGCTGGCAAGTTGGAAAAGGGAACAATAACCCAGAATGAAAGAAGGTAAGGAAGCAAGAAATTGGTTCAGATAATGTTGTTTCCTTTACTCAGTAACTGTTTCTTTGAAATTTTTATCCATGTACGCTGCCTTCAGAAGAGGGATTTTGTTTCCTTCTTGATCAGATTTTTAAAAAGTTCATGGTTTTATTGTGGAGGTGCTCAAGCCAATTCTGTCAAGCCTTCCCTGTTGCTCTGTGAAATAAGAGCATGAGAACTGTTGTTGTGAACTTGAGGGAATAATCCACAGCATACCTTTCGTGATGGGCTTTGCAAATTGAGTGTGGGAATTTATAATCCATCTTGTGAAGACTGAGCACATGACTTCTTGCAAATCCTCTACCAATGTCCGTAAAAAGTAGGTGGCCACACAAAAGGAGTCGGCTGTGTGAAACCAGGGCCCATAGGCTTCTGTAGCCAAAGTCTTTTATTGGGCCTTAGGAGAGATTATCACCTGATTTACTCCTCACTCCCCCCCAGCCCTGGCAATTTAAAGAACTGCTAAATAGAACTTGGCGAGCATACAGTTGCCCTAAAGTGATAGGGTTGTCTTACTGCTGCTGTGGTTCAGCTATCAGACAGTAAGGCTATAGCAATAGGCAGTATTAGTTCCTAATTTTAAGTTTGGTAGAAACCTCCGTGCTTTATCCAGCATCTGGGTCAGTCTTCAACTGATGTTCTGTTTTCACTTTGAAACCTGTGTAAACTTACACTGGCACTGTTCTTCTAACAGATAAAGTCTGCAGTCTTGTGTTAACAACTTCTGGCTTTTCCGTAGATCTGTGACCAAATTGTTGGAGGATTTGGTCTACTTTGTTACGGGTGGAACTAATTCTGGACAAGATGTCCTTGAGGTGGTGTTTTCTAAACCTAATAGAGAACGGCAAAAACTGATGAGAGAACAGAATATTCTAAAGCAGGTAGGCTGATGTTTTCTTTAACCTTTGCCTACAAGAAGGGTTGTCAGGAAAGAGAGACTAATAACTGAGAACCTGGCCAAATGACTAGGGCCAAAAGACCCTTTGAGTTTCTAGCTTTCAGCGGGCTCTTTGTGGTGGCCTGCAGGCATGCCATGGCTAGAAGAAGAAATCACAGGATATGGTGTTGATTAAAGATGATCAACAACGTCTTCTGTCCAGGCTGCTCTGTGGCAAAGAAACCAACTTAACAATGATAGTGTATTTCTGATGGACCTTTTGGAAATTTAAAGACAGTGACACGATGCATTTACGCTGATTTTAATCAGGTGAAGGCAGTGTCTCGTGGGATTTTATCTTTGTTTTTTTTTTTATAACTCCATAGATTTTCAAGTTGTTGCAAGCACCCTTCACGGACAGCGGTGACGGCCCGATGTTGCGGCTGGAAGAGCTTGGAGACCAGCGCCATGCTCCTTTCAGACACATATGCCGGCTTTGCTACAGGGTGCTGAGGCACTCCCAGCAGGATTACAGAAAGAATCAGGTTTGAAATACATCTGTAGCTTTCAATGGCACTAAGATCATTCCTTTGCTCCAAAAAAAAATAAAAAAGCTGCATCCCGTTCGTGAAACACTGCTGTGCTGTCCTGTGATGGTACAGCCAGGAAGAGATTTTTAGATTGCTTGGTTTTACTCTATCTGGCATTTTTTCATCTCTACCAGAGACTCTAAGCAGTGTAATTAGTACCAGTTCTCAGGGGAATTTAAGAAAACAACAGAATTGCTAACTGTCAAATCCAGGTGAATTATACGGCGTTCTTCACTCCGGTGTGCTACAAGCTCTGTTGAAAGTCGAGCTGTCAATTAAGGCTGTTCATTTTTTTTTTTTTGTTGCCATTTATTAAAACCAAACTCTTACCAGATAAGGACAAACGCCTTGGTGGTATCCAGGGAGGGAGGGAGGTGTTAAGGTTGTCTGTGATCACTTGTTGTCTCTCAAATGAGCAATTTGAATCTCATCCCGTTCGCTTCCTGGGATGTTGGTATTGACAAACATCTTGCTGGTTTCCGGTATTGAGTATTTTCTTAAATGCTGAGAATTAATTATAACCCCTTCCTCCTTCCCTCTGTGTTCTGAAGGAATACATCGCGAAGCAGTTTGGCTTCATGCAGAAGCAGATTGGCTACGATGTCTTGGCCGAGGACACTATTACAGCCCTGCTTCATAACAATCGCAAGCTCTTGGAGAAGCACATCACAGCTGCCGAGATTGACACTTTTGTTAGTCTTGTGAGGAAAAATAGGGAGCCCAGGTGAGATCGACGGTTCTGAATATGTGATTACCCTTTTCCTCTCAGCCTTCCGAGAAAAATCTGTACCTGCCAACTTGCCAGGGAGGAAGCACAGCTAGTTCACTTCTTTTTTTAGCACCCGCCATAACTTCTTCCTCAGGCAACAGTCTCGCTCTGCAACGTTAAAACCGAGTTCTGAATGTTTTCTTTCTGAAATGTAGATTGCTTCAGTCTAGATCTCAACAAGGATTGATACCCTTTTGGCTCGCGTTTTCCAACAGGTTTTTGGATTACCTCTCAGATCTGTGCGTTTCCATGAACAAGTCTATTCCCGTGACACAGGAGCTGATTTGTAAAGCCGTGCTGAATCCAGCAAACGCAGACATTCTCATTGAAACGAAGTAAGTGAATGCCTTTAAAGATGGTTTTCCTAGCGTGAAACAGAAGGAAGGTGATTCAAAGCTGAGAGCACTGCTGGCACGGCTAGAGAAAGCAGTTAAGTACGTGTGGGGTCCTCTTCAAGTACACAGTAAATGGGTGTTGATGACAGCCGGCGTCTGCCATATGTCTTCTCAGCCCTGCAGTCAGAGAAATCTTTCAGATATCTCACGTTTGATCAAAGTAGACAGACTTTGCAGGAAGGTGTGCAGGGTCCTGTGGGGCCCGATCCTCCCCTGGGCTCCGGGCTTTGCTCTGTAAGCTGTCTGAAGTGGGCGAGCCCTTCTTGGGTGCGGGCCCACGGAGCTCGCCTTGGGTGGACCTCTGCTCGCCATCACAGAATCCCAGAATAGCAAGGGTGGGAAGGCACCTCAGGAGATCACCCAGTCCAACCCCCCTGCTCAAGCAGGTTCTCCTAGAGCATGTTACACAGGACTTTGTCCAGGCGGGCTTTGAATATCTCCAGAGAAGGAGACTCCACAGCCCCCCTGGGCAGCCTGTTCCAGTGCTCTGTCACCCTCAAAGTCAAGAAGTTTTTCCTCATATTCAACTGAAACCTCTTCTGTTTCAGTTTGTGCCCATTGCCCCTTGTCCTGGCGCTGGGCACCACTGCAAACAGACTGCTTCCATCCTCGTGACTTCTGCCTTGGGTGGACCTCTGCTCGCCTTGGGTGGACCTCTGCTCGCCCATTTCTCCCTCTGCCGTTAGGACGTTGGTCTCCAGCTCTCAGCATTGCCCTGCCCTTGCTGAAGCATCCTAGCAGGCACTGCATCCCAGTTAGCTTTCATAAAGCTGGGTTTATTTGGTATGTGGAATAGGGCACAGATAATCATTATCCAAACATGTATAAGGGAAGCAGGACTTTGCCAGGTAGTTCTTAAAACAGAAATGGATGAGAGTGTTCTTGCACAGTTAAGTCTCTTTGTGAAACCATAAAGACTATTTATTTCCACCAGCACTTATTTGTTCTTATCCTTGTGTATTTAATTCGTCTTTTTTTTTAGATGTATGATCTTTCTTTGCTGAAGAGCTAAAAGCCCCCAAAGTGTTTTAGTTTTCGTAGCTGATTTGTTTCTAGTTATTTCTCCACGTATGTGGAAAGAAGTTCTGATCCAATTGGCATTTACGGGATACAGAACAAACCGATTTTTAGATATTTTTGTTTACCAAATCCTTTCCCAGTCTGTCGGATGATCTTTGAACCACTTGTCCTGCAAAGATATTTTTTGGAAGTCAGTTAGACGTACCTTTAATGTCCTTGTTTCTTTATCTTCATGAATTGAATGAAGCTGAAATACTGGTCTTTTGAAGGCTGAAGGGAAAGCTTATAATCTAAATTAATTCTAACCTAATGCTTTTAATAATAAACCCGGAAGATTTTATGTAGTAAACTGCTACTGCCTTTACTTCACAGAGCTGAGGAATAAAATTGGTGTTTTCTGAATGCAGGTGAGATCATAAGATTAGTTACTTCTGTATCACCAGCACATTTTAGCAAGTGTCTTTTTTAGCAAGTGTCTTAAAAGAAATGTTCTAAAAGATCTACATGGGTCTTGGCAGTTTGTAATCTAACCTATCTTCCTTCTGGCAGGCTGGTCCTCTCTCGATTTGAGTTTGAAGAAGTGTCGAGTGGAGAAAATGCCTTGGAAGTTGGAGAAGATGAGGAAGAAGTGTGGTTGTTCTGGAGAGACAGTAACAAGGAAATCCGCAGTAAGAGTATCAGAGAGTTGGCTCAGGACGCTAAGGAAGGGCAGAAGGAAGATCGGGACGTACTCAGCTACTACAGGTTAACAGCATGTGCAGTAGTTGGCTAGCCAAGCTCGTCAGGGCTGTGTGGGGAAGCCTTTGGTTCATAGGCTGTGGTTGGTTTGGGAGAAAGGATCCTGGCTTTGTGGACAAACCAGCCATTAGAGAGTGAAGATGAAGTCTCTTCTGAAGTGAGAGCTAAAAGCACAGTTATTCATGGAGAGAAGTCCAGTTATCAGCATACATAAGTTTAAACTGATTTAAAAACCAAACAAAACAGTTGAGGCTTAGAGTGTGTTGAATTTTCAGAGTTGGATGCCTGTATTCCCGCTTGGTTTCCCGATAAGCGGGTGTTATGAGAGAGCCTGTGTGTTAACTGGTTAGGCTAGAGCCTGTGTGTTAACTGGTTAGGCTACCTGTGTTCAGATGGTAGCTGGGGTGAACAACTTGCTAGTGGGGGGAACAGGATTTCAGATGGCTTTGCTGTTGATTTTGAAGTCACTGCTGTTCTCCCTGCCCTCTAAATTTCTCTCCGAGCACAAAGCCTTTAGTGGTCTTGCAGTTCTTAGCAGGACAACATATGAAGTTATGAAAACGCCACGGGTTTGGCTCAATTAATGCGCAGTGCTCTTTTGTACGGCTTAAGCTCTGCTTTTAGCAGTGTCTGACACGAAGAGATGTTTCCAGATGACTTGACAAGACACCAAGTTCTTGGCATAGTGTCGGATCGGGTTGCAGCCCAGACCAAATTCCTGTGTCTGGGTTATAGGCTTCTGAGAGTAGTTTGATGGACTCGATTGTGGTGATGCAGAAAGTACAGCCACATTTTTTTTTTTTGGTTTTAATAGCTGTCTCATTTTGCATCATCTCTTCCATCGAAATGGTTCTTGCAGTAGAATTCCTAATATGTGTTTTTATTTGAGCCTACTGGAGGGCTGAGCTCAAAAGGAAACCTCTTGTAGATCTATTAAATTGTACCTGCTTTCAAAATAGACTTTCTTGCACTTGCTTTTAAGTAGAATTGATAGTGTTAATTATTTTTAGTCTAGATTTTAGGCTCCTGAACGTGCTTAAAACAAGGGTTTAGGATACAGTTTGGTCAAATTCCCATGCAGAGTGCTGAGAGTGAAGAGGAGAGGAGTTTGCTTTTGACTGAGTGTTCATTTCTTGGGGAAAGCTCGCCGTCAACGCTGTAGTCTTCTGCAGTATTTAGGCAGAGTTGCCTTAAGTGGATTATTCTGTGGCTTTCACAAACAGCATTACTTAATTCAATTACTTAATTCAATGTAAAGCTTGGAAAAATAAAACAACTCCTTTTATTCTATTTTTCCACTATGTTACCTTTTACTAGTGTTTGATAAGTACTTTATTCTTTCCATAATAAATATAGTGGCAAATATAAGATTCATGTTCTTATATGTATTAACAGTATAGTAGAACTATACCCAGCAGACATTTCTGGAAATTAAAGTGTAAGCTGTTTGTTTATTGTATTGTTGTATTTTTTTTTTTTTCCCCCTGAAGATACCAACTAAACCTCTTTGCTAGAATGTGCCTTGATCGACAGTACTTAGCCATAAATGAAATATCTGGCCAGCTGGATGTGGACCTCATTCTCCGTTGCATGTCTGATGAAAACCTGCCATATGATCTGAGAGCGTCTTTCTGCCGGCTGATGCTTCACATGCACGTTGACCGTGACCCCCAAGAGCAAGTAACACCGGTGAAGTATGCTCGCCTGTGGTCTGAAATACCTTCTGAAATTGCTATTGATGAGTAAGTACGTGCTGGAACGGTGGGGGAAAGGAAATTGCATCACTCTTGAGTTTTAAAACTGAACCAGATCAATCCTCAACTCCTACATTATTTCTACTATTTCTGTTTTTAAAATAATAATAATAATAATAAAAAAAAAATTCGTGACATTTTCTCACTAGTGCTGTTATTTAGACCCTGTAGTTTCATTTGCCTGTAATGTTGGCTGGGGAGAAGCTTCCTGAGAACAAACTACCCATCCTGTATGTGCGTGGTGTAAGCTATGAGGCAGCAGGGATTTGTCTCCAGAACAGGCAGTGGTGACAGCGCTGGTCCGTCTCTGACTGGGGTGATGTGACCTAGCCAGGGGGAGGGCAAGCAAGGGAGGAAAATTTCCATTTTTCCTCCTGCCTTATTTGATCGGAGTATCAACTCCTCAGGGCAGGTTGTCCATACGGTAGCTTGCACCATCAAAAGCAAAAACAAGGGGGAAGATGCTGAAACAAGTCGCGTGCTGGAGACGCAGTTGTGTTCCTCAACCTCCCATGGAAAATACTCTGATACAGTGGTGAAAAACCTGTACAAAACCCCAGCCAGACTGGAGACGTGATTTCTTGACCGTAGACTTGTATTAACTCTTCAGAGTACAAATACTTTGTAGTATTTGTAAATAAGATTTAATTGTATTTAATTAATTTAATTGTCAAGAAAACTTATAGTACTTCAGCTGTTCAGAATTCAGTTTTTTGGTTGGAGAAGACGCACTTAAAATTCATGCTAAATGTAAGGAATTTGAGCCTCATCAGTATTAGTACTGGTGTTTGGTGGTTTCTTCATTTTCCCTCCCTTCCCTCATCCCTAGCCTGGTTTTCTTCGCTGAGAGGGGCACGGTAGATCATATTCAACTTGAAATGCCAAAATAGAAAAACAAGAACGTCTTCAGCTCTGGCAGAGGCTAAGCAGGGATACGCGATCAAACAGGAAAACCAAACCTAGAATTTGTATTAAGAAAAGTTAATGTCTACTTTGCATATATATTGGTTTTATTTGGAGGAAAATAGCACCCGTGGTCAGCAGCGCTTGGCCCCATCCGTTCGCGTTAGTGCTGTACGTAGCTTGTCACTGTTTCCACTGAAATAATAGGGGGTTCTTTTTTATTTATTGGGACAAAATTCTCTTTTTTTGTGTTTGTTTTCCTCAGACATTTTTTAATAGTGCAAAATGAGCATATGGGATAAAACAGCAAAAGCCAGGAAATGATGGTGTCAGCTTCCTGACGTTTGGATAAATTCTTTAACAGCTTTTAACTTTTCTTAGATTTTGACAAACCAATGAAAAACTGTGTCGGGGGACGAGGGCCCTGTGTATTTGCATGCTAAGTTTTGTGTTTTGTTTTTTGTTTTTTTTTGTTTTGTTGTTTTTCCTCTTCAGCTATGATAGCAGTGGAACTTCCAAAGATGAAATTAAGGAGAGATTTGCCCAGACAATGGAATTTGTAGAGGAATATTTAAGAGATGTGGTGTGTCAGAGGTTCCCTTTCTCTGATAAAGAGAAAAATAAGCTCACTTTTGAGGTAGTTATCCAGTTCTGATTTTATCTTTTTTTTTTTTTTTTTTTTTTTTTGGGGGGGGGGATGTCGGTATTATTTTTTTTTCAACACCAGGTAGATTGGGAAGTAATTAGTGAGTGCTGAGCCTCAGCAGGCTCCTGCTTCCAAGTGGAGTCACTTCTCGGGCAAGCGACTCCCAAAGTTTGAGACGGTTTGCAATGACAGGGCTTGAAATACAATTAATGAACCCGAGCTGATGTCTTAGATTTGCAGCAGCCCTGTTTACTTTTTGCTGCTCTCGCTGTTATTGCAAAGCCAAGCTTTACTGGAATAAATACTCTCAAAAACTAAACACTCTGTCTGCGTGCACAGCCAGTCTCCAGGGCTTGCAGTACGGCTCAGGAAGGCAGCGGTACGGTGTCCTGCGACTCACTGACCTGTTAAAATTGTCTGTGCAAATAAAATGTAGCAAATATGTGCAGTGTTATTCCCTAAATAACCGTTCATTTAGGAAAATATGTGATATTTCTTTAAAGAAAAGAAGTATTTGAGGGAATACACGTCAGATAGTGGGGCGATGTTAAATATTTGCCCTATGTGTGAAATTCTTATACGTGAAACTTGAAATAGCGCATGTGGAGGACTTGTGGGGAAGCCATAACTTGGTAGCAGTAAGCTTTAGATGTGTGATTTTGATTTTTATTTTGTAAGACAAAAGCCCTAAAAAGCTTCTGTGCATTCCCTCTCGTCTTGACCTATCTAACCTTTTCTGTAATGAGACAAATTACGGTATCGTTTTGTAGCTACAGACTATCGGTTGCAGGTACAGACTGTTACTTATGGCATTGCAGTATTCATAGGCAAGCAGAAAACTTTCTGATAAAATGTAGAACTATTCAGTCTTAGGGACCTAGGGGGCATTACGATAAGCTATGACTCGCAGCTAGGTTCTTGATCTTGTCACTGTGTTAAGACAACTTGATCACGATAGCAAAACGTTTAGTATTAATCGGGCTTTTTATTATTATTTTGGTAGGTTGTTAACTTAGCCAGAAATCTGATATATTTTGGTTTCTACAACTTCTGTGACCTCCTCAGACTAACCAAAATCCTCCTTGCTATATTAGACTGTGTGCACATCACTACCATCTTCCCTATTACCAAGATGGCAAAAGGCGAGGAAAGTAAAGGTAAGGCTGAAAAATGATTGGCAGAACAGATCGTTCTTTGGTAGTTCCTAGTTCATCCCAGAATGTCAATGTGGATTTGAAATCTTCTACTCCTTTCTGTCCATGGCTTGGCTGTACAGCTGAGTAATGCCTATGATGAAAGGGGGAGAGGGCAGGGGCTTTTGGAAAGCACTGCAGTGCTTCTGTTGACCTCCATCTTGTTCCAGGGATTTAGGTGTCCACCTTGACAGTGTTTAATGTTGAGACAATTCCTCTCTGTAGGGTGTTGGAGGGTCCTTGCCCTGTTAATGCAGTCCCATAACACCATCATAACCTTACCTCTTTGCCTACCTCTCTGAAGGGAGCAATGTGATGAGATCAATCCACGGCGTGGGTGAGCTGATGACCCAGGTGGTGCTCAGAGGCGGTGGGTTCTTGCCCATGGCTCCGCTTGCTGCTGCTCCTGAGGGTAACGTGAAGCAGAGCGAACCAGAGAAAGAGGACATCCTGGTGATGGACACAAAGCTGAAGATCATCGAAATACTTCAGGTACCGGCAACGCAAATTCATGTAGCATCTTGTGCTGTCTTTGAGGTAATCGTTAATATAGTGCCATGCTGCCTTTTAATCCACTCCTGCCTTGTATTTGCCTCTTTTAAACTGGCAAAGCATTACAAGGGTGACATTTTCAGGCATGTGGCACTCAACTTGCATGGGACAGTATTATGCACGACTGAAACAATTTAATAGGGACACGTTTTCAAGAGACGTCTACATATTTAACGGCGATTTGTAAATACCTGACTTGCTGAAGTGGAGAGCTCATTTTCCACCTTACTGTCTCAGTCATTTCCCTGAATATCCAAGGGCCATCTTGTTAAGTGTCCCGAGGAAGGGGGAGATGCTTGAGACTCCTCCTCATACAGCCACCAGCCTGAAATATTTTTTTATGCATGCACGTTTGCCAGCCTTGCTGTCGCTTCCATCTCTCGCTTGTTCACTCCTAAGTCTTCAGGACACAAAGAGAGAAGTTGTGTTGTTTTTTCCCCCTTTTCCAAGCTCTGTCTTGATCGAGATATTGCCAGAGAATTACTGCGCTGAAATCCATCTTCCCTCCCTCAGCGTGGGAGTCCTTTTTCTGTTCGGTAACTTCACGGGCAAGTTCGTGGAGGCCGGAATGCTGCAAAAGCCTTGTGGGCGAAAGCATGCGAAGCAGCAGGAGAGCCACGGCGTGCCTTCCCCGTGCCCCCGTGGGAGGTTTCGCACGGAGCTGGCTTTGAGGTTATGCCCTTCCCCTCAGCAGCAGATGCCGCCCGTCGGGGAGGCTTGATTCACTTCCCTCCACCGTTGCTAATTTTAGTTAAAGCCAGAACTTCTTTTACGGCCTGGCATGTGCAACGGGATATTCTAGCGTGACGGTATTCCCCCTAGTCCCATGGGTTGTTAACGCTGGCATTAAGCATTTTCCCATAAATCCGGGAGAACCGCAAGCGTTCTCTGCAGCGCACCATCCTCAGGAGGGAGGAAGGCCACCGAGGAGGTGGTGTCTGTGACACTGGAGGTTCCTCTGGCCCTCGCCAGCCTTGCGCGGCAGCGGCTCGCCTTCATCTTCCTCGGCCGCGGCACCCTGGGAGGCGGCGTGAGCAGGATGGCAGGGCTGTTCAATTCTGGCTGGTTCCAGAACGGGGGCAGAGATGGTGCTTTCCTTTCCTGGGGGGGCAGGATGAGGGTGCCTGCGTTGGGCAGGAATGAGGGATCAAGACTCTGCCAAAATCTTGTACTCCTAAGTATTTATTACCATGTGTATATCATATGCTCGTCAAAATCACTGAGAAAAAGATACTGAATTCTGGGCATTTTAAAGAAAATATTTGCATACCTCTTCTGCAAGTTAAATCCACATCTTCACTATGTTGGTAGCGCTGTTATGTGTGAATTGTAGATGTGCCGGAAATAGGCAAGTTATTTCAACATTTTTTCTACTTCTGTCTCATCAGTTTATTCTGAATGTGAGACTGGACTACAGGATCTCCTGCCTACTTTGTATATTTAAACATGAATTTGATGAAAGCAATGCCCAGATGTCCGAATCACCCACTGGAAGCAGTAACCAAGAAATGCCAGCTAATGTTCCAGGTTAGTTATTTTGCAGAGAATGAATTTGTGTGGGTTAGGGAAGACTCTTTAATCTGAGAGGTGCTAATTGGATAACTGATTCAGATTCTTGCTTTGGCATATGAGTGGTCCCACTGAAGCAGAGTACCCTGCTAGTAGGGATCAGTCCCACGTACCCCAAACAAAACTCAGGATTTATTTGTGCTCTCCTCCTACTCGTTCCCACGTGTTAAGTGTGACCAAGAGCCTGAGATGTGTCCTTCAAAGAAAACCTGAAAGAAACAGTCATGTGTGACCTGTCATCAGCCTCACATTACATCTTTTCTATTAATGTTTCTGGGTGAAGGAAGAAGGTCCCTGAAGTAATTGGATTTCCTCCATCCCTTCCCCCTGGCCTGATGCCTCTACCCACCCAAATTTCTCTTTTCTGAAGGTGTTGTAGGAAGGCAAGACATCGGGGGTGTCTCCATCTCAGTGCTGCTAGGCAAGGGTGTGAGCAAGCTCTTGAGGAGCTCATCGTGTCCAGTTTTCTGAATTGAAAGCAGGATCCTTGGTGGACTGGGTGGATGGGGTGTTGCCAACTGCTATGTCATTCTTCAGGGAAAAGTGTCCTGTAGTTAGGACCTGTACCATGTAGGAATAACTGGACTTTACAAGTGCAGCTTATTAGACATCAAACGGGTTTTTTTTTTTTTCCTCAATTTGGGAACTGTATCTCTAGATGCAAAGGAGAAAGATAAGGAAAATATGGTTTAGATGTGAAGTCTTCAAAGGGAGGAGACTTCCTTTTGATCTCACTTCAAAGGGCATGTGTTTACTTTTTTTTTCTTGGGCTGCCTGTCCGGCACCCCCCCGGTGTGCCAGGGCCTTGGAAACGGGGCTGGTGCGGAGAGAAAGAGCTCTTTCTGCGAGCTGAACTTTGGAAGAAATGGGGTAAACATTTTTGGCAAGGATGTAAAATCCCTGTGTTCTCTTTCCGCTCTTCTTTGCAAATCTTTGTGCAATATTGAGAGCTCCAGGTCTGTTTTACCATTTTTATTTTTTTTTATTTCAGACTATTGGTCATTGCCCACGTGATAATATGTACCTTATACTGAGAAAGGCAAAGACCTTTTTGTCCATTGAGCCACGGAGGTATTGCTGTCACTGTTGAATTTACCACTTTAGAACTTCCCAAGGCTCAAGTTTGGGTTTTCTTGTGGATGGCTGCTCTGAAGGCCACCAGGTCCCATCAGCATCCTGGAATGATGCTGGTGCAATCTAAAAATAGGCAAGAGAGGAGTAAGCCTGGATGTTGCTGAAATTGTGATGCAGTTTAATTTGAGAGCTGAGAACAGGTTAATTTATTGCCTTGGTTATCTTAGCAGGCGGCTTCAGTCATCTCTCCGTGTTCCTTTCAGCTTGTTATGACCCCCTTGCTTACACCTACATCGCCGCTTGCCATTTAAAATGTTTTTAGGCTGTAGAAACATCTTTGGTGCAACTCTAACATCAGGTATTTGTCTCTTCACTTTCTCAGGAGCCCTAGACTTTGAACATATTGAAGAACAAGCCGAGGGGATCTTCGGTGGAAGGAAAGTATCTCTTCACTAGTGTTAATCAAGGGGTAGCTCAGGAGTTCCCAGGCTGCAGCCCCCGGGGCTCCCAAGGAGTGGGGAATGCAGGTGAAAGTGGGGTGGTAACTGGGAAAAGATGGGAAACGGCTGCCACAGTTACCTAGGCTTCACTTTCCTGAAATGCCTTTGATGCAGCTTGGAGCAGCGTCCATTTGGATTAAAAGCCACCGAGGAGGGACAGGGGGTTGTTCAGCCAGACAGGTCTTCGTGGGAGGGCTTCACTGGTGTGGGTGGAGGCCAGGCTGGAGGATTAGTGCTGCCGTAAAATCTTAGGTGGAAAAGTTTGTGTAGGCAAGGATTGGGGCTTTACTGAGCTAGATATATATTTAGCCATCATTTTTTTTTTTTTTTTTTTTGCATAATGCAGCATTAAGCTGCACATGCATGAGAGAACAAAGCAAGCTGTACTGTCCATGCCTGCCTGCCTCCCGGCACGGCTGATATCCTTCCTTAAATCCCAGGACAGCGAGGTAGTGGCAGGCTCCAAGCACGTGAGCTTGTCCTTAAGCTGCTCCGAGCTGCCGTTGTTTTCTGTAAACCTAAGATAACCGAGTTCTTAAATGGAGGCAGAAGGGGAGATTTGCTTACAGAATTAATAACCAGAATTTTTAATGTAAGCCTGCAGCCTGGGTTGGAAGCAGGACACGGAAAAGATTCAGGGGGCACCGACAGGAAAATAAAATACAACATGAGTTTCTCACACTCAGAAAAGAGGTGCAGGGGATAGAGAGGGAAGAGGAGGATTTCAAGTGCTTGACATAATTAGCATTGCAACCTGGATACTGAGGGAGGGTTTATTTCAGAAATAGCAAGAAAGGTTAGTACCAGAACTGCTTGAGCAATAGGGCGAGGCTGACCTGGGGGCAAATATTTTGGCATCATTTGACCCTGAAAAATGTAAATTGGATAATGTAAGCTGAGTGAACCATGATTCCAGATTCTGGAATAGCCTCCCTATTAAGCAGTGCACCAAAAAGCCCCGTGTGTCTTAAGATAGCACTTGGTTTGATACATTTTCCCCTTAATTAAAAGTGAGGAAAAAGGTTTTCTGCCACCGCTAACTGGACTTAACCTGCTGGGACATTCAAGCTAATATACTAGTTGACTCCTACACTCTGTTTTCAGCGAGGAGAACACACCGCTGGATTTGGATGATCACGGTGGCCGAACGTTTCTCAGAGTTTTGTTGCATTTAACAATGCATGATTATCCTCCTCTGGTGTCCGGAGCGCTTCAGCTGCTCTTCCGGCACTTTAGTCAGAGACAAGAAGTCCTTCAGGCTTTTAAGCAGGTATGTGTGTGTGTGTTGAGAACATTATTCCTCATCTGGATGTATATATTGCAGCTAAAGCCAATCCTTCTGTGCGACTAATGGATTGCATTCATGTAAGGTTCAACTGCTTGTTACCAGCCAAGATGTTGACAACTACAAGCAGATAAAACAAGATTTGGACCAGTTGAGGTCTATCGTGGAAAAATCGGAGCTCTGGGTCTACAAAGGCCAAGGTCCTGATGAGGCTATGGATGGAGTGCAAGGTGAAAATGAACACAAGAAAAAAGAGGTAATTAGGTTGCGTTTGCACAAATTCATGTGTTTTTACTATTTTAGGAAGATGTAACTGTTTCCAGAAATATGACAAAATCCCATCTTTGCAGCACAGTGCGTAGCTCGGTGAGGCGCTCTATTGCTTTTAGACTAAAGCACAAGGGTAAGAGGAGAACTTGGGCTAGCGGGTGGCAATTAGTCTCACGTGGAAACAGCTCAGGATTAGCAGCCGCTCAAGTGTCATCTTTAGGCTCTAACAGAGCAATTGGTTTGGGTTTGCTCCCTTTCAGCACTGACAGATTGCATGGGGTTTGTAGGGTCAAAAGTACCTCAGATAGTGTAAGGGCAGAGCATCAGGAGATGCATTTTGAGTCATGGTGTTGTGATTAAATGACAGAAGAGAAGGGTGCTTTATCTTTACCTGGTAATAAGGGACTTTTGTGACGTGCACATCTGGCTTAGAACTAATTAAACACCTTTTGCCTCTGTATAATTTGCAATCAAATAGAAAAGACTGGGTGAGGGAATTCAGGAAATAGTCCCTCGGTTATGAACATTTATTGTGGGAAGCAACTAAAAGTAATTTATTTGTTGCTTTCCTTGTGCGTAGTGCTGTGAGGCATCTCTGGATATCCATGCAGTGGCGGTTTAATAATAGAGAGGGAGAAAAATTAAGAAATTTTGGGGGGAGACTTGATTACAGAGAGAATATGACAAGCAAAGGAAAGGACAGGAGGTTGCTGTCTCTAAAATCATCCCACCCTCACCTTATTTTATGTTAGAGAGGTCAATGTGACTTGACAGGATAATTATATGTATTTTTCTGAGACTGCCAGAAAACTGAGGGATGACACTCCTGTCCTGGAAGAGAGCGGGTGCTATCCCGGAGCGGTAATTCTAGCCTTCGTGGAGACAGTGGTATAAGCTACTAATAAATTGTCTGATTTTATCCTCAGGAAGGTCACAGCAAGTCCCAAAAGCCTGAAAGCACTAGCAGCTACAACTACCGTGTAGTAAAAGAGGTAAAACTTTGCTTCTTAAATGGAAGTGTAAATGAGTAACGCAGCTCCGGAGAGCTGCAGTCGGAGGGAGGCACCCAGGAAAGTCTGAATCACTCTTCCATTGTGGAAACTATGTGCTGAGTAATAACAAAGCCCAACTGGAATGGGAAGCCAGGAATATAATAAGCCCGACGTGTATTCCTTCCTTAAGAATGGATTAGCGAGAAACGCGGCGGTTTTCTGCTGTTTCAATGGTAACACAATATTTTTATTGTTAAAGGCTGTGAAGGAAGTAAGCAAGTGGAGAAGCTATTTCATTTGCCCTGTCCCGAGTGCCTTGCGCTCAAAACCCACCGTGCTGTGGAAACTTAATGTAAAAAACGAATTTTAAAAAACCAGACGAAGAGCACGCCTTGGCGCTGGGGTGGTGCGAGCCAATGGTCCTTCTGTGGCTCCCGATGCCGGGTTCTCGTGACAGGGCTGCATCCTGCAGGACCAGCCCTAGTCAGAGGTGTGATGGATGGTGCCCAGGCCAGTAAAACCACCCGATGCGATGCCGAGTGGCGCGAGGCTGTGCTGGCCACTGTGTCCCCGGAGGGGTGGTGAAGGGGGGTGGTGGCTGCCAGTGGTTCCAGCTCCATCCTTTTGCACCTCTGCTGTTGTTGCAGGAGCAGCCAGGCCTTTGCCTGGTCTTAGCTCTTCCCCTGGAGACCCCAAAACCTGATTTTGCTGCCTACAGCCGCTCTAGTCCGTGCAGATGCGTTTTTTCACTGTTGCTGCTCTCTGGGAGCCACCTGGCATGTCCTGAAATAAAACCCTGGATTTCAGTGCTAAAGCAAGTCTCTTCTCCAGATCCTGCTGAGGCTCAGCAAGCTCTGTGTTCAGGAAAGTGCCTCGGTCAGGAAAAGCCGTAAGCAGCAGCAGCGACTCCTGAGGAACATGGGAGCTCACGCGGTTGTGCTGGAGCTGCTGCAGATCCCTTACGAAAAGGTTGGGTTTCTGTATGGCTGTCGCCTTGCTTCATGTCATGTTGGCAGGCTTTTAATACCTCCTCTGAATCTTCCCGAACCTTCCATCTTCAAAATAGCTTCTTTGAATCCAATATATATATATAGCCTTATAGCGCATGAAATAGCCACGCTTCAAAAATAATTGGAAGCTTGTATAAGCTTTGGGTAAAGCCTTGGAATATACAGTGTTAGGCACTATTTCCTGAAGGTATCTGTCCATCGTAGCTCACAGCAAGACCAGGGCTCAACTCTGGCTTTTCGCGGGAGGCGTGCGCTGCCTTGAACTTGAGCCGTGCTGGTGGACACCAGACCCTCGTTATTGCTGCGAGGTACCTGTATGACAGCCACCGAGGGAAATGAGGGTGCCTGGTCCCTGCTGGGATTTATCAGCAGGTCTGCCCAGCAGCGAGGCACAACTGCACCCCCCTCCCCAAGTTGTGGAGTCCCAAACTCCCCTTTCGAAATGAATAAATCCCCACTGGCTCTCCCGGCGAGGTCGTCTGATCCTAATTAGCCATATCGGAGTGCCCTGTAGCGTCGGTGGGGCAGTTTGGAGCCCGCTTTGGCTCGGTTGCCACCCGGTTTGAGCTTGCACAGCACGGCGTTGTGCTGATGAAGCACGGCCCAAGTCCATGGCGTTGGCTGCCCATGAGTCACCGGTGACAGGTGCTTATCACCGCGTAGGTGAGGGACCTCTTTGCATTTCCCTGGTTACTCTGCTGTCCTCTGTTCCCAACTCTACCGGTTTCTGAGAACCGGTAATTCTGGAGAGCAGCTTTGATTAATGTTAAGCTAAGTCTCATGCTATCTCGCTTCCTATTTTGCTAAAAAATCAGCAGCAAAACCACCCTCCGACACCTCTTGTCACCTTTCTGTCCTGTGCCTATGAAAATATATTGGGCAGGCAGCGTGGAAGGTGTTTCACCCTTGGAAATATATGAAACTCCTTAAAACCAAAAGCAGACACTAATTTTCCAAGCTGTACTTTATGCCATCGGTGGACTGGTGATCCACACTGATGTCAGAGGAAAGGCACTGGTTCCTGAACTGCACTTGGAAGCATGCAAGTGGTGTGCAGATTCCAGTAAATATAAATTGGGCTTAACTGTGGCAATTATAACTTTCCATCTCTTCTTTGCCATGAACTACCTATCTGTCGCTGCTGAAATGCGTTTCAGTGGAACATGGCAGTCTTCCTCTGTAGCTCCAAGGTGATGATGTGTGGTTTGGCCAATGTACCGGTATGTTCAGAAGTGTAAAAGTGATTAAAGCACGTTGCTGGCAGGCTTGGCCATGGAGTATGCAGTTTTAGAGAATAAACTACTGTAATTTCTATTACGGTCTTTATTTTTGATGATCTTTGAAACTGAAGCAGGCCAAACTCATCCCTAATGTCTGTGAGCTGGGCGGAGGTTTGTTTTTCTTTGGAGTGTGAGAGAGACGTGACAGTTCCCTTGCAGAGCTGGAGCTGCAGCTCATCCCGTACTCACCTGAAAGTGAACCTTCAGATTCTCTTTAACCCCGTCGTATTTGTCATGCGATCGCAGGCTGAAGACATGAGGATGCAGGAGATCATGAAGCTCGCGCACGAGTTCTTACAGAATTTTTGTGCTGGGAACCAACAGAACCAGGCCTTGCTGCACAAGCACATAAACCTGTTCCTTAACCCAGGGGTAAGAATAACCTCAAGCCATCATTTTTTTTTTTTTTTTATTTATTTTTTTATTTATTTATTTATTTATTTTTTCTCTAGCTAGAAAAGAGAATGGATTGTCCTTGGTGATCGCCTCTGGGCCTGCTCAGAAGCCTGGCTGAAGGGGTCACACTTTGTTTTCATTCTAAAGCCTCGAAAGTTGGCAAGATCTGTTCTCTTAGGACCGTTCCAGTGTAAAAAGTTCAAGAGGCTGAAGTGGACTGAAAAATAGGCTTAGATATGAGCCGTTGTGTTGAAAGATTAGGTCCTCAGAAAGGTTCTTTTCAGGCCTGCACCCTGCAGGAGTGTTGACTTTATCCTGACCTCTGTGTGGGTTCGGTTTGTTTATTTTCTAATTTCTTTCTTTCTTTTCCATTAGATTCTGGAAGCGGTAACAATGCAGCACATTTTCATGAACAACTTCCAGCTTTGCAGCGAGATTAATGAACGCGTTGTTCAACACTTTGTCCACTGTATCGAAACACATGGCAGAAACGTTCAGTACATAAAGTTCCTGCAGACAATTGTCAAGGCGGAAGGAAAATTCATTAAGAAATGCCAAGATATGGTAATGGCTGAGGTGAGAGCTGCAGAGATTTGCAAGGTCTGAACAGAAGTTTTCACATACCATTTGGTGAACATGACAAATTGATCCTCTCGCTTCTGGGACTGCCAAGAAGCTGACAGTTAAGCTCTCGCAATGCAAAAAGAGCATACAGCTCCCAGAAAGCATAGGCTTTTTTGTGACTGAAAGCTTTCCGAGCTCTTCACCTATAGGTATAGCGAGTGGTTGGTTATTAATGATACTGAGAGTTATTTCCAGGCCTCTATACAGCAGAGCATAGGTGGGCTTACGAAGCAAGGGTGCCTTTCTCCAGCAAAATCGGGTAGGACAGAAGTAGTTTAACTCCAAGATCACTAATGCAGAAGGAAAATTTTACCATGACAATAGAGTATTTTGATGGGAACTCCTTATCGTTCCAAGCCCTACATATTCAGCTGTCTAAGTGCTGAAGGGGGAAGAGTTTGATGGTCTTCAGAAGTTGAGCTGTGCAGGAAACTGGGCAATTGGGGTGTCAAGGGAGAGGTAAGAGAAGGGTGAATAAATCCCTTTAAGTGGGATATTGGACGTGATCTGTTTGACAGCGTATTTGCACGTCTGACGGGATTTTTATTGGCCTCCTCAGCAGGGGGAGCCCGAGGATCAGATTTATCAAGTTCTGGCTTTTGTGTATCAGTCTTACTAGATTGATCAAAGGTCTTCCACGTTTTGTCGTTCAGTTCAGAAATGGTTTCGTGAGCCTCTCGACACCGCGTCAAGTTTGGGAGAGGCTCCGCAATCGGCTTCCACAGGGGTCAGCAGCTGCTGAGAAAAAGGGGGTTGCCTTGGGGGTGTCCTTCTGTGTTTTGTCTAGCTGCTTGCCCCAAGCCCTGCAGGAGGGCAGCCTCCGATCCCTCCAGCTGCGAGCAGGTCTTTGGGTTGCTTCGTTGAGTTTAGAGGAGGTCTGAACCTCTCTGGAAATGTGGCCATCCGGGTCTCAGATGCAAAGCTGATAGAAATCTTCGGCGTGTGACTTAAGGTGTCACTGGCTAGGCCTGGAAAATGGATGATGCTTGTTCAGAAGGGTGGAATTAGTGAGCCCTGCAGTCCTCCCATCTGGCGTGCCCCTGGGGCGTTTCTCTGAACAAAACGGTACGTCCACAGCGAGCTGTGTTTAAAAAGTCAGCTGAGGCAATAGATGTGAAATGAAAAAGCACAATGGAAAGTCACAAGCTTCTTGGCACAGCTTCTGTCTAAGCAGTCAGTTGGGCTGACTTTGAAGTTCTTCAGCAGCTCAGAAGTGGTAAATTCCTTCAAGAGAAAATGTCACGCTCAAGCCCTCTGTCCCGTGAAGGGAGCAGAGGAGGAATGCCCAGCTGACTCGGTGGGCTGCACTCCTTTTAAGTGTCTAAAGAATAGCTAATGGGGATTTGCACTGTAACGCCAGCCCACAGATTAGGGGAGGATGCTGCAGGGAGGTGCGCAGGCTCTTGGTCTGCTGATGGAATATTTTCCTTTCTCGGTAGCTGGTGAACGCGGGCGAAGACGTCCTCGTGTTTTACAATGACAGAGCCTCCTTCCAGACTTTGGTGCAAATGATGAGGTCCGAGCGAGATCGGATGGATGAGAACAGCCCGCTGATGTACCACATCCACTTAGTCGAGCTGCTTGCTGTGTGCACGGAAGGCAAAAATGTCTACACAGAAATAAAATGCAACTCCCTTCTTCCCTTGGATGACATTGTTAGGGTAGTAACCCACGAGGATTGCATACCTGAGGTGAGGGCTCTTTGGAGGTGCTGGCCTATATGTGTTTGAGATGTGCTGGCTTTGGGCAAGAGAAGTTTGCTCTTGCTAAGTCTGGCCTGGGAAGGGTGGTGGGGCAGGCGGGACGGTAAGCTGGGAAACGGGATTCCTTCCCCGGTTGTGCTGTCGGAAACTTAACTCAGGATAGTTAAGTCAAGACCATTTATACTTGTTTCCCTGCCCTTAAGATGGGGATGTGATGCTGTACTTTGTTGTTTTATAGGGTTCTTGAGGCAGAGGGGTTTATGGAGTAATGCTAACCTTGAACAGATGGTTCTGCAGAACTGGAAATTATTATTACGCTGACGTTTTGTCTGCAATAATCCTGGTGTGTTTTATTGGATGGTGCCTTGCTATTCATGGCATTAAATTTCACCAGTGCTTAAATAAAAGGAAGAAGTAGAATTACAAACTATTTATACAGCAGTTTCAATGTGACATTATATTCATTCATAACACCATTCAGGTTTTTATTTTTTTAACGGTAGCTCTTTTTCTCTACTTTTAGGTCAAAATTGCATACATCAACTTCTTGAATCATTGCTACGTGGACACAGAAGTAGAAATGAAAGAGATTTACACCAGTAATCATATGTGGAAGCTATTTGAGAACTTCCTGGTTGACATCTGTCGGGTAACGATTGCTGTATCTAGGAACTGAATTAAAAAAGCTTAAATGAACCCAGTTAGTATAGAGCAGTGAGAGTAAGACCTAACAGTGCATCGAGGCTGTAAGTACCCTGAATGCCGCGTTCCTTCAAATTTATATGTGCCTTCTTATGCCTGTGGATTCAATTAGTCATATTCCATGGAACACACTAATATTTTCCTTTTAATAAGAAACAAAAAAAACCCCAAACAAACCTCAGAAAAGCCCCACGCCCTGCTCTTTTGTCTAATGCCTTTTTCTGTTCTGCCACCTGGCTTGCTTATTCTGGCCAGGATAGCGAGCTCCTTCCCAAGCAATAGTCAACGATTTTTGGCAGGTCAGGACAAATTTTTTCCAAGCTTGGCATTTGTTTGGCCATATGGCTTTTTGCCTGGGATTCCAAGTATTTCCCCATACGAAAGCATTACACCTCAGTCCTCCCTACCCTACTACTTGCTTTCCTCTAAGGCACTCTGGGTTTTTTTCCCCTCTCTCCTAAACGTGCCGTATGCCAACACATGAAACCAGTAACGGTGTTGGGCTTCTGCTTTTGTGTGTGCTGGAAATCCAGAGATCCAAATGTCATCAATATCGTTGTGGCAGGGGGTTGCTGTGACTAGAACAGTGCGAAATCAAGAATCCCAGCCTGTAACACTTATTAACCTACCTTGGCTGAGCTGTTTCTGACCCAAGGATGAATTGTTTTGCAGGCTTGCAACAACACCAGCGACAGAAAGCATGCTGACTCCATATTGGAGAAGTACGTGACCGAAATAGTGATGAGTATAGTCACCACTTTCTTCAGTTCCCCTTTCTCTGATCAGAGCACTACTTTGCAGGTAGGAAAATGCAGAGAGACGAAAAAAAATAAAGTGAAAATATTCTGCAAATGCAATTATGTTCATTCCACTTTGCTTCCATTTACTAGTTACAAAGAACCACGTGTTTGTAAGGGGGGAAGCAGGTGTGTATTCGAAGTGACCAGGATGCTGCTTTTTCTGTAGAAGTGGGAATATTTATAGATCAGAGTACAACTGCTTTTCTAGAGAGGCTGAAGTGTCACCTTTGTTAGCAGAGTCAACTCTGTACCACCACCGAGATCACACGGGTCTTTTGGAGAGAGTTTCTACGTGTCGTTATTGGGTTCCGGGTGAGAAAATCACACTGTGAGTAGGGAAATGAAGGCTTTTTTTGTATGTTTTGTATTGCCCTGGCTTCTAAGGGCTCTGGTGGTCCTCTTTGTGGCCTTAGATCAGAGTATAGTTGAATAAGACGATGTGGGCAGGTGTAGGAGAGCAAACGAGCAGTTTTGCTCAGCGGTATTTTGGCATGCCTGCTGTCGAGCAGTGGCAAAGCACGGCAGCGTCCTCCAGAGTGCTGTGAAGAGGAGGATGAAGCTTTGGCGTCAGGCTTTCCAGAGGGGAGGAGAAGGTGCTGCATTACAGAGGGGGCAGAGGTGATCGTTTACAGAAAGCGTGTTTTTACAGGAAGGTTCTAATTTCCTTCAAAACCAGAAAATTTCCAAAAGCTCTACGGTGTTTCAGGAAGCTGAGTAATTTTTGTCTCGTTCAAAAGCTGGTGAAATGTGGAGGAGAAGCTTGGAACACTTGCGGAGTGACAGAAGGCAGAGATTTCCACTGCGGAAGGGCAATGTCAAGACACGGCCCTAATATTTGTATTGCAGCACAAAGATAACATCACTCGTGTATTCATAAATAACTTTTTGGGAGGAGTGTGGGTGGAGCGGTCAGGTGCCTGGCAGGTCTGTCAGAAGTTTGAGGGTGCTGGTTGTTGAAACTTGATGCAGCCTCGGCGTGCCAAAGGCGGTGGCTCACGGTGCAAACTCCGCGTTTGTAATTGAAAGCAACTGGCAGCGAGTTAGGAGGCACCTGATTCCCAAAAGTGGCCATAAAGGGTTTCGGGCAATTTGCCGCGTCAGTCCCTCGTCAGGGAATTTATGCTAACCCTTTGGGATGGGGGGGTGCTGCCTGGGTGACCGCAGTGCTCCAGGGAAGCGTGCCTAAAACCGCTGCTCGATACGAGCAGCGATGCTCCTGCTTTTCCTGGGTCGCCTGCCCCTATCTCTTGCGTTGACAGTCTGCCCTCCTTGAGTCAGGACACTTATTCCACCCATGTCTGGGTCTACCGACTGTTTAGCATCCAAGGCAGCCCTGCTTCTCCCAGGCTTAGACAGCCCTCCTTAGCCAGACAAGGACATGGTCACACCGAAAGCAAGAGCTGCGTCTGAGATGGGCTCAAACGCTCCTAAATTGGCCAACTGTGGGCATTGCCCGTGCGAGCGCAGGGAGCTGCCAGCGTTGGGTTTGGGCTGAGCAGCTTTATTAGGGCTCTGTCTTAATGCAGGCAATTCTGAGCAGCCCAGCAGCTGATTTGCTCCTCATGTGACTCGAAAATGTCAGCCACCGATGCGGTATCAGCCTCCGTGCTGGTGTGTCAAAACTTCATCAAAAGAAAATGAGAAGTGGAGATCAAGTCAGCCTTGTCCCCCAGGGCTCTGCCCTTCTCCTTCCTTCCCTGTCTTGCTTTTCATTGTCCTCTCTGAGCGTACAGCATTTGAATACACTTCCTCACTATCATAAGTTAGCGATCTGTTAATTTTATTTAGCAGCAGATGTTTCTTCAGTTTCTCAATCTCTCTCTAGCAGGATGAAGTGACTTGTTTCACCTCTCTCTTACCATCTCAGTTGGTAGTTCTGTCTTACCCTAGATTCATCTTTCCTCTACACCTCTAAGGTAAAAGCTCTGTTTCTCTCCCTTTTTCTGCCCGTCAGGACTCTTGCCCATAACCGGGGTCCCTCCCATCCGAGGCGTACAGCCCGCTGGACCACTTGGACATGCACATCCTCCCCGGGTGGGATCTCCCCCTCCCATCTGGGGTGCTGCAGGGCACTGATCCGGTGCCGCTGGCTCTGTAGGCCAGTGGCCACTGCCAAGCTCCTTCACGTTGCCTTTGGATTCAGTCACTCCCTGTCCTTTCTGCTGCGCCTGGTCGTCCTGCTGCTTCCCGTGCAAGCCTCTTCTTGTCTCGTGCTCTCGCGTGTTACGGCTCGTTTGACTTAAATTGTACCTCCCTTGAGTCAGGACCGGCCTTGCTTGCTCAAGGAACACCTTGTACGTCTGTCAGGCAGTTGAAATAATAAAATTAAGAGCCCATAAATACGTCTTTTCAAAGAACAGCTGCCCAAAGCTTTTCCTCTTTAACAAGTACTGCTCAGCCTGTTTGCCTCCTGAGGGTGCCGCTGCCCAAGGCTTTCCCTTCGCAAGTGTAGTTGGAGGCATGTGGAACACGAAGTAAATTTCTTATTTGATTTATTGACCTAGTTTAAACAAGGGAAATGTCTTTGAAGCTTTTGAAGACCCAAAAGTCTTTAAGCATGAACTGAAAAGAATACGTGAGTGGCTTAAATACAAAAGCGCAGGTATTTTCAGTGCCCTCGGAGAATCCTACTGTCTGCCATGGGTTTGGTGTTTGGCTTATTTCTAGAGAGGATAAGAGGTATTTGCCCCGTAGTAGTTTTTGGTTCTTGAATTTTGATTCTCCTTTTGTATGTTTCATAATGGTGTTATTTGATTAATTGACCTAATAGTTACAATTACGTAATAGATTTGGCTTTTTCATCTAACTCCACTTTTTTTCTTACAAACAGGCATTAATCTTGACCAGAATAAAAGAGGTATTTTTTCACTAAGTCTTGTGGGCTTTGCACTGTGGTGTAGTTCCCTTAGCTGATAGAAACGTTTCGTAGCCAGTAGGCACAGGGACACGGGGTGTTCCCTCTTGATCTAGGCTCCTTTGAAATACTTAAAATACTTTTTCCTCCACAGGTAAAATAAATGAATAGTTCTACTAAGTAATTACTGTACAAAACGAAACAGGGAGTTTTGGTCAATATTGTTGGGATGCTGCAAAGGCGAAAGAACAGAGCTCGTGTGCCTGTGTGTGTTGGAGCACCACACCTATCTATGGTGGAAGATCCTCTTGCAAAAGACGGGGCTGAAAACCACACCTTAATTCTGGCTGATCCATAGCAGCTGTAGTCTTTACCACTAACTACTACCTGTGTTTGTAGTTAAACACACAGCTGGTTTCTTCAGTAAATTAGATACCAGCTAATAATACCTGAAATGCCGAGTTTTCAGCTCTGGAGCTGTGCTGTCATTTAGCCAAGAGCAAAGTCCCATTTGCCTGTGGGCTATTGAGTCAGCTACTGGTCAACGCTAAAAGAAGAATCTCTGTGTGCCAGGTTTGCTGATGGCTCTGATTAAACAGATGAAGGTGACTGCTTATTTCCTTTGCTTAGTCAGGCTTCAATTACTCCAGGCTTTACGCTTTAGAAGCTGTCTATTTAATATTTCCCTTCCAGCCTTCGTTCCCACCCTTCCCATTCAGTTGCTGATTGTGCGGTAGATACGCTGTCTGCAACGTGAAGTTGCCTAACAAGTGGATGCAGACCAGTTAGAAACGACTGGTGTGCGGAGAGTCATGGAGCTGGTAACCGGTATTACCTCAAGGTGATGCTGATACATCTCAACAGAGCGAGTTTGATTTTTTTTTTTTTCCTTTTCTTTTCTTTAACCTTGTGTTTTAGACTCGCCAGCCTGTGTTTGTACAGTTGCTGCAAGGCGTGTTCAGAGTGTACCACTGCAACTGGTTAATGCCAAGCCAAAAGGCGTCGGTGGAAAGCTGCATTCGGGTCCTCTCAGATGTAGGTAAGAAGTGGATGTAATCAGAACTAACTGCTGCAAACGTGGTCATCCAGCAGTTGCTGCTTACGTGTCATCCTCCCAAAAAGAAACTGCAGTTTACTTCCCGCAGGTGCCACTTGCAGGTAACTCGGAGCCAAGGCATAGTACAAAGCCAAGGTTACGTTGATCTATTGTCGTGGTTGAGCAATAGCTGTTGTCACTGTAACCCGAAGGGCTTTCTCCGTTTGACCTCAAACTCTGCAGTCCTGTTGATCTGCAGCGTAGGGAAATAGTTCTGTGCCACTCCTCCCAGTAATCTGCTCCACGTTTAGTAGCAAAAAGAGTAATTTGTACTGGAGATGAGGCCAAATTCTGTTGGATAGGTGTACGTGTGTGTTAGTATGAGATGTGGGGAGCGTGTGTCTAAGGACAGATTCCTACTCCCACTCTTTGAAGACAGAACACAGCTCTGAGGTGTGGAAGCCTTCGAACGTGAGGCTACCGAGAGGTCTGACCCATTGCACAGGGACCGAGCGCTGCGTGGTTTGAAGCGCACACGAAGGAATTTGTAGAAGGAATTACGAGCAGAGCTTGTCTTGTTCTTGGCGCTGGTTGCAGTACACGGGCTGAAGGAGTCAATCCTTCCTAACTCTTTGCTTGTTGCAGCGAAAAGCCGTGCAATTGCAATTCCTGTAGACTTGGACAGCCAGGTCAACAACCTCTTCCTGAAATCTCACAACATTGTCCAGAAGACGGCGATGAACTGGCGAATGACTGCAAGGAATGCTGCCCGCAGAGATTCGGTGCTCGCTGCCTCCAGGGATTATCGAAACATAATTGAAAGATTACAGGTGACTACGCAGCACCCCTTCTCCTTTGATAAGCACTTACTTGCACGCCCACGCAAAAGGAGGAATTTACTAAGCAGAAAGAGATTTGGGAATGAATTAACTAGTCAAAATGCCACATGGTAATCAAGGTAGCTGATGCTGAATATAATAATACTGTACATAAAATCAAATCATGGTATCAAGACAGGTAGTTGAAGGTGCACGGCTAACGGGTATTGAAGTACTCATCCTAGGAGACGTTGGTATTTGAAGCAAGTGGTACTCAAAGTATTCTTGTTCCACCATTGGTAATATTTCTTTGATAAGACAGGGCCTTTTCATCATCACAGCCTTCCAAACTCCTCTGGGGCTTTGCTCCTTCTACGCCAAAGCTCTCAGTACAGCCAAAGGTGCTGCAGCCCTGCCTGGAAACCACCGCAGAGCCCAAGATCAGCAGATGCATCGGTTCCGTGCGAACCAGTTGCAGCCACAGTCATTCCCTGAAAACAAAGCGTGTGCATCCCCAGACTGGTTTTGCTCAAAAGACTATTTACCCCATAATGCTGTGTGTTAGAAACAGGGATTGGTGTGTTACGGCTATATTCTTTGTTCAGATCGGCGCACAGTTCAATAAGACCTTTTTTATACCAAATGAAATCCATCATCTTGAATAATGCCTTTTTCCTTTGAAAGTTCATTCTCCGGCCAAAAGGTTTTTTCTGGCAAACAGTTCTAACTAACTTTACGTAAACTTATATTACATCATGTAAAAATGCTGCCCAACCCATTCTAACTGAAATAGCTTCTTCCTCTTTATCCATTCCTGTCTCTTTGTCCATTTCAATTTGATTAAAGTTCCTCTCTGGCTTCAGAGTTATCTCAGTATTTTCTGCTTGTTTAAGTATTAGGATAAATGTGGTTTCATTTTTAAGGTAGCTGCAGCTTTCCAAACATCAATGAAAAGGGGAAAAATTTTATTTTTTGCATAATTTTAACAGTAGATCTTGTTTTATCAGCTCACGTAAGCATAAATAACTTGATCCTTATCACAGAGTTTCAGTGCAGCTCTGAATCTGCATTTTTCTCTTTCCCCTAGATGAAGAAGAGCACCTACAAAGATGGGGAGGGGAACTAAGTAATCTGGGGAATGGCTGGAAATCGGGGCTTCCCTTTTAAAGACAACTAATAAATGATAAAACTGAAAGTCTTACCTGACCAGACTCTGAGATCTTTGGTCTCGTTTATCCAGGCAGGACAGACCCAGCTGTCCCATCCCTCCTTTGCAGTTTGTAAATTAATTTGTATATACATTTATACGTATTTAATGTTTGTTTAAAATCTTGCTTTGATTATATTCTAGGACATCGTGTCAGCTTTAGAGGATCGCCTACGTCCTCTTGTGCAGGCAGAGTTATCAGTGCTGGTAGATGTGCTCCACAGGCCTGAACTGCTCTTCCCAGAGAACACAGACGCGAGGAGGAAATGCGAAAGCGGAGGCTTCATTTGCAAGTAAGTTGTCCTGAAGTCTGGCTTGTTGGGAGGGGGGTTGTGATGTTTTGCTTTTTCCCATGCTCTGTGGAACAGTGCCCTTATGCCCAGCTTTATGTAAAGCAGAGAATTTTGTGATATGGTAAATGCAATTTGTCATGGGGGGGGGAGCTCTTGAGGATGGGGAAAGGCTGCTTGATGGGCTCTCACAGCCTATGCTTAAAAATTTCTGGCATTGCTGCAAGATGGAAGTGTCCTCAACAGTAACGTCACCAATAAAATATTACAAGCTAATCCCACTTATTCTACCCCTGCCTTTGACCCTAGCAACGTTTGCAAGGTGCTCGATCTCGTGGTGCTTGGTGCTGGGTGGGGATGTCGGAATCGGTTGTTATCGTGTGCATCACCCAATGCAGATGCCTCCCAGGTTTGGAGGGAAGGAAAAGGGAAGATTACAAGGTCATTTAGAGGGCAATTCAGAGCAGAATCCAGCTTCTTGGATCCTCCTCTTGGAGGGGTGGATTATATAGAGAGTTTATGGAAACTAGGTACCAGAGTAACAAACACATGCTGGGTAGGATGGATTTCTAATTGCGCTGTCCAGGACTCTCCATGCATTTTTAACAAAGCAGTCTGTGGAATAGTTTTCTTTCTTACTGCTAAGTGTTGGTTCTGGAGGACCAGAAAGTCCTGAATCCCACTGGCCCTTCCCCTGGTTCCTTTCTGCCTGTGGCCAGAAGGTTCTGGCTGGCTGTCCTGCTGCTGGGGGGATGCCCTTCCCTTCACAGCTTCACCAAAGCCCACGGTAGCTGGTTCAGTGTTGCTCTTGAGAGAATGTTCCCACGCTGAGGTATAATGGTATGAGAATAAAACTTGCTTGCAGCATAAACCGATGGAGTAAGGTAGCCACGTGTATCTTTCCCCATTTCAGAACACTAGTACTAAGACGCCCTGTGATTTATTGGTTATTTTCAGGTTAATAAAGCATACTAAGCAGCTGCTGGAGGAGAATGAGGAGAAGCTATGTATTAAAGTCTTACAGACGCTCAGGGAAATGATGACCAAAGATAGAGGCTATGGAGAAAAGGTAACGTAATTTACCGTTCGTCATTCGGTGTTAAATCTTCTGTGTTAAACACTGTCTTTATTCAGTAAAGCAAAATAAAATTCTCGCTCTTTCAAGCTGTGTTTTGTATGTATAAGCACTTCTGTACTGGATCAGGAGCAAAACACTTTTAGTCAACTAGTAACCTCAAATATCATTTGAAAGGTGAGCTTGTTTCTGTTGCTTTTCTGCTTTAGACTTGTAAGTTTAAGTCTTAATTCCTGCGGTTGCTGGCACTGTAAAAATACCTAATTTCGTTACCTTTTTATGAAGAATATAACCTCTTTATCTGCTCTCTGGGTCTAGGTGATTTCATCAGGTCACATAACCTCTCAACAAGAGGATATTCTGTAGTTTCATTTTAATTTATATACATCTTAGTCGTCATCTTGTGAATTATAAATGGAAACTGTCTCTGCACCCACCCACGTTTTGTTTTTTCCCCTTTCCTACTTAGAACTCCCTTTGAGAGGAACGTTTTTCTGTAGGTACAGACCTATTCTCTATTTGCATCAGCAGAGCGTGTATATGCATATATGGGTGTGCACCTGGGCATTCCTACAGTCGATCTCAAAATCCTAGTCTAAGGCATCTCATGCATTTCTAAGCGACCTGGGTTATTGCCGTGCCACACGTAGGCGTAGAGAGCAACGCACCCTCCCAGTGAATGTGCTGGTGAGCAACTGAGGGTTGCTGGTTGGGACTGGGGGCAGCAGTGCTGTGGAAGGACGCTTGCTGCAACCGGGAGCCCGTGCCCCGGGGCAGACGGTGGCTTGTATCACAGAATCCCAGAATGGCAAGGGGTGGAAGGGACCTTGGGAGATCACCCAGTCCAACCCCCCTGCTCAAGCAGGCTCTCCTAGAGCATGTTACACAGGACTTCGTCCAGGCGGGGGTTGAATATCTCCAGAGAAGGAGACTCCACAGCCCCCCTGGGCAGCCTGGGCCAGGGCTCTGTCACCCTCAGAGTAAAGAAGTTTTTCCTCATGTTCAACTGAAACCTCTTATGTTTCAGTTTGTGCCCATGGCCCCTTGTCCTGGCACTGGGCACCACTGCAAAGAGTCTGGCTCCATCCTCATGACCCCCACCCTTGAGATATTTGTAGGTGTTGATGAGGTCGACTGTATCCAGTTCTCACTTGCAGTAGGGTTTGAAGTTGTTGTGTAGTGTTAGGTTCACAGCACAAAAGGCAAAACCTTTAGAGGTGAGATAGTTTCATAATAATAATAATAATAATAGTTTCTCGCTGTAGCTATAGCTGCAGCCACAAGGGAGGGAGATGCTCTGAAGGTGGAGGAGCCGGCGGCATGGCTGGGGTGTCGCGCACAGCCGCTGCGTTGGCTAGGCTAGCTGGGGAGGAGGAGGAGGAGGGCACGGGAGGAGGACGTACGGACAGCTCTGTTGCCAGACTGGCAAGAGGCAGGCACTCTGGAGCCCCGGGGGCCGGAGGAGGGAGAGCAAGTGGAGTGAGGAGGCTGCTGCCCGAGCGCGCCCAGCCGAGCACGCAGCAGCCCCGTGAGTGAGCAGGAGGCTCCTTGGGGAATGCCCAAAGGGTAGGGATGGCTGGTGTTGTGCTCCCTGCCCTCTCGGGGAACGCTCTCTTCCCACGTGCTGCTCCCAGCCCTGGGCTGTCAGAGGTCCAGCCCATCTCCTGGCCCCTGCTGCTGCTTTGCTCCAGACCCACAGTCCTACCTAGGGGTTTCTTTTTTTGCTTTCCAGTAGCAGTATTAATAAACTCCTTGACTTGGGGGAATGCCCTAAGAGTCAACTGCAAGAAAGCAGCATATAAATGTGGGGTGAGAAAGGGGAGCAGGGTAGCTAGGAAAGGGCAGCAACTGCAGGTTTCAACCCACTTTCAACACGCTGTCCTCTTCTGCTGGGTCTGGTGTCTCACACCATTATACAAGACCCAGGATCTTGTGCTGGGTCATAACAGCACAAGATGAAGCCCCGTGGAGACCTCCTGTCCTCTCCTCAAGGTCCCTTTGCCAAGGCACCTGCGATACAGGGCACGTCCGATCCGGAGGGGGACGGGTTGGCTGTAGCCTGCAGAAGTTGGTCTGCTCCTAGGAAAGGGACTTGGGCTGGATGATCCGCTTCAGCAAGTGTAGAGTGCTGGTGTTTGCTGTTGCCCAAAGCTGGGGATGTAAAAGATTCAGTGTAACGTAGATTTGGGGTTACACTTCATTAACCCATCAGTGTACATTCTCCTGTTACAAACAGCCAAGAGAGACTGTCCAAGGTCACCTTAAATAATAGCAAGGGTGGATGATAGATATTATATATACTATATGCCAACAAAACCCAAATGAGAGCTTTGAGGTTTTATTCTTTGAAATGCAATATGCCACTTGGAGATTCTTTTTTTTCTAAATGGAAATTCATTTATAGGAGTTCCTTAGACTTTATTTGACCAACTCAGGTGAAGCAGTATTTCTAGAATCATAGAATTGTTTAGGTTGGAAAAGCCCTTTAAGCTCACCAAGCCCAACCATTCCCCTAACCCTGCCATCCCACCACTAAACCCTGGCCCTAAGCCTGGCTTTTAAATCCCTCCAGGATGCAGGATGAAGATGCAGTAATAACTTGCATCATTCAGACTGTGGAGAACCCCACAAGATTCTAAAAAATCTTCCAAGTGTAGGAAATGCATTAATTTCTGACACAGTAGATCAGTTACATAATGCCAGATCAGGATATGGTGCCTGTGAAGTGGATTTCCGAATACGAAAAAGCAGCTGATTGCTTCCAGATAGACTGCTCGTAGTACGAGAACAGCTTTTACTGTCTGGCTGCGAGAAGTGCAATCGTATTTATTCTCCCTTGTGACTCATATAACTGTATTTAGTCACCAATTAAAAGGCAATACCTTTTGTTTTTAAAATCATCCTGGAGTGATTAAAAAAAAAAAAAAAAGGGTGGGGGGGGAAAAAACCCAAACCCTTAGGCAACCATTGGAAACACAGGAGTCCAAAGGTGGCAAAACTGATTCTCACGACCGGCATATTGATCAGGCAGGCAATATTGCTGGTAGGTCAGATGTTCACGGCGGTGACAGCAGTCACTTCAAAGTGCTGTTCAGCAGCAGAGCGCCGTGGAAGTTTTGGCATAGCGCGCGACTTTGCTGTCGTACCATGTGGCGCTCGCTGGAACAGTCTGATAGATAAAAGGTTCGTTACTCCTCCTCTCATTTCATCTTCCCAGCACCATAATAAAAATGCCACCCCTTCTCGGCCCGTGCCCTCATCCCTTTTGTAGGTGGGAACCACCACGAGCAGGCGGTGTTGTCCGCTCCCATTAGCCAAGGCCTTCGTTAAACAGCTGGGATTCCGCTGCGGCACGCAAAACCCACGGGGAGGACACAGATGTACAGAAGCTTGTGGGAAGGCTCGAAGTTTTACATATTGCTAAAGACTCCTCATCTTGGCACGCGCTCGGGTTCGCTCAGTGATGGGTAGCATACTGTGGTATATTTAATAGGCAGAAAACTTTACTACATTGACAGTGTAGGCTAGACCCAAGTTTTTTACTTTGCTGAAACATGTCATTCATGCACGTCTTTCTGGGCGCCTACCAGATGATTAGCCTCGCTTCTGCAGGACTTAGATTTTAAAACTCCATTTCTCTTCCTAAACTGGAAATCCAGCCTCGGCACTCCTGCTGCTGCTCGCAGCTCACGCTAGGGACGACTCCTGTGCCCAAGGGTGATGAAGTTCTTGGATCTCGGTCAGCCAGCCCGCGCGCTTTGTCGCTTGGCACAGGATCAAAGCCGGGGCGCATCCTGCCTCTGGAGCTGCCTGGCTTCCAGCAGCCTCCATTCCCTAGCCCACCGCATCCCGACGCTTGCAGATGTGGCTCGTGCCGACTGTAAAACACTCGTGGTGTGGGATTGCAGCATTAAAGTGTTAAATCATGGAATGTTTTGGGTTGGAAGGGACCCCCAGAGGTCACCCAGCCCAACCCCCCTGCAGGAGCAGGGACACCTTGAACCACATCAGGTTGCTCACAGCCCCGTCCAACCTGGCCTGGGATGTTCCCAGGGATGGGGCCTCCACCCCCTCTCTGAGCAACCTGTTCCAGTGTTTCACCACCCTCATTGTAAAGAATTTCTTCCTTATATCTAGTCTAAACCTACCCTGTTTTAGTTTAAAACCATTACCCCTTGTCCTGACACAGCTGATTTACAAGATCCTAGCATGAAATTTATTTGTAATTTATCTTACTAACGCTTGCTTTCAATTCTTCCCTTTCTTTCTTTTCCGGCAGATTACCATTGAATTGGATAATGCTGAGGTTTTAATTTTATTTATTTTCTACAGTGTTGTTTCTATGGTGTGTGTTCTATGAGTAGCCCTGTGATCTGTCCTGTTGTCTCTCCAGCGTTGAGCTTTCCAATTTGTATGCCTGTGTCAGTGAATTAGTTGAGTTTTCAGTCTGCCGTGTGTCTACGCTGGGAGTAGTTACCTTAACTAGTTCCGTGTGCCATTACTTGGACTATCAGTCCAGATGCAGTTATCATTTCTGGCAGCCTGGTGCCATAGTAGATCCCATGAAGTTCAGGACCGGAGCTGAGCGCCTTTGCGGTGTCAACTGCTGCCAACCCCACCATTAAAACATCAGCATTTAGCGCTCGGCCGCGATGACCGCGTCATGGGTGAACGGGCTCTTTCAGCAGAACTAAATACTGAGCTTTAATGGTGCTTATCATAGAATCATGGAATGGTTTGGGTGGGAAGGGACCCCCAGAGGTCACCCAGCCCAACCCCCCTGCAGGAGCAGGGACACCTTGAACCACATCAGGTTGCCCACAGCCCCGTCCAACCTGGCCTGGAATGGTCCCAGGGATGGGGCCTCCACCCCCTCTCTGGGCAACCTGTTCCAGTGTTTTACCACCCTCAGTATAAAGAATTTCTTCCTTATATCTAGCATAAACCTACCCTGGTTTAGTTTAAAACCATTACCCCTTGTCCTGTCCCAGCTGGCCCTACTAAAAAGCTTGTCCCCCCCTTTCCTCTGGGCCCCCTTGAAGCCCTGACCGGCCGCACTCAGCTCTGCCCGCAGCCTCCTCTTCTCCAGGCTGAACACCCCCAACTCTCCCAGCCTGGCCCCATAGCAGAGGGGCTCCAGCCCTCGGAGCATTTTAGTAGCCCTCCTCTGGCCCCGCTCCACCAGGTCCATGTCCTCCTTGTGCTGAGGGCTCCAGAGCTGGATGCAGTGCTCCAGGTGAGGTCTTGTGCAGGAGTTGGAAGAACATGCCAAAAGCCAACTGGAGAAGACCCTGAATGGGGCATCTCTGCTTGCCGATGAGCAAGAGCCCTCACTCGGGTCGACACAAACTCTATTGCCGGCTTTTACCGAAAATGGTGACGGTCACGCAATTCATCGAAGCATCTCGCTGTCCTTCCTGTTGCTTCTCAGTCAAGGTTTGGGGTGCGAAGCCACGGAAAACGTCGGGCTGTGTTGTGAAAGCGATGTGGTGTGGCCCTGTGAAAAGCTTCCCCCCGCCACGAGCGTGCCTTCAGCTGGCAGCGCAACAGCCCGGGCTGGGTTTGTGCTGTGTGTAGCTGTTTTACAGGTGGAAAAGCCCTATTTGAGTGAGAACTTTCAGTTTAACTGAAATTAAGCTTTCTAAGGACTTTGAAAAGCCGTCTATCTGGTCCGGGCACCGGCGCACGGGGTGGAGGGAGGGAGCTGAGCTGTCTCTGCTGCTGCAACTTCCTCATCCAGCTAAAAAAAACCCACGTGTGGGCGCTGAATTTGAGATTCTTTTTGCATAAATGTATAATACTGAGAAAGTGATTGACTGGCACCTTATTTTACTGAAATACCAGGGGGGGGAAAAAAAAAAAAGAGAAATCTTTTCCTCTCTGTGCTTTGTTTCCCGCGTTCTCTCCCAAGCCAACCTTTTATTTGGAACAAAATTCAACCATTTAAAATGCTTAAAATGTGAGTGCTTTTTATTCAAGAGAGTGGATAATGAAATTGCTTTCTGTAGAACTCGTTAAATGTTGATGTTGATCAGCAGAATTTAGCTGGGTGAGCTCCATTCTGAAAACCAAATAATATTTGGGGACATTGCCTGTTGAAATGGGTTTGAAATCGGAGCTGTTTGTCACAAAAGTAGACCGAAAGGCGCGCGTGTCCCCCAGGGTTGGCTTGGAGGGTCTTGGTTCAGCAGGGCTTGTAGGGGAGGGAAGGAGCAGAATTCCTCGTGAGAATAAACTGGAGTTGTGGCTGTTTGGGTTTGGTTTTAATGTAGGCTCTGGCTGGGATGCTTGGGCACCTGCTGAGCTGCAGGTCACTGGGGTCCCCTCTCCAGGCTGGAGTAGAACGTCAAGCCAGGACCTTCCCCATCTCCGGCTCCAGGGCCTGAGCCACCTTCCCCACCATCAGTTCCAGCTTCAACTGAAAGCTCTTTATCAGAAAACCCTCAGCTAGAGCTGCTCGGGGTATTCACCCTTCTGTGAGCTGGTGGAAGTTTTCTGCTCCTAGCATGCTCTTCCCATTGGCCTGTGTAGAAGGTGGCTGGAACATGGGGTGGGATTTTTGCAGAGTGAGAGCCTGATTTTGGTCTGAAGGGCAGCAGTTCGTGTGGACGAGTCCATTTACCCCACTGCCATCGCCGCCAACCCGTGCCGTATCGGGCTCCTCAGGCGTGTCTCCAAGCTCCACACCAAACTTTAGTCTTCCATGGTTATGAAGGTGCTGCAGTGTCCAACCTCTGGTATAATTATTTTTCTCTTTCTCTTTTATGAACCAAGATCTTTTTTCCCTTCTTACCTGGAGAGTACACACCAGCAGCAAGCTCTGGTTTTGGAAAGTTCATCTTTAGCATGGTAACGCTTCTGTCGGGCGCTAACCCCTTAGATTGTGTGGCTCTACAGCTTCCCAGAACAACGCATAGAGATAAATATATATATATATATATATAATGTAATATGAAAAATTGTATCTTGGAGAAACTTCAGACAAACTTGAATTGTTTAATTGCAAATTAAGTCATCATATGAAACCCTTTCCCCTTCAGTTTCTGGCTGTCATGCGCTGTCTTTGCCTGCAATAAATCAGCCAGAGCGTGCGGAGCAATTTAGGATTTGGTCTGGAGGCTGCGCAGGAGGAACTTTATTGCTCCTGGAAGGAGCTGGCGTGTTTGTCCCCATGGGCAGCGAGCGCTGGCTGCTCACAGAAAGGGCTTGGGACAGGCCCTGACCCACTGACGAGGCTCAGCTCAAATCTTGGGGTTTCCTTAAACCCCCCCCATTTCAACCATGGAAACTGTAAACATTTAGGGCAAAGAATACAGAAATCTCCATTATTAGTGAAATTATTAGCTTCCCTTTCTGTTGAATTCTGCGCGATTTAATTTCTCCCATCGGCTGGAACGTTTTTTATTCCCTTGGGGTAAAATTCTATCAAAGTTAACCATCTTATGGCATGATTTCAGAGCATTTATGTGATTGTAGTATTAGATAGGCTTAGATACCTTAGTTGCTTGCTGCAAGGTAATTTCAGTGAGCGGTGGGTCCAAATAATAAAAACCTGAATAACAAAATGCCGGGAGGTCCACGCACTTGTTACTGAAAGTCGTGATAGAAACCCGTCGCTCCGGCCCCCCTTAACGTTTTTTGCGAGTGAGGAAAGGGAGTGCCCTTTTAACCGGGTGAATAATGCTGGAATTCACCTCGACGCAGGAAATCCCCCGCAGAACAGGAAGGATGGCGAACGCCGCGACCTGAGCCGCGAGGTCGGCAGCGCCCCTGCAAATGCCGGAGCCGTCGGGGGCTGCCGGGGAATCTGCAGCGCCGGAGCCGCGCCGGGGAAATGCTGCCTGCTCCCGAGGGGCTTAGCTGGAATTCCCATTGCATTGGAAATTAGGGACAGGAAGGAGCTGGGTTTTTTCCAAGGAGAAGCATCGCGGCGTGGTGCTTGTTTTCAGCATCTTTTGCTCATGGATTGGGCTGGTCTAGCAGAAATATGGTGGTAGCATCTTTATGCTCTTGTCAATGATTTTTTATTTTTTTTTTTTAACTCTGCAGCATCCCGTGTTGGGGCAGGACTCGTGTGAAAGGTTTTTCTTCTGGGAACAGAAATTAGGATGCACTGAGAATGAGGGTCATCTTGCAGTATTTCCAAAGCAATTCAGGTTCCTTTAAACTTGTAAAAGTGCATGGACCTCTTGGATAGGGGTTGTGTAAGGCTGGTATTAAAATAACGAGCAGAAGAGGTATCCTGAAAGACGGATGAAAAGCACAGCTTCTTTTGCTAGAAAACCAAAACCATTGAAAACTGTCAACCGTTTTGCACCTTACTCGCAACGTGGCTGTGTTGGGTTTCGTCCTGATCTTGGGGAGTTGTGTACTCGGAGCCTGCCTCGGTGTCTCTGGCTCCACGGGCTCTCCCGCAGCATCGGGTGGGCTTTGGGAGCTGAAGGGGCCGGGCTCGTGATGAAGAGCTAAACAGGGGGGTGGTCATAGCGTTGGCTCTGTGCGGGTTCCTCAAGTAATTAAGCAAGTGGAAACCCCCACGGCAGGGCATGGTGCATTGTCTGGAAGAGCCCTTGGGCTCGGTATCTCTTGAGCGGCTCCTTTCTGGGCTGGGACTGCTGTAATCCCGTCCTTGATGGAGGCGTTGACAGTGCCGGTCTCTGAGAAGAGCTTCAGGACCAAGCTAAATCTGCCTCAAGTGCCATCAAGTGTGAATCTTTGCACAACAGGGATAACTAAGCCCCGGTTGTAATTAGGCACAACAGCTTAATTTACTTTTCATTTAATCCCCAACCCACTAAAAGGTCCAGGCGTGATGCAAACGGAGATCTTGGCGGTGTTTCGCAGCAGGAGGTGAGGTGGTGAGCACCACCGGGGGTTCCCTGTGGTCCAGGATGGCTGAGGCAGCACAGCTCCCTCCCCGCTGCCGCCTTCCTCTTTGCACCGAGGCGTCGCCGTTGGCTCTCCTGGGCCCAGATGGGCATTTGGGGACAGCGTGGCCCCGTTCCCACCCGCAGCGCCAGCCTTGGACGCTAAACCGCATCCGTCCTAGAGAAGCACGTTAATATTTTATGGGCTGCAAAAGGAGAGAAGTGTTAGCACTGACCTGCAGGTGGCATGCTCAGGATGCTGAATGTGGCTGGGAGATGTCCTACTTTATTTTTTTTATTTTTTTTTTTCCCCCCCTTCCTTTCCCCCCCCCCTCCCAGCCTCACTGCAGCGAGCGGCTCTGCTGGGCACCTGCCAACGCTCCGGCAGCGGTTACATAAGAACAGCTTTTTTTTTTTTTTTTTTTTTTTTTTTTCCTGGAATTTAGGCCCGCTGCTGATGTGTGACCTTCAGCAGTAATTGCCAATAAATGCGGTGGAGATGTTTACAGTCACGGCGGGCTGCGAGCCTGCACCCGGAGCCGCCGTGCCGGTAGGGCCACCGCGCTTCCCTTGACCACCCATCAAAATCCCGCCGGCCGATGGGGATTTTTATTTTTTTGGGGTGAAGAGGGGGCGCTCTGCGAGCCGGGGTCCTGGGCTGGGGCCAGCAAACACCCAAACGACCAAATCCAGCAAAACTCCATAAGCACCCAGAGTTTCCCATGCAATTATTTCGTCCCTTTTGGGATTTGAAGTTAAAAAACTAAATTAAATAAAACCCCGGGGGTGGTTTTTTTATTGTTGTTGGGGTTTTTCTATTTTTATTCCTTTTTTTTCTATTTTTATTCAGTAATGACACTTCTTTATGCAGCTGATAAAACGGTATCCAGCAAAATACACCTGCAGACCCACTCAATAGAGTTTTGGGGTTGGGTTTTTTTTTTTTTTTTCACCTCTTCAGTCTTGAGGTTTCAAGTAGGTGAAAAGGGAACTGAAAATCCCGGTTCGAAGGGGCTGACTGAAGTAACCTTCTCGGTGCCCTTTATCAATGATAAACTAAAACTACGACGGCTGAGTAAGGTGCAGAATATGTGCTATTTTACGCATCTTCTGATTGGAATTGGAAAATTTATTAACCTCTGAAGTGCTGGAGAGATGCACTTCTAAATTATTTTCCTCCCGGAGAGGGCTTTATTCCAGTCATTTCTCTTGTGTATTTTCCACTTAGACAGTGCTTCACTTGTTATGTCTCAAGCAGAGGAAATGCAGGCTCTCATAAATTTTTGTGGGCTGCCGTATATTTTTTTTTTCCCCCCTTCAGAAATCCTGCAATCTTTGGACTGTTTTTATTGCACGAACTGGAATTGGTGAGCTGTTTGGAAAAGGAGACTGGAACACTTCTTACAGTTAAAAAAAAAAAAAAAAAGAAGAAATATTTATGCCATCTTGCTAGTTAATTAAAACTGCTAATGTAAAATATGCCATAAAGATAGTTCTTCTATATTCAGTTTTCTATATTCAGATTGAGGATCTAAGGGGAAGCGAGCGATTGCACTCCCGTTGCAGGTCAGTGGCAATTTGGAGGCTGAGGTCTCCGACTCCAGGCGAGCCCCAGCCCAAGTGAAACGACGTTTTCTCAACGGAGAAGGCTGGGGGGGAAAAAAAACAAGAAAAAAAAAAAAAAAAAAGAGAGAGAAGGCGTTCCTGTAGGCAGAGCTCGGTGACCTTTCAGCGCAGGCACTCGCAGCCCTTGCGCCAAATTTCCCACCTCATCGTCTGGCAGCGCACAAAGTCTCTGCAAATTCACCGAGATAAGGAGGGGGGGGGGGAAGTTGAGCCACATCCCCTCCTCCCCAAATCCTGTCTGTCTGCTGCGTGGCTCGGAGGAGCCCGTGCCAGGACAAGGTGCTGCCTGACATCCCGCGCTACCTCTTAATTTATGCAGGTGTGAGCTCCTCCGTGGCTAAAAATACAGCGCTCGGCAGCTTTGCCGCCGGGCTGTTACAATGGTGAGCTGCGACGTGGGAAGTTTGTCGAAGCAGTTCAGGGCTCTTGGTTCCCAGCTTCTCCCCTCTGCCCCGAAACTTCTCCGTAGCAAGTCAAGTGCATGTTTGACAAACACCTACGGATCATCTGCAGAGGCTAGAAATTTCCGCTCCAAATTTTTTTTTCTCGGTTCTACAAGGTAACAGTATTGGCCTTCCAGAGTGAGACTTGGCAAGCAGGTAACCTACGTGGAGTTTTCGGGTGTTGTCGAAGAGTTACGAAGGACAGCGACATAATTGGTGCCCTAGTTTCCCTCTAGAAAAGGGAGGAGAACGTGGAAAGGGACTTCCAGGGCTGTATCTAAGCAGCCAGTCCCACGGGAACTCCAGCGGATTTGGGAGATGGGAACGCAAGAGCTGGGGCAGAGGAAGCAGAGGGCAGTGGTTTCAGAAGAGCGTATATCCCAGATTTTCCCTCGCGTTCTTTGCATCTGGATATACGACCCAGCTATCAAAAGCTTCGTGTGGTCTTTGGCTGGCTGACTCTGTAGCTGTGTTTTTCCCCTTTTTATTTCCTTCTCCGTGCCAAATCTCTCCCCCTGCTACCCCGATAATTAGATGCCATATGCATGGAGTTGGGTTGGTTCCTGAATTCACAGATTTCAGGACCAGAAGGGACGGCTCAGTAATTGAACCCGACTTCCTGCACGGCGCAGGGCATCTCGTTTCTCACCATTGCTTCTCTGCTGAGCCAAATCAATTCGGTTTGACTGAGCTGCTTCAAAACACTGGGTGTTGATCCTGAAGACCCCCCCCAGGATGGGTGTCAGTATAGTGTCGCCTCGCTCCAGCGAGTCACCTTCACGTCCAATTTAGGGATATGTTCAGAAAAAGACCTCAGGGAGGTGTGTGGTGGTTTGGGAAATGGCATCAGCCTGTGGAAGCTCAGCCGTCTGAGGTTTGTCACCTCGCAGTCCTTTAGCCTGGGAGGTGGCCTGAAGTGGAGGAGGTTTGCCCATTATTTTGTTTGGTGAGGCTGAAGAGAAAAGGATCGGGGTTTTGAAAGTGTTCGTGCGTGTGTGCTCACCCAAGCACGTGGCTTTTTCTGATAAGGTTATTTATTTCCCACCCGTTTGTAACATTACAGTACGAGATGTTTTCCATCCTGTTTTGCTGAAGCCACGAGCCGGAGGAGACCCAGTCTACGTGAACTGGAATCTCAAACTGCCTTTTAAATGCATTTCAAGCTTTTCCAGCGCTCGGTGGTCTGGATGTTTACTACCTAGCTGAGTTTAAAAAAACCTCAATCCTGAGGCTTTAAACCTGAACGAAAATCTTTCTGGATTTCCTCAAACTGCTTCCACTTTTTATCCACAGTGCAAGTTGTTTGACTTCTCTGTGGAAGGCGGGATTAGATGACTTACACCTTGATTGTTACTTTGCAAGCAGATGAAAATAAAACTTTCGTACCTTCCTCAAAACCATAAAGGAAAAGGACTGAAACCTCTTCCAGATCGCTTAAGTTGAGATAGAAGACGTTCACACTTGAGCTGTCACTTGCCTTGGTGGTTTTTGAGGTGGATGCATCCACTGTTGAGTCAGATGAAGACCATTCTGGGAAACGCACGTAGTCTGTGTTGGGGAAATGGATGCTAGAAGCATTACGGTCACCAACAGGTCAAAGAAATTATGACTCTCCTATTATGGCTAATGACAAGTGGTTTATTTGCCAGCCTTGTGGGAATGGAAACCTCAAAGGAAGAGGGGTTTTTGCACAGCGTGTTGCAAGGAACTTCTGCTACCGCTAGCAAAAAGGAACGATGTTGTACTCTTCTCTGGCCCTGCCACCCACTACGTTCCAGTTTAAAGGCTGGCCACTGTGTCCGTGCCTCTCACGTGTCCGCTGTTTGGTATTCCACAAATTTGCCCCTGTCCCCCAAACCATGACTTTTTTCCTCGGTGGAGAGAGCCGAGGCATACGGAGGCACAAGACGTCTCGCAAGCTACTGCCTGGCCCTGCTCTCCCACCCTGTCCCATCCTTCTCGTTAAGCAGTAGCTGGTAACTTTGCTGTTGCAGCACACAGGGTAGTGTAAAGTGTAGCACAGTAACTATAGCTCAAGAATTCTTTGTTATTTTAACCCATTTTGACTCAAAGAATAGCAATTTCAGTATTTGGAGTTTATGCTCTCGCTGAAAGATTGCTGAAGGCCATGCTTCTTTGGAATGCTCCATCTGAGCATTGCCAAGGGCAGTAGCTTTTGCTTGCAGATGAGTTTGTGGGGCTGGTTCTGACACGCTGATCTATTTATACTCGCTGTCTGTGCTACAGTGGGAAGGCACAGGAATTTGCCAGCTAGAATATGTACTTTTTCATTCTCCAATTTAAGTTGGAAAGATCAAACTAATTTCATGCTGATTCTTCGTCTGTGCTGGTTTCCAGCCCCAAAATGTACGCGTACGGTTGATTAATTTGGGGTCGTGGTGCAAGCCCAAGAATGAGGAAGCTTTCGTTGGGAATCCAAAGCCCAGTACGTTATCTTGGGGCAGTGGCATCCACTTGACCCGCCAGCCTCAGCCTCCCCTTCCCGGGAAGGAAGGCACCTAATTACGGGGGTGGGGGGGGGAGCGTGCACCATTTCCTTGCTGCTGTTGACTTCTTAAGAAAGGAGGAATTTAATGCTTTGCTCTGAAGCAAGTTGTGCAGACGGTGTCTGCCATCAGAACAACGTGCCCAGACTCCCTAACGGCTCGGCACGGCGGTCCCAGCGTCCAGCCTACCGGCAGCAAGGGCCTTCAAAGCGGGCTGCGCGGGAACTGCGTGTTCCTGGGCGTAAACGAGGTTCTTTCCTGTTAACTTTCGGTCCTCTGGCTTGAAATCCTCCCTGCTTCGGTTTGGCCAAGAGAGGGGGAATGGTTTGCATGCTTGTGAAGTTTCCAAGAGCGGCGACAATGCGAGGAAACGGCGTACCAAAGGCCGCGCGAGTTTAGCCAGGAGGAAAGTCCATTAGGAGAAGAACGGAGGACGGTTCTTCCCGGCCAAGGAGCCCCTGCCCACGGAACAACGGCGGGGGAAGCGGAGTCTTCTCCATCTTTAGCCTTCTGGATCTCCTGGCCTTCCTCCCCCTTTGCTGCGTGCTTCCCAGGCTGCAGCAGATAGCGGGTTAAAGTCCCAGGGTCGCTCTCCCAGCCACCGCTTGATTTGTCTGTCTCGTCCCTGTGCCCTCCAGGCAGGCACGGACGGCGAGTGGCTGACTTAATTTGGTATTACTGCATCGTCCTTGTCTTATTTCTTAGTGTCTGTTCCGGAGAAGTTAAATCAATTTACCCACGATTTAGTAGACACTTCCATTTGAATGTTTAGGTCTCTGTGGTGTGTCGAAGCTTTACGAGATAAAAGTTGCTCGTCTTCATCTGTTTCAATGTGACGATCAGCATTTTAAATTTGAAAAGCTGTCACTGTTCAGCCTCTTATTTCGTTGCTCGTGCTTGGTGCTGTATCTCGTCTCTTTTATCTCGGGGGGAAAAGTATGTTCATAGATGAGAATCTCCTCGCAGCGTTTTTATTTTTATTTTTTAAACTGAGATTCTAAGTCTGCTCCCTTTGATACCCAGCCCCAGCTTCCTCCTCCTCCTCCAGGGATGGGGGTGCCACCTTCGCCCTCCGCGAGCCGCGGGTCCCGGGCGTGTGGTCCGAGCCGGTTGCCCAAAAGCGTGTTCCTACCTCGCAGGCCTGCGGGCACCTGCAACCGGGGCTTTTTTGCCTGTGCCTCTGAGTTGATGCAAAGCAGCTGGGGGGATGTTCAAAGCCTACCTGCTACCTTCCCAAAACGCGGCCCGTTCGGGGTGGGTGGGAGGGTGTAAACAGTAATTACGGCTGCGATTCGTTTGGGACGAGGCAGCTAAGCCAAGTGCTTTGCTAGCTCCCTTCCCCGAAGTGTTGACCACTAGATTGCTGTTGGGATGAAAGATTCTGGAAGAATGACTAATTTTTCTGCATTTTACTTTCAACTAGCTGCCGCAACCTCCAGAAACGGAAAGCTCTGTAGAGGTGTGTCACCCACCTATATTTGTACAACAGGCAAATATTGGTGTGTTGAAGTAGTCCTGGTGTCTTGTTGGTAACAAAAACTGTGAAATGTGTGTTCCTGCGTGGTGTTAGACGGTGAAAAATAAGTAGGTTTGTTGAAGTGGTTGAATCCAATACAGCATCAGTGAGATAGTCTGAAAATATGTTTTTTTTTAAAAAAAAAAAAAAAGTAAACCAGTGCCAAATCTTTGTTCCTTTCAGCCATTTCCCTTACGCTTTTAAGGGAGGCACGGTTTGAAAAGTCTCCTCTCAAATCCCCCTGCCTTAGCAAAATGAGACCTCGTTTCTCTGGCTCCTACTAGAGAATTTGGTTTTCCCTTTTTCTCACGTATTTCAAAACTTTGAGGAGGAGATGGAGGTGTCAGAAGAAGTCAGTGGGAGCTTCGTAATCCCGGAGTGGCTGGGTGTCCCATTTAAAATGCCGCAGCGAAACAGCCGATGGTCCCTTCACGTCTTCAAGGTTACGAGCTGTATGGTGAAGTGGATGTGTGGGCACATCTCCTTCGTGAGATGCCCCAGCATTAATGTTCACGTTAAGACAGATCGTTTGCCGAAATGAAGACAGAAGAATTTATGAAATCTCAAATTCTTTTGAAATTAATGGGACATCCAGAGATGGCATTGGTAGACTCTACAGCTGGGCACTGTACCAGTGCAAATCTAGGTGGAACAGTACCTAGGGCAGGGTCGATTCTCTGAGCTATATAAATATGAGGATTATAAATATGTTTAGAAATCACGAACTAAAAAAGAAACGTAGTTTGTGGTGGTTTAGATCTTTGTAATTTTTGTGGAATAGTGTTTAAATGTAAACTGAAACTCTGAGTGGTCATAGAATGGCTTTGAGATGTTTGGGAGATGGCTACTGGTTTAAGATGGGTCCCTGCAGAGAGCAGTTGTTCCTACACATTTTCAGAACGCTTTAAAGCAGCAAAAAGTCCACGTACTTCAGGCTTGCAAAGTGGAAGTCCCACTCCTGAAAATTAATATCTGGAATAAGAGATCTGATTTGGAAGTGTGCACGTGCCGAGGGACTTTGTTTAGTGAAACCCCACCAAAGTCCATGGCATTGGGTCTGCAATCCCACGGGTTTTGTCAGAAGCCCCCCCGCAGTCTCAAACGAGCTTCGTTGACCACGGTCAGATGTGTTGGCGTACCTACACTTCCTCCAGAAGTGTGCCTATAGTGGGACGGGGGGGGTGTGTGTGTGTATCTGTGTATGTGTATGCATGGACGTGCATGGTTTGAGTTCTTCGAAACTTCTGTGTGTTCCTGGTAACTGTAAAATGAGCCAGACTTTGTGTTTTCCTTAAATCCCCGGGAATGTGTTGGCGTACGTGCATGCTGGAGGGTGGCAGAGCAGCCTGGTGAAGCGCTGCCGGAGCTAATTGAGGGCAGATGTTGGTTCTGATAGCTTGTCAGCCCATGGTCCTCATCTCCCCCTTGCTTTCAGCTGTGACTCCCCTTAATATTTTCCATGAGTGCAAAGATGTTAGTGTCTCCTTAGTGTTGTTCTGCTTTAAAATGAAATTTCTGCCGGCACAGCAGGAGCTTGATCAAAGTCTACCGCAGAGGCAACTGGAGGATCATAGAAGGGTACGTACAGCAGTCGAGCACGTTCAGAACTAATCCCCGACCTTTTCCTTTTAAACAGCGAAGCGTAAGTCACGTAAGAAACTTCTGTGGTTAACTGCTTGCTGTTGGTTTCTCGGAAAATCTAAACAGATCAGCCTCGTGGCCAAAGCGGGGTGCTGGAATGCCTCTTTGGGGGTTAAATGGAAGGAGCAAGTGCTTGGCTGCTCTGAATTAAACCTCAGGTCCTGGTCTAGTCTGTTCACAGGTCCTGGTCTAGTCTGTTGACGCTTTCAAAGCGCTCCCCTTTGGTGATGATCACGCTGTTACGAAGGGAGATCCATCGGTGCTCACGGAGTTTGCCTGCTTTGGCCAAACCTCCCCCTTCGTAAACAGCCAAGCTGCAAAACCAGCGTTAAGCCATTTCTTGATCTCTTCTGCTCTTGTAGCTGGGAACAGAACAGCAGCAGCTTATAACTGCTTCACTCTTAAATATTATAAAGTCTCTCTTTTAAAGATTATAACAGGTTTCTGATACCACTTAAACTGAGTCATGTATTGCATCTGCTTTACTGATACAGGTACAACAACATCTGTGTACTATTTACTGTTAGCTTACCTTGATGGTGAATGCAGATGAAACCAAATGCTGTTGGTTTTTTTTTTTTCTAGGTAGCATATTTGATTTTTTTCTTATTGCCGCCAAACATCTGATATTTGTTTGCATACTGTACGCATCAAAGTGGTGTACAACAGTAACAGGATGGGTAAAGAACTGTTCTGGAGCCAAGCATTGCAGCTGAATTAATTATAACATTTCTTAAATACCACTTATTTTTTCTCCCCTCTACTTTGATCGCATACTCGTATACTTGTTAACGAACACAGTGGATTTGAATAATTTTGTAGGCAACCAAGTTGTTCTTCCCAGTTAGGATTCGAAATGCTGGCGGATGCCAATTGCCAAACCTCCAAACCCGTGGATCAGCACGCGTTCAGACTAGGAACAGCAAATGCTGGAGACACGGTCCCACTTGCACGTTCTGGTTGCTTGTCCTGTTTTGGATCCGCTGCTGCTGTGGGTCTGGCCTCGGAGCAGCAGCTCCCGGTGGGGTCTCTCCGCTCACCCCAACCATCTTGGCCATGGAGCAGGGGTTGGCCAGATGGGAAGCCTAGCGACCCCCCCAGGAGCTTCCAGTACCCTTCTGAGTCAAGGAGGAGGTGGAGTTCACTGAACAGCAGTTCTTGTGGTTGGATGTGTGCTGTTATTTTTGCACTAAGTAGTAAAAATTGCTGGTTTTTAAATGCCCCTTGACCCTCCAGCTGCCAGTTAGCTCAACAGAAGAGGAGGAAGGGACTGCGAGAACTCCACTGGAACTTGATTTTTGGCACGGGGCTTGTATGGGGATCAAGTTGCCTTTCTAATCAGTACACATGTAGAAGGAAGACGTAGTTACGGGGTTTTTTTTTTTCTGTCTGGCTTGGCCTTGTTCTGTCATGTAGCCTTCCTTACCTGCCAGACTGAGAGCAGAGCCGGTAGAAGCACTACATCATGTACCAAACACTTGCGTGTCGCCGTCAGCCAGGCGAGCTCCTCGGGGAGAAGAATTTGCTTCAGCTTTTGAATTTAGTCTCTTGCCTCTCCTACATATTCATTGTTTGGCCCAAGCGGTGATAGGAAGCGTATGCCCCTTGGAAAAGTGCTCATCTTCTTCCACGGTTGCTTCCAAAGTAACTTGCTAGGTTTGGGTTTTTTTCCTTTTTTTGGGGGCTTTTGGAAGCAGCTGGTTGGAAAGCTCTCTTCATGTTTACTTTACATCTTGTCTCCCTGCCGCTTCCCCCATCCCTGCCCGATTCCATAAAATTCAGCTCCCGAGCTGCAGCTTTTGTGCTAATAATTTATCGGAACAGTTTCCAATCTGCAAAATTGCAGCGATCCCCCACCAGCTGCAGGCAGGACTTGGGCTTCTCCCCTGGGAAGCTATGCCTGAAATTTGGCGAAGGACTCTTAATTTCCCAACGGGTTTTTGTCTTCCCAGTGCATTGGGCTGTAAGGGTTTCCCTAAGGTACCTTTTGTGGGTGCCAGCCTTGCATCAAAAGCAGAGCGGCCGCGGCAGCGCTGGAGTTTTGTATGAGCCGATTCATGCACGTCTACGTTGTGCCATTTACCTATTTGTGTCGAAAGTTTAGGGAGCAAGACTTCACTTGCAGGACAGCTGATGCCAAACCTCGTAGTTAATGACATTTTGAATCTAGAGCCAGGCAACTTCCTTTGAAATACAGCTGAAAATCAGCATCAAGCACTTGTTTTGTGAAGGGAGATCAAGACCCTTTAGTTCATCCCAGCAGATTTTTAATATGAAATTATTCTTGGCTAGTTTCTTTTTTTTTTTTTTTTTTCCCTTGCTCCCCGCTCGGGGTGGCCCCACTGTAGCCACAGCACACTGCCATTAGCAGGGCGGTAGCTCCCAGTTAAAAACCATCACCCGTTTTCCTTCTTTGCACAAAGACCTTACAAAAACCTGCCCGTTGTTTTGTACAGCGCTGCGAATGACGGGGGAATCCCCGTAAGGACTTTGGCCGGAGCAGCGTGGGGGGGGCCGCAGGTTCATGTTCAACCTGGGAGCTGGTTTTGATCTCCTCGGGCTCCGCGTGGCCGTGCCGGGTGCTCCCCGGGATGCCGGGGTTACCGGAGGACCGGTGCCCCGCAGCGCCCGCTGGCTCATGTGCTCGGATGCTGACTGCCGGCGTGACCGGGCGGCTGCCAGCAGGGATGCGGGGGGAACAAAGAGCTGGGATGCAGCGGGGGTCACTCGGGTTTCCGCTCGGCGCTGACGGCGTTGGATCCCAGCAGCTGCTGACAGAGGGGGGAAAAAGAGCGTGGCCCCGTAGCCTTGGGAAAACGGCAAAATAGGGTCGGGTTGAGAAGATGGGATTGCTCGTGCACAAAACCGTTCCTAATGTTACTCTTTCTCTAATCCTCCTCTTCATTTTGTGTCGGTGCTGTACAGATGCCACTGTTTCACATTCAAAACTGAGACAACAGGTCTTAAATTTAAAAAAAAAAAAACCCAACCAACCAACCAAAAAAAAAACCCAAACCAAAAAAACCCTAAAAAACCACCAAAAAACAAACAAAAAAAACCCCCAAACCCCCAAACTTTTTGGGAATAAAATCTGTCTAGAAAGCTTTAGCACGAAATCTGAACTGTAGCTCTTTTGGGTGCTGGGAACACGTAATTTTATTTGAGCCCCTCGAGACCCCCCCCGGTGTCCCAGCCTGCCCGAGCACAACGGGGATGCTCAGTGGATGTTCCCAAATCTCCAAGGGTTCGGTTCCCTCTCCCTCGCTGCAAGTAGGCTGACGATAACGGCAGTCCCCTCGCTCCTGAGGATGAGTGGTTTGTTTATTCATTAAACTCACATCGTGCTGTCGTTATCCTCTTTGAATCAAGGGGGAGGCACTCAGGCAAGTCTTGGTCAACCGCTACTACGGCAATGTGCGACCGGCGGGACGGCGCGAGAGCCTCACCACCTTCGGCAACGGCCCCTTGTCCGCGGGAGGCGCCAGCAAAGCCGGGGCAGGAGGTAGGACGCGCTCCTGCTCGTCAGCCCTTCGTGTGGTCTGCCCTGCCAGATGCTCTGTGTCTGTGTCTGCCTGACAAATCAGGTGAAATAGGGATTTCTTTTGATTCTCCCCTCCCTTTTGGATTCTTCCCCTCCTTGTTCTGTCCTACGAAATCCCAAAAAACTATCCCAAGAAACCACCCGCGTGGATGGGGTTAAGTCCTGCTTGCACGTGGCTGGTGGTTTTGGAAGCTCCAGCGTGCTTTTAACCCTCCTTGAGGGGTTCTGCTCCAGGCTGAGCGGAGCATCGCTCTCCCGTCTCTAATCCCATCGACCACTTTTTCCTCCTGCGGGCGAGAGCGGTGTTCTTATTCCCCTGACTGCATCGGAGAAATTATTTTAAAATGAAGCAGGCAGAGGGTTTTATACTTCCCAGAGACTGTCTTGGGTTGGCTTGAATTTTGTGACTTGGCTTTGACCGGATGTGCTTAGAAAACCTGATCAATTCGGTATCTGCAATAACACCTGGGAAACGTGCTCAGAGGGATGTCGGGTTGTTAACCCCACCCGAAACAAAAACATTGCGCTGTGTTAGAGACACACTGCGGGCTAGGATGAGCAAAAATTCGATTTGAAGCCAGTTATAAAGTGCGGTTTTATTTAATTTGAGACCGTTGCTAAAAAAAAGTCAGGGATGTCAAGCACGTTTTGTCAAAACACGGTTCAGTGGGGTTTGCCTCTTCAAAATAAAGATGGTGGCTAATCCTCTTGAGAGCAGGCCTGGTCAGAAACAAACAAACAAAAAAAAAAAACCCAAAAAACCCACCCCCAAAGCCTATTTCCCCCTGTTCTCTGAAGTTGATATATACATATATAAAAATAAAAATATATATAAAAATAAAAATATATATAAAAATATAAATACATAGAAAATATATATAAAATATATATTATATAGAATATATTCTACATAATATATATTCTATATATTATATATAGAATATTATATTATACATTTATATATTATATATAATATATTATATAATATTCATATAATTATATTCATATAATTATATTAATATAATTCATATAATATTCATATATATTATCTATTATATAATATATCATATGTGATATTTATATCATATGTGATATTTATATCATATATATTATATATATTTTTTTATGTAACTTGTCCTTGTGATGTGCTGCCTACCACCATACTCTTCCACTTTCTAGAGCGTTGGCTTTGCCATCCTCTGGAATGCATCTCTCCTTTTCTCCATCCCATCGCTGGTCCTGCAGAGCCTCTACCTCTCTTTGTATCCCTGAATCCTCGCTGTTTCCCTAATCCTCTTCCCATCCTCTCCATCTCCTGCTGCTGACGATGGCGGCGGTGGCAGTAACCGCTTCCCCACCCTGGCTGTCCTCCCGCAGACTCGCGCGTCTTAAAGCCGCGTTAGGCGCCCATCTCTGCTTTAAGTTACAAACTCCTCCTTGCAGAAGTGCCAGGAGCCGAGTTGGTCACTGTTAATAAATGTGCGCACGCCGTTTGGGATGGCTCAAGAATTTAAACCAGAAGGGGAGGTGTCCTCACCCTCGGGTAGCGGGGTTTGAATCTCAGCCTGTTTCTCACGATCGCCTTTGTAGGAGGAAGCTCCGGATCGAGTTCAATGAGCCGAGGTGAGATGAGCCTGGCAGATGTCCAGTGTCATCTAGATAAAGAAGGTGCATCCAACCTGGTCATAGATCTCATCATGAATGCCACCAGTGACAGAGTCTTCCACGAGAGCATCCTGCTAGCCATTGCCCTTCTGGAAGGTGGGAACACTACAATACAGGTAGGGAAATGGAAAACTTCAGGCTTGTAACTCACACGTGTTGGGAAGGGAAATGTTTTTATGAAATCCAGGAAACTCCAGGAGGTTAAGGAGATGGGAGAGGAAATGACTAAACAATCTTTGACCTGTAATTAAGAAAAATATCAGTGTCCACAGTGCAAAAGTTAACTTATTAAACGTTTGCATGGGCACTGGGTAATTGAGGTATTTTCCAGGGCAGTATAGAGGAATGTGTAACAAAACAGCGTTGTAGCATAAGTTTATGTGACTGCTTCCGTAAGCTCAAGCAACTGCAGGATGCTCAGAGACTTTCACGACTAGCTGTTAGATCTCAGGCTGGAATTTCAAGTAACAGTGTATGGTAAACTCCAGACCACCACTGCTTTGCAGTCTTGCTGCCCTTGGTTTCCGTGTTTTAAGTAAGGATTTGGTTTCCCTAAATAAGAATTGCGCCGGGTACGGATTTCGATGAACGTACACCAACGAGCTTGTACGGGATGCTCTCAAACAGAAAGTAAAACCTTATTACGGCGAAACATGGCTGTGAAGGTTACGGAACGTGCAGTGTCTTATTCTCCTGGCATCGCACGTGTTCTGCTTGCACACAGTCTGTTTGAGCCGGGGACAACGGGCTTTGCGCGTGGCTCATCCAGGGAGCGTTACCCCCCTCCCCCCCCCCCCCCCTCATGGCTTTCGCAGGTCTGAACAAAACCATCGGCGATTTCTTGGGGAAGGTCAACTTTGCAGGTTGTCCCTTTCGCTGGGGGAAGCGATACATCCAAATGTTTGATCTACATACTGATTTGGGCTTACCATTTGATGCCGTTTGTGTTGCATCCTAATTAGGAATGTTTATTTAGGTACTTAAAACGCTTCATGCTTTCAGAAGAGCTTGGGTGATGAGAACTAAAAAAAAAAAACACCCCTTATACATGTGGCCCGCTGTTCCCAGGGGGTGTAACCGATCCCCAGCCCTTTTATTTGTTTCCCTCCTGAAAACAAACTACCGACGGACGCCGTCTGTCTCCGGGAGCCACCGCAGCGCCGACGTTGTTCTTGCTGGGCCTCCGTGGCAACTTCTGGGAGGGATGTCTGAACGGAGCGAGGGCAGCGCCCCGTGTTGTGCTTAATTCTCATCTGACCGTGGGCCCTCGCCAAAACGGACCGTCCCGTTCTGGGTAGCTCTGCTCGTCCCCTCGTGGCACAGCTCGGGCAGCTGTGGGGGGAATGGAATTAAGTGGCTGATCTGCCCAGGGAGGTGGTCGAGTCCCCATCCCTGGAGGGATTTAAAAGAAGGATGGATGAGGTGCTTAGGGACAGGGCTTAGTGGTGGGATGGCAGGGTTAGGTTAACAGTTGGACTCGATCTTAAAGGGCTTTTCCAACCGAGGTGATTCTATGATTCTATGAAAACCAGCCTGCCAGTGACAAGGGATTTGATCCCGTAGAAATGTCTGGCTCCGACCTGACCAGCCATGTGCTAAAGAGCAGCTGTAGCCTTCGGGCAGCGCTACGCGGTGAGATTTGATAGGTGTTAACGTGGGGCTGACTACAGCTGGTTATAACAGATCAGTTACAAGTGATGGCTGTGGTTAAACCATGCCTAGATCTCTGCAGCAGCTCCTCTTGTCTTCACGCAAACTTCAGTTGGGAGGGGAGGGAATCTTTGGGGGATCCTTCGCCGCCTCTGTAATCACTACCCTCTTTTTTTTTTTTTCCCCCCTCTCTATGTATGCTCGAGATTGAAGCTTCTTTGCCAAAAACCAAAGTGGGAATCAAAGCGTTTAAAATCCCGTGTCACCTTAAACTGCAGTGACAGGATGAACGTTCCTTGGGGAGAGTCACTCTCTTCAACTTCCCGCTCTCCTCCAATGTAGAGGAAGCTGAGCTGTCATCTTCCGAGCTCTCGGGGAGCCTCAGGTGACCTCACACTGTCGTGCTGGAAGGAAAAAGAAATTCTGCACCAGCCTGACGTGGAGAGATCCTTTGGTTGTGCTGGAACCCAGAACCAACGGGTTGAGGATGGTCCCTTCCCGCTGAGCGCCAGTCGGTGTCGGAGGTCGATTCCTTAGCTCCTCTGGTCAAAACAAAGAGGGAAATCTGCACTCCATCTCCAAAGACACCTTTTTCACCAAAAAGGGAGCTTCCTTAGTTTGCATTTGCTGTCGATAGCTGGGAGCCTGTGAAATAACCGCGGTTAGGAGCGAGCTGCTGGCGGAGGGCGCTTACGGCTCGTGGCGTGACGCTCTCGCACCCGCGCCTTGCGGTCCTGCCAGTTTCTGTCGCGCTTTTGCCTCCAGAGATGTTACTTCTGCAAACCAGAGTAGCTATTTTCCATCCTTTCCCACTCGGGAATAAGTGCTTAGCAGTTGTCTTTACCTTTAGGATGTGTTCTGGGCAGCCAGCAGCGACGTGGTGCACATGCCTGTACGTGCTCGAATGCAGCAGCGAAGGGCTGGGGGGGGGGGGCTCTGGTGTTGGGCTGCTTTTGGGTACAGAATGTTTTAGGAACCAGATGACTTGTGATGCCCACAGCTAATGCTGTAAGCTCTGAGGTCTTGGACACACCCAGGAGCTCTTACTCATCCATGCAAAGTCCGGATGAGCCATTGCTGAAAATATCCTATGGATATTTTGTAATGTGGGGGTTCTGCGCTAGAGCAGTCCAGCAGCCTGATAGCAAAAGGCAAAAAAAAAAGGAAAAAAAAAAAGGCAAAAAAAGAGAAAAGGTTTATCAGTGCACACACAGATGCTCCCTGCCTTACCTCTGCAATGGTTCATCTGGTGCCAGTAGCGAGTTCCCTGGTGCTTTGCTTTACTTGCACTGGCTCTGCGCCGCCAGGGCCCGTGGGAGAGCAGCACATCCTCGGCACTCCGAGCCCTCCGTAGTGCTTGAGTCATGAAAGCCAAGTAAGTAAAACTTGAATGGAAAAAAAAACAAACCCAAACCTCCAACCACAAAGCCTAACTTCTGGGAGAACAGCTGGCTCATCACTGGTGAATCAAAGCGAAGGTGGAGGTTTTGCTCTTTAGTAAAATCACGATTTCAGGTCTGTATCTCCCAGAGTGATCGCTGAATGACGTCCAAGCCGGTGTCCCGAGACAGAAAATTCACTTCCTTTCCCTAGGAAGGATGCTGTGTCTGCTCACCCAGAAAATAGAGCGCAGCCCAGCTCCTCGGGAGCGCTGCCTTTCCGGGAGCTGCCCGGGGTGCTCGCCAGCCCCCACAGCTTCAAACCCAACGGGATTTATCAAGCGTTCTTCTGCTGCAGCCCAGCAGGGGTTTATTGGGTGCAGCGGTGTGGTGGTCTCCTCCTTAATAAGGTTTCTTCTTGACGACACGCGCTGCAAAATTTGTCTGCTTACGGAAACTAGACGCGCTTACAAAAATGGACCCAATACTTTCCGTGGTCTCTTATCCTGATCTTTCTCAAATCTGTGCAATTTTGGCAAGTTTTGCGGATGGGGTAGGTAGGGCTTCACAACCTCTGCAGAATGGGTTTTCTGAAGCTCTACGGCAGTTTCCAGTAACTGCCAGCAGAAGAGTCATCTTCAGCCTCTGGACTAATAACCGCGCGCATTTTGCGTCGGATCCGTTTGTCATTGTGAAAGTTGACCTTAGCCAGATTGGCCAGCCTCCTCTTTGAGGTCTAACACGGTTTATCTTCATTTCACGATTTTTTTGGGGGGTTATTATTAGCAGCTCTTGATTTATAGTATTCTGAACAAGCTCATTCTGCGCTCAGTCTGAATAATTTTTACTGCACCTATCTATGGGCCCTTGAGAACGGGAAACTGGTGGGATAGGGACAGGTTATGTAAAAAGGCTTTTTGGCAGCAAAGCCCGAAATGTGTCACCCCTGCACGGCGTTTTCTGAACTCCAGGTTTTCACACGGGAAATGAATTGGGCCTGAAGTTAAGCAAAAGGGTTGTACTGACACACAGGAACTTGCAGAGGATGATTGTAATATGGTTAATAATGGGAGTTCCCGGGTAACTCCCCTGAGCCTTACTGGGAGAGCAGATCCCCGTGGTGCTGGGAAGGGATAACCGGAATAGGTGGTACCGTTTCGTTAGACGCACGCAGGGCCAATATTAAGGCTAGGCAAAGTAGGTGGTTGCCAACTCTAGCAGAAAAGCAAATCTAGGAACGTTCCTTATTATAATTGGCAGGAGTGATTTTTTTTATTGTATCGTTAAGAAAATTAATGTGGGGGAGAAGCAGGACAAGAAAAAATACTCCCCGTTTAGGGAAGAGGCTAAGCTGGTAGCGCCGGGCACGCCGAATCCCGTGCTGCCCTGTGTTTTGCTGGAGGGGTGAAGGTGGCTGGGATAAATGAACCGGGCTGGGAGAAGGACGGGGGGGTCTTTGCCCGCTTAAAGCTTTCCAGGTGGAAATTTTTCTGGGTTATATTTTTGGCTTTGGAATTTGCTTAGAAACGCTGTCGGGTTCTTTGGTAACGGAGATGCTGATGACAGTGGCGTCGCTGCGTCCGGTGAGCTCGCCACTCCCGCTCCACAGGAGTTCCAGGGTTTGGGGTTTTTTTCGGTGGGGAGCCTGCCCTCCTTTGTAAGGAGACAGAAGCGGAGGTGGAACGCGCGGGGTCAAAAACGGACAACAAATTAACTTGACGAACGCTGCTGCTCACTGAGCTGAAAATTACATAAACCCCTTTATTAATTTATATAACCCTCAGCATCCTCCTCGAGAGAGCTGGCGTCAGCGGTTCTGCACGGAGCAGCCCTCGGGGGCCTTGGGGAGGGGGGGGATGCCCCACCAGCCCCACGTTCTCCTCCGAAAAGGCGAGGGGTGAGCGTGCCTGGCACCCTGGGGTGCTGCCAGCCGGCGTGTGGCACCCGTCCCCCCGGGGTGCTGGCTTGGGCACGCTTCGCCGGAGCTGGCACTGGAGGTGCCATCGCTCGTAGGCACGCGGAGCTGCGCCTCCCTCGGGGGAGACGAAAGCTCGGTCCGTTCCCCAACTTCTCCTTCGTTAAAGCCACCCTGGCAAATGAATGACAGGGGAGGAAATTGCCGAGGGCTTCTCTTGCGCCGCTTGCCTCTCGTCTGCTAAATCAAAATGATAGGCGCCGTTAGTCTGCCTCACCTCTGGAGAGTCTCGGGTTTCCTTGGTCCGTGGAAATTAATGGCAAATAAAGCCCCTTACATAACCGCCTCTCCACGGAGCCTTCGTCCGCTCGGTTAATTAGGGATCTTCTCAAAAGTCAGCCTGGCGTGACAAATTACCCACACGCTGGTCTTTTCAGCAGGGGGAGGTAAAACGAGGTTGATGGCGTTAGTTGGGTTCAAGGCGTGGTTTTAAGCGCTACCCCGAAGTGATGTGGTGCCACCTTTCCCCCTCCAGCCACGCTTCTTCCCACGATGGGCTGCAAGCAGGGAGGATGAGGCGATAGGAGTCAGCACCCAAGCAAAAAGTGGTTATTTTTCAGAGAAGAAGTGGGATTTGCTCCTAGCTTCAGTGCATCTGAGCAGGGTTGCTGCTCCAGCACGGAGGATGACGATGGGATCTGCTCTTGCTGGCTGCTGGGGGAAGGAGGGATGTCCGGGGTGAGGATTGGGGGCCACCATGACTAGAGGTAGCACCAAAGAGCTGGTGGTGGTGGACCAGAGGGTTGTGCCTCCGTCACAGCGTAGCAAGAGCAAATTGGGGTTGTGTTGAGCCGAGGTTTGGAGCTCACCATGTATGTGTGAGGCTCCTTTGAGATGTGACTGTACAAAAAGCCGTGTGGCTTTGAGTTGCTTTGACTTCAAGGGGTCTTCAGCCTGCAAAGAGGAGCTGTGTGACTTGTGTGCGCCCCTTTGAGTGCTCCTTAGGGTTCGGGGCTGTGGCCGCATGGGACCAGGCTGCTCGTTGCAGAGGTACCAGGGGGGGCTCTGAACCGAGATACCTGAAATCTCGGCAGCCAGCTCTTCCTTTGAATGGTTTGAAGCTGCACCAGGGCAGGTTTAGGCTGGACATCAGGAAAAACTTCCTCACCAAAAGGGTCGTCAGGCTCTGGAATGGGCTGCCCAGGGAGGTGGTCGAGTCCCCATCCCTGGAGGGATTTAAAAGAAGGATGGATGAGGTGCTGAGGGACAGGGTTTAGTGGTGGGATGGCAGGGTTAGGTTAAAGGTTGGACTCAATGATCTTAAAGGTCCTTTCCAGCCGAGGTGATTCTATGATTTGTTAGGCTGGTTTAGTAGGAAATACTGGTTTGGGCAAAATGCTGGGCTGACATGACTGCCCTGTCTCCAGCACCATACACGGACTTGGACTTCAGTTGACATTTCTCCTCACGCGTTGCCACCAGTAGGAAAACTCCAGCACAGTGAACTGTGGGCTCCTTTGCTGAACTCCGTGCCTCCGGCTGTCCAAAGATCATTATTAAATAATCGCAGAATTGATTAGATTCCGGAAGGAATGGAACCCAGAGCTGTCCAGTCCTCGTCTGTGTGTCTGGCACGTAGGGGAGCTGCAGGAACCAAGTGAAGGTGGGTGGTCCCTGCTGGTGGGGAGCTGGGGCTCGCTTCTGCGGCCGGCTGCCGCAGCCCTCGGTTTGCAGGAGCAGTGAGCTTGGTGTCCTTCAGCCCTTTGTGATGCTGTGACAAAAATGGAAGGGGACGCGACGCCAGGAAGGTCAATGGTGAAATAGTTGGCATCAGCCAGGCAACCCGCTTTATTTTTTTTTTTCACTTTCCCTGTTGGCCTGAAAGTGTCCCATCCTATTCCATTGCCAAAAAAATGTATAGTGTCCTCTCCTCTGTGACTGCAATTGCCCTTCAAAACTGGGAGAAAATTTTACAAAATGTTACAGAAGTATGGGTGATACAAGCCGTAGGTTCAGTGACACAATGGTGCTTCAGGGTTTGTGGTTTGGACTTCTCAAACCAGATTTATGACTTAGAAAAATTGCAACAGTCGCAGATACCTGTGAGCACACAGAACCACGCATGATGGTAAACGCTTCCGTGGCAAGAAGATCTTTGGGTTGCTAAGCTTTTGTAAACAGCACTTTGAGAACTTTTGGTTGTTGTTAAAAAAAAAAAAGTCAGTAAGGCTACTCTTTGTTTATAACAGGCAGAATTCTGGGATAATGGGATATTGTATCTTCCTTACATTTTTGTAATAATACCGGTTGGACTTGATGATCTTAAAGGTCTGTTCCAACCTAAATGATTCTATGATTCTGTTCGGGCGGTGCTGAGGGCCAGGGTTTGGGGGTGGGATGGCAGGGGGAGGGGAAGGGTTGGGCTGGGGGAGCTTAAAGGGCTTTTCCAACCCAAATGATTTTGGGATTCTGTGATTGTGTGATTCTGTTTAGGAAACTAATGCAAAACCAGTAAGTTATTGGCAGGTATTAAGTAATTATTAAGTAATTGCTTGTGTCTTTCACCACTTTAATGAGTTTTTCTCAAGTTAAAATACACCAAAATTATTTTTTTTTTCTATTCTGAGTACGTTACTTCAGAACATGATTTTTTTTAAAAAAAAAAAAAGTAAATGTTGATCAGGACGTACGTTGACCATCGTGTCCAGCTGTGGGGAGTGAACTTGTCCTTTTGTGCACGATGGCCCCTTCCAACCCGGAGCGGGCTGCAACCCCAGCCCCTCGGGCGCGGCGCGGGTGCCTCCAGAGCGCTGACCCTGCACGGGTCGCTGAGGCGATCCACGGCCTGATGCTCTGCTGGCCCACAGCGTGCGAGGGGGCTGGAGCCGGCGACCCCCCGGCAGCCCCCGCTCCTTCCCACCCGCCTTGGTGCACTTGGCTCACGCAGCCGTCAGACGTCGCCCCGTTAAGAACAAACGAGCCCGGCTAATAACGCACCGCGAGACAGAGCCAAAAGCTGCGAGGAGTCATTTCTGCAGAGCTTATTTCAGTTTTTCTGCAGAGATTATTTCATTTCTATGGCGGGGGGGGGCAGTAAGATGCATGGGTGAGATGGCATCGATACCCCGACCTGCAGCTGATGCTACTTTCTGAAGTACTTCGGGGCCATCTCTGTTCCCCTGCCACAGCACCTTGCAGTCTTTTTGCCCAAAGGCAGGTTTTACGCTTGGATTTCGAGGTGCCCATCTGTGCGATTGAGCAATATAGGTGGAAAAAAGGAGGAGAGGTGCTACGTCAGGGTTGGGCGGCGTGGCTTGTCCTCCAGGCTTGGTGGTGGTCGTGGTTGTTGGGTACCACGCACCCCTGGTGTGGCAATCCTCTCGGCATCCAGGTGCCATCCCGGTCCTGTAAGGCGCAGGGACATAAATCACTGCTTCTCCCTACTCCTCTCCCTGGGATCCAGGTCCAAGATAAACTTTTCAGATGATCCCTAGCAGGATTAAAGTCCTCCACAAGCAGGCAGAGGCAAGCTATTCAGAAAAACAAGGTCATGCTGCCTTTTTTTTTTTTTTTTTTGGGTAAGCACAGGAATCAACAAAGCGATGTTATATAACTTCTATTTATATCCCCCTTGCTCACTAGCTGCAGGCAAACGAGAGTCGCTGAGAAGGGAATTTAATGAGCTCTCGGGGCTTGCTCACCTTCCAGAGCGGGTAGGAGCCAGCTTGTTTTTTGAAGTGCGTCAGCAAATGAAACTGGTGGTGGGTGGGTGGTTTGGGTAGGTGGACTGACTTGTTGCTATGGTTTTCTTTAATTCCTCTGTCTCTCAAGAAGATCTTACATGGGGTTTTTTTTTTTAATTTTTTTTTTAATTTTTTTTCTTTTTTCCTTTTGGGGAGTCTGCAGACTTCCTTGTTTCTCACACCTACACGGAGCTCGCTGGTTCGGTAAGGAAGTGGGATTCGTGCTCCTGCCATGCAAGAGCCTTGCACAGATTCACCGAGTGCCCCGGCGGCTGCGCGCTCCCACGGCGACGCGGGAGGAACTCAAATAAGGCTCCGTGCTGAAAGCGGGTCGGGCCCCCGAGCCTCCCACGCCTCGGAGGCCATCTGCTCCGTCTGTGGGGGGATTTAAACCCCGAAGCCGACAGCCACGTTCCTACCTGTCGTTCCCCCGTGTGCCTTCACCCCCTGGTCATCGTCCCGTGGGGCATCCTTGTCCCGGGGGTCTTGTCCTGGCTCTGGAAGGGCACGAGGGGACCGTATCCCTGTGTCGTGTGCTCTTACCTTCCTCTTTGGGAAATGACTTTAAACCTCATCAAGATTTCAGGTCTTGCAGCAGTAGGAGAACGTGTAGGGCTCTTCCCAAAATGAGCGGTGTGGTTCTGCTGCTGCTTTCATTTCAAGCTGGTTGGGAAAGGCGAGCATTTAGGCAGGTCGGTCTGTATATGTTCATACCCCCCCCCCCCCAAAAAAAAAACCCTCCATCAGGTGGGGCAGAATCTCCAGTGAGGAGTAGAGCCTTGCAGGATGGCCCATGGATGCCCATGGCTGAGGGAGTTTGTCTTATTTGTGGAAAACCGAGCTGGGAAGTCCCCCTTCTGCTTTCAGGACAAAGTTTATTTTACAGTTTGCGGAAAAAAAACCCAGGCAATTGAGGTGTTCTGGCAGATTTTTCCTTATGGGTTTATTTCAAACTGTGAAATGTTCAGCATGAAATATTTCAGCTGCCATTTCCTTAAGCTGTGCAAGACTAATGATATCTATCACTCACGCCCCAGAGCGATGGATCTTTAGCGAGCCAGGACGTAGAAAAGATTTTAAGAGAAGAGAAGGATCGGTGATATTTAGAATTAAAAAAAAAAAAAAAAAGAGGGGGGAGAGAAAGCAAAGTTGGGGTTGGATTTGCTGCAGTGGAAGCCCTTGCAATATGTTTAGGCAGAACGCAAGGGGTTGGCATTTGTACTTAATTTGGTGCTTGTGTTAGGAGCGCGGTTCTCCTTAAAATGTGGCTGCTTTGAAGGAGCCCGGCTATAGGGAACGGAACGGGGGTGGCAAGCTCTTTCCACAAACATGAAGTAGCACAGAAGTTTTGCATTAGTTCATGCTGGCAGCCTGGCCGGATAACCCAAGCGAGTTAACATCCCCGCAATAATTTCTCTCTAGCGCTGGAATAAAATGTCCTGAATTGAAGCCAGGGAGCTGATCTTGTATCTGGAGGGACTTTCCTCTTCGAAACCCCCCCCTCTGAGCAGTCAAGTTCATGGGGTGTTTTCTGTTCGCTGGCGTTGGAGACGTGGGGAGGGAGATGACAACCGTTGGCTTTCATTTGCGAGGTGTTTGCCAGGGCGTTGCTTTCCCTTATTTCTTGGTAATCAAATATTTGTTTTCCTGGGGAGTTCTGGGGGATCCGGGCAGGCGGCCTGGGGGGCTGGGGGCTGTTGAAGCAGCTTTGTGAACCGCAGAGGGTGTGGTCCGGCCAGCGCTCCATCCTCTGCGGGATGACGGCAATCCCAGCTTGGCTTTGGCCACCAAAAGCCTTCCTAAAATCAGGCTGCCCTTCTTTCGGGAGGAAGCATGCATCTGACCAGATGCATCTTAACCCCCCTCCTCCCACCTGCCCATAGGTTTTGGGTACATTTCTCACGAGCTGAGGGCTCAGGGAGCACATCCAATGCAAAACAATCGGACAACTGCTGCTGTTCTTGGTTGGCAAAACAGTTGTGACTCGGGGGCAGACCCAGGGACCAGTGGAGGGGAAGGTGTTCCCAGTAAAGGTGACAGCACTCATGGGCAAAGCTAGCAGGGCGAGGGAGGTTCTCCTCCCCCTCTGCTCTGCCCTGGGGAGACCCCACCTGGAGCACTGGGTCCAGTTCTGGGCTCCCCAGTTCAAGAAAGATGAGGAACTCCTGGAGAGAGTCCAGAGGAGGGCAACAAGGATGATGGGGGGACTGGAGCATCTCCCCTAGGAGGAAAGGCTGAGGGAGCTGGGCTTGTTCAGCCTGGAGAAGAGAAGGCTGAGAGGGGACCTCATCACCACCTACAAATATCTCAAGGGTGGGGGTCACCAGGACGCAGCCAGACTCTTCTCAGTGGTGCCCAGCGCCAGCCCAAGGGGCCATGGGCACAACCTGAAGCAGAAGAGGTTCCAGTTGAATGAGAGGAAGAACTTGTTGAGTGTGAGGGTGCCTGAGCCCTGGCCCAGGCTGCCCAGGGGGGCTGTGGAGTCTCCTTCTCTGGAGATCTTCAACCCCCGCCTGGCTGCTGTCCTGTGCCCCCTGCTCTGGGTGAGCCTGCTGGGGCAGGGGGGTGGCACTGGGTCATCCCCCAAGGTCCCTTCCAACCCCTGCCAGTCTGGGATTCTGTGATTCCAAAGGCGAGAGCTGGAACTAAGCCGCCTTCTGCTGGTTGCTTTGTTTCCCGTTTCCCAATCCTACGCTGGGCACAGACTCCGCCGTACTTAAACAAACTTATTGCGGATTAATTACATTTACAGTGGAGTCATTAGCTGGGTCTGTGCTCGGTGCACGAAGGTGTCAGTCTGCTGCGTTTCACGGCTTTGCTCGCCAAGGAGCAGATGTCAGCTCTGCTGCTTGAGGAGAAACCAGTTTGGCACCGGTAGCTGGTACATGGGGCACGGAGGGGAGCGTTGGGACACGCCGTGGGGTTATCCCACCTCCCAAACCCCACTCCCCCGAGCTGCTGGGTAGTTAGCAGAGCTCCTCATCGCTGGAAATCACCTCTATTCCAGGTCAAACATCTGGGAAGGCAGGAAGGGAGGAGAGCTGGAGTGGTACTGCAAGGGAATGTGCCTCTTCTTTGCTGATTTTTTTTTTATTTTTTTAAATGCGGTTCTATAACCCAGATTGTTAATGATCTGCAGTGTTTAAGAACGTGCCAAAAAATAACCACCGCAGAAAATTATATGAATTCTGAATAAAATGCCAGCGAGCAAAAATAGTATTTTCAGTTTAGCAAAAAAGGTAGGTAAACATCTAACAGTGTGTGTAAGTAATCTGAAGGGGAGGGGATTCCAAGTTCCCGGGAATAGCTACAGAAAAGACATAAACTTAAAAAAAAAAATTTAAAATTGTGGCTGGGAGTTAGTGACACAAAAAGGAGCTTGGTCACGTTTCTAACAGGTTCATAAACCACCGGAGCGGGCTATGGACACAGTTCATCAGGTCTGGTGCCTTCCAAGGAAAGCTAGGCTGCTTTTCTCGAAAAGACACATTACTTAAATGCAACTTTGGGCCATCACTTGGTTTGCAGCTTTTCTTCTGCAAGATGATTTGCGTGGACCGGGGAAATGGAGCCGTATGTGGTACGGTAATGGCAGTGACTTTGCGTCCTCCTTCGGCTCAGAGGGATGGGCGTGAGGGCTCTGGTTGGATTTCTTTTGGAGCAGAGTTGGGCAATGGAGAGGGGAAGGAAGGAGAAGTTACCGTACGGGTTTCCTGGTACCTGGTGTTAGGAGTTGGTTTACTCCGTGGCGTTTTAACGGAACACTTTGGGTGTCAGGAGGAGGAATCGGTGCAGCTGGCTTTGCAGATGTGCAACTCATGTGCTGGGTTCTTCTCCTTCCACCCCTTTGGAACAAATACAGGCTCATTGTAACGCTCGGTGTATCATCTGCCTGTAAAAAAAGCGGCGTACCGCTGCTCGCCTCGTGCTTCCTACCTGTCTGGAAACCACGCACCCCAAAAATATATTTATTCTCCAGTCACCTGCAGGACTTTGAACTTGCAAAGGTTTACTGAAGATTTTCCCTTGGTGTTTCTTAATAAAGCTCTTTCCATTGCCCCAAGTCAGTCTTGCATGAGTTTGTGTAGGTGGTGGTCGCTCAGTCTTTAAAAATGACTGCGAACTCATCGCGTGATGCCCTCGTGCCTGGTGAGCGTGGCTGTCCCCGTAGGAGCTTGGGCACGTCACATGCAGGTGGGTTTGAGTTTCTTCTGTTCTGTGGCTGTGTAATTACCTGCAGCCCCGTTCTCGCCGAGATTCTGGCCTCAGAGGGGAGTCTCGCTTGGCCCGGCGGGCTGGTTGCAGCGCTCGGGAGATGCGGTGCGTTTCCTTGAGGTGTGTCTGCTGGCGAAGCTGCTTGCTGAATCCGGCATTCATAAAGCCAAACCTCCTGATCTGTGGCATGTGACGTCTCTCGTTTAATGGCAAAGGCTCTTAGCAGCCCTTAACGAGGCACGGTGGAGCCGAAATGCAGCTTCGTACTGCGGGATGTTAGCGCTCTGCATGAGCAGGCAGCCTGGTCCCCTGCCAGCGTCTCGAGCACGGGATGAAGCTCGTGTCTTCGCTTGCCTTTCAGGGAGCTTCTCCTCTGGTATCTCCTACTGGGATAACCAGGACAGCCCACAAACTGGTGTGTTACGGGTCCCGGCGCCCTGCCCTGCCGCGGGTTTCTAGGAGATGACAAGTGTTTGGTGGGGGCTGAGTCACCAGGGTCCATCCGGGAGGTGAGGAGCCAGCCTGGGCTTCTCCGGCACGCCGAGGGCAGGCCCCCCTCTTGTTGACAAGATGCTTGGCTTTTGGGTTTGCATCGCTTTCCTTAGGGGGCCCTCAGAGGAACGACTGACGCCCGGTGCTCCCGCGCCGGTGCTACATTAAAAGCGCCGTTCCTCAAAAACCCGTGCGAGCGGAGGTTTGCTCTTTCAGCAGCCTTGCTTGCGGCTCTGCAAGCCGGGACCCCAGCATGTGGTAGGCTAAAATGGCCACTCTCTTTCCTTTTTGAAAAAGGAGATTTTTTTTTCCAGTTTTCCTTTTGCGGCTTTGTCTGTAAATAAATTCTGGGATTTCTGTCCTAATTACCACCGCCAAATTACCTGCTCAAGCGCAACTTGCAAGATCGCACCTCTTAAAATACACCGTCTTTGATAGCTGGCATGCGGTTGATTCATATGTGTGAAGGTGTTAGGCATCCTGACCCAAACTGAAACAATCATTTTGTGACACCCGTTGAACGTATGCGCAGCACGCGCGAGGAAGCCTTACTGGAAATGTTCGTTTCCTTTGGGTTTTTTTCTCTGAAATGCAATGGAAAGTCAGTTAAGAAGCTCGAAGAGACGACAAAACCCAAGCCTGTCAGCAAGGAACAATTACTCACGTACAAGGTATTTCTTCAGCGTGGTTCATTAAAAAAAGCTTTTCCTTCGCCGCTGCTTCATCGCAGGGAAACTCCTCCCATGTAGGTCCTTGAGACCTGCCACCAGCTGACCACCATCACCTGCCTGGCAAGCAAATCACGTTATTTTTCAGAAATCGGTTGCCCTTTCTAGAACCTGTAGCTTGTGCTGCTCTCTCCATAAAACGCTGTTATTGGTTTGCTCGTTGTGCAATGCTGGTAGCGTAAAATTTTCAAGATGCAACCTAGATGCAAACTCTTCCTCTGTCTGCGCTTGAGTGACCAAGTAGGAGACCATGTTTCGAAGGGGTGGCTGCCTAAAGAACCCAGCCTTGGGTTTGGTAGGGGTCAGCAGCTCCGGGAAACCGGGTTAACGCATCTCTTCTCTAGGATTGTAAGTTGGCGGTCTTCTGTCCACTAAGTCTGGTCAGGGCAAAGAACCAGTTCAGAATTAAAAAAAAAATAACCTAGGTAAGTAAACTGTCATTCAGACAAAGGATTATAGAATCATGGAATGTTTTGGGTGGGAAGGGACCCCCAGAGGTCCCCCAGCCCAACCCCCCTGCAGGAGCAGGGACACCTTGAACCACATCAGGTTGCTCACAGCCCCGTCCAACCTGGCCTGGAATGGTCCCAGGGATGGGGCCTCCACCCCCTCTCTGGGCAACCCCTGCCAGGGTTTCCCCACCCTCACTGGAAAGAATTTCTTCCTTAGATCCAGTCTAACCCTGCCCTGCTTCAGTTTAAAGCCATCCCCCCTTGTCCTGTCCCAGCTGGCCCTACTAAAAAGCTTGTCCCCCCCTTTCCTCTGGGCCCCCTTGAAGCCCTGACCGGCCGCACTCAGCTCTGCCCGCAGCCTCCTCTTCTCCAGGCTGAACACCCCCAACTCTCCCAGCCTGGCCCCATAGCAGAGGGGCTCCAGCCCTCGGAGCATTTTAGTAGCCCCTCGGATCATTTTAGTAGCCCTCCCCTGGCCCCGCTCCACCAGGTCCATGTCCTCCTTGTGCTGAGGGCTCCAAAGCTGGACGCAAAGGATGTTTCTGTTTGGGTATGTTTTATGAGAAAACCTGAAAACTCTTCATGCAAAGAATTGGATGAGAGAATAATTCTGCAGAATTTGGGTGCCCAGCAGTTTCTGTTGTGGCGACGTTTGGTAGAAGGCACCTCTCGCAGTGCCCTATTGCTCTGGGCTGTTCAAATGGATGTTGGGAGAAGGCACCAGTGTGGCCGTCTCTGCGGACGTGCCGTGCCCATGCTGGGTTCTTCTCCTTTCCCTCCTCGCTGTTAATCACTAGAAGAACGAACGAACTCTTGTAAGAGTTCAGCTGAGATGCTCTGGGCAGGTAGAAGGTATCGCGGTGGTGGGAGGGATCTCTCACGTGAATATTGGCCAACTTCTTTAAATAGTCGTGCGGCTCCTCTGCCTGTAATCAAAGACCCAACTTTATTAGTGTTTCAAAGTCATTCGGCGCTGTTCTGACTGCAGCTGCCTGGGAGTGATCAAAGGCAGGCGTAGCGGAGACGGCCCCGTGTGCTCCCCTTCGCAGGGAAGCAGGCAGGATATATTGCTATTCCCATTTTAATTTGTTTTTTCAATAAATCAGGCTTCATTCCTATTCATCATGTAAAGCTGTTGGATGGTGAGCCGCTGCAGAATGCTAACTAATTTCATAATAACTCTGCATAAGGTGACCCACTTAGGAGTTCATCCTTCAGTCGCGTTTAAGCTCTGGTCCTGATTTATGTAACAGCATATTGGTTTCATCAAGAATTGTCTGATCGCTCACTGTGGTGGCTCCTCTCTGACCTGTACATGATTTGTATTCTCCTCAACTTTAGGAAGAACTTTCTGTCTCTATGCGCATATGGGCAGAAGAACATTAATAAACCTTTTTAAAAGCAGTCGATGCTTTTGAGTTTTTCTGTCACTTAAAGATAGGGTGGAGTAGGAATTGAAAAGGAGTTTCAAGACGTCTGCTGCAGGCAGGGCACTGGAAACTTAGCACAAAATGTCCCTCGTGGCATTGCCCTGTTTGTACGTTTTGGGACTGTGATCACCATCGACTGTTGCGTGTTATGAGTCAGGGTCCCTCTGATTTGAGGGTGGGAAGGCAGGACAGTTCTTTTCCCTCCGTATTTTGCTCGTACTCTTTTTGTTTCTGAACTGAAAATCAAATTCTAGATAATGCCGTTGTCCTTCCCTTCCCTTAATTCATGGTATTTGCCTTAATTCTGTTGTTGAGAGGGAAGCGTGCTGCCTAAATCTATTAGGGCTAGCATGATTTATTGCGCTTGCTTTTCTTTAAAAAAAAAAACATTTGGAAGTTGTTAATAAGGGAGTTAACGTAGCTGAGGCGCTTGGGCTTCCTTAACAATACAGGATGAGTTTCCATTGCTCTGGGTTTCGCTTTACTGAAAACTAATTAACCTCCAACTCCTTCAGGGTACCACGCGGTGCGGAAAGGTGAAATGCTCTGTATTCAAACCCGCGCGGGAAGGTATAGATCCCGTTCCATTTTCTCTTGTAGCATTCATTCTTCTGCCGGCTGACGGAAGATAAGAAATCGGAAAAGTTCTTTAAGGTGTTTTACGATCGCATGAAAGTGGCACAGCAAGAAATCAAGGCTACTGTCACAGTCAACACGAGTGACTTGGGAAATAAAAAGAAAGATGAAGAGTCGGACCGAGATGTGCCGAGCAGGAAAAGAGGTAATCCCCAGCTGTTCCGTTTCTGAAGCGACAGGGGAGTCAAAGGCTGCCTTCTGAACTCGTCCCAGTTGGCGCAATCGTGCTCTGATCTCCGATCCCACAGAGCAAAGTTCGGAGATCAGTGGTGCCCCAGCTCGGGATTGCAAGAGCTTCATCCCCCTCTTCATCCATGTGTGGGATTGTGCTATTGCAATGGTGACAAGCATTTCCGAGATGAGGCTCTGCCGCCTTGCCTATCGTGACAAGCTGCCCAAATCTGATCTATAGTAACGACCCTGGACCGTGGGTTCTCTAACAATAAGTGGGGAGATCCTAATGTTCTTCTACAGCAGGTCCTTTTACCATAACTCCCGATAGCGCTAGAGGTGTGTGCCCTAATCGATTAATACCAAAATCACAGAATCCCAGAATGGCCAGGGTTGGAAGGGACCTTGGGAGATCACACAGTGCCACCCCCCTGCCCAAGCAGGTTCTCCTAGAGCATGTTACACAGGACTTCATCCAGGTGGGCTTTGAATATCTCCAGAGAAGGAGACTCCACAGCCCCCCTGGGCAGCCTGGGCCAGTGCTCTGTCACCCAATTTGTGACTTTGGTGTGGTTTGCCTAAAAAGTGCGAAGGGAGTGACGCGATACCCTTCTGAACTCAAGACCCTCGCATCACACTAAACGTACTTACCAAAATTGCCGATGATGAATAGGTGGCCTGCGTGTGAAACTGTAATGGGAAATGTGCAAACAGGTTTTTTTCTGGTTCCCTTTATTCAGTTTGCCCTAGGAAGATCTGGGTTTGTGTTTTGTTTGGTTTTGTTTTTTTCTAGTGAGAGAGCCTATGACGCAAATCACCGAGGAGGTCCGGGATCAGTTGCTGGAGGCCTCTGCAGCTACGAGAAAGGCTTACAACACCTACCGGCGGGAGGCCGATCCCGATGACCACTATTCGGCAGCAGAAGGAGCGCAGTCCGCGGCAGACAAGACCAAGGATGACCTGGAGATGAGCGCTGTGATCTCAATAATGCAGCCCATCCTCCGGTTCTTGCAGCTGCTCTGTGAAAACCACAACCGGGATTTGCAGGTACGGCGGGCGGGCTCGTGTCCCCTCGGGCGGGCTCGTGTCCCCTCGGGCGGGCTCGTGTCCCCTCGGGCGGTCCCTGCTGTCACATCGGTCTCGCTAATCCCATGCCTTTGTAAATTGATGTGTGGCTGACTGTTTTCTTTGGCCTTGAAGAGAATCCAAAAAAAAAAGTATTTAGACCTTGCTGGACAAATAGAGCGAAGTCCAATCTTTTCAATGTATATACAAGGTGGTGGGATCAATGCCTGATGTGGCTTTTTAAAAGTATACACGTAAAGCAAGCAAGTGTTCTGCTGGGAAGTTATCGATCTACTTTTGAGAGGGGAAGGAAAGAAGGGGAAAAAAAAGAAGTCATGTAGGAAAATAAAGAGAGCATTGGGACTTTGGTTCCAGCAGCCCTCAGCTGTGCTTACTTTCCAGTGAATAGGTTCTCATGGATCTGTTCATGTGCGTAGAGTTGAGCACATGGGGATGGTGTTGGGAAAGCCCCAGTTGGAGTTGAATCTGGTGCAAGGCACCAAGAAGGCAACAAGAAGGGTTTCTAGGTTGTAGCCATAGCAGAAGGAGCCCAGGGAGAGCGTGGGTCTGCTGCTGAATGGGGCAGAGGCCCTGGTGATAAAGGACACGGAGGTGGCCAAGGTGCTCAATGCCACCTTCACCTTGCTCTTACTGACAAAACTGGTCCACACTAACCCTAGGTCCCCAAGACCAGGGAGGAGGTCTGGAGCAAGGCAAGACTTACCCTTGGCAGAGGAGAATTGGGTTAGGAAACACTCCAACAAGCTGGCTGTGCACAAGTCCACGGTGCCTGGCGGGATGCCCCAGGTCCCCTGTGGAGTGCTGGGTCCAGTCCTGGGCTCCTGAGCCCAGCAGGGAGCCTTAAAGGTGACCGAAGGGTCTGGAGCACCTGGTGGGCTGGGGGAGGTCAGGCTGGAGAGGAGAAGGCTTGGGATGTCTCGCCCGTGTGGGGGGAGATCTGAAGAGGAGGGAGCCAGGCTCTGCTCGGTGGGGAGGGCGAGGGGGGTTGCACGAGGCAGACTCCAAAGGTCCTTGCCCCCCTCAGCCGTCCTGCCATGCCCTGGGACGTGTTTGTACCATTCAGAAGAGCTGAGCCCAGGACTCGTGCGTTGGTAACCTCATCTCGCGTGTGCCTCGGCAGGAGATAAGGTTTTTTTGCTTACAAATGGACTGCAATTAACGTGATTTTTTTTGTTGTTGTTCGGCGCAGCCACTGCTGCTGGATTAGAATCGAAGGCGAGCGAGGAGCTAGTGAGACGCGGCACAATGTGCTAAATGCCCTCATAAAGGAGGAATAATTGCCGTGATTGCGTATTGTTGTACGGCACGCCAGCAGCGTAGGACCCTGCGTGAGTGCTTTTCAGACCTGCCAAATCTCTTCCGCTGAACGGGAATGCCCCGCTGCTGGCAATATGTGAAATCAAATCTGTATGGTAATGTTCCTGTGCTCCCGACGGGTAATTCTGCTAGCATTTCCTAGGTGCCGGGGTTACATACATCAGGGTTTCTCCTCGTTTTTTTTTTTTTTCAAAAAACTATTTGATCTTTGTTTTGTCAAACAATTTGCATGCCGTTAGCGATGTCGGGAGACAAGTAGGACGGCAGGTTTTTTTGTGGCAGTAGGCCAAACCGCACGCACATGATCCTCTGCTGCTGCTGTCTTTGGCTGAGTTCTAAAAGCTATAGGAGCAAAATTGAATTCAAGCCAACGCAGAGACTTGGCCTGAGCTGTTCACCATCCTGAACAATGAAATTCCTCAAACAGCAGGTAGGTGCATTCAGCTCTAGGAGAAAAAGGTATTAAAATTAAAAAAAAATTAAAAAAAAAAATGAGAGGAACAATTTTTCCAATCCAATCCTCTTGCTGCTTGCCTGCCTTGGTGCTTGCCTTTCTCCTTCAGCCCCGAAGGGGAGGCTGGAGTGTCTGAACCTTCCAAATCTTTGTGTCTGCAGTAAGTACGTTGTAAATGAACTCCTTATCCATCTTGCCAATGGACTGACTGCTTCAAGGGATACGTAAGATCTATTCTGGAAGCTGCGTGTCTTCCAAAATTCCATAATTTCGATTTGAATTAGAATTGAATAGGCATCACCTGCCCGGTGCAGCTGTAGGTTTGTCAAACCGAGTGTTCTACAAGCGGTTAGCGACTGTGGGCAGCCTGGTGGTGTGCAGAAACAGGAAAATGCACGGCACGGCTGCAAGAGTCGATATGGGCTCTAAAGGAGGAGGACGTCTTTGTGCAATGGCGTAGGGAGCTGCAATACCGTGCCTTTTGCATCACTCGGGCGTTCCCTTTGCAGATAAAACTGCTGTTGGTTCCGTTTTTGTGCACAGTCCCCCTCCAGCTCCCGTCGTGGGTCTGCAGGAGGAGTTGCAGTATCCTCGTCAAATGAACGCAAGAATTGGAACAAGCAGGTGGATGCTTCCATGTGTCTTGTTACCCCTTCAGGCTGAATGCATCGGGTTGTGCCGTGGGGTACTCTTGCTGTCTCTGTTGCTCAGCACACAGATACCTGGGGGCTCTTCTTAAACTTGCCTTAGGTCTGACCCTTGGTTCTGCGTGAGAGCTCAGCCTCGGAAGCGAAGCTGTCGGGGCTCCGAATTGCTGTAGCCAGGCTGCAGCCCCCCCCCCGGTTCCCCCAGGAGGTCTTTCCTGCGCCATCTCTTTTCTGAATGAAGATGTCCCCGTGCACTACAGGACCAGTCACGAGAACCGAAGCTCGTGACGAGCTGAGCGAGGCGTCCAGGGAAGGCTTTGCTGGAAGCAGGAGCCGTGCTGGCTGGCAGCACCCAGCAGCCATCCACACACCCGAGCCTGCGGCTTAAAAATCCCATCTTTGTGGGAAAAACATAGCGCTCCCCATTCTTTTTTTCTTAGCAAGTGAGCTATTTCTCCAAAATAAAAATATTGTAGTAATATGCTAGCCAGCCATGCTCAGATTAAAGGTCTAAGTGAGTAGGTTAAATACTGCTTTGTGCAAAAAAAAAAAAAAAAAAATCAGGTATTGATACAACTGATAACACTGGATTTGACTATTTCTTTTATTCATAATCCCCGGGGATGTAGCCTAGGTAATGAAGAACAGTAAAGCTCTGCAGGAGAGCAGGTCAGAATTTGGCTCACAGAGCAGCACTGCTGCATGCAGAGCGCAAGCTGCTTGAGCTCAGCCTGGTTTAGGCAAGAAGTGGGCGTGAGGATGAACTTTGTAAGACCAAAGAGCCAGCCCGTGTCCAGTGAAAAGTGCCTTGCCTTACCTGATGGCTCATAAAGAAAAATCCAATCATTTAAAAATACCTCTTTACTAAGACTTTCTTATTAGGTATGTTCTTCCTTTATGAAGTTTTTCTAATTAGGGATCAGATCTCTGCTAAAACAAAGACTATCCACAGAAAATATTTAGGCTTTGGGGGGAATTACCCACTCAAATGGTAGAGCTGTTCCTTCCAAGGATTCTGAGTTCATCCCTGCTTGAACAACCCAAGCTGGTGTGCTGGAAGTACCCAATTTTATTTTTAGTCCTGGTGTTCTCTCTAAAGGGCACTCTGCTTTAGGCTGCGTGCTGGGACATGGTTTAGTGGTGGGATGGCAGTGCTAGGTTAACGGTTGGACTCGATGATCTTAAAGGGCTTTTCCAACTGAGGTGATTCTATGATTCTGGGAAGCAAAGTCCCCAACGCGCCGTAGGGGAACTGGCTGCAGATGCTGCCTTTGCAAGCGTAGCCCTATCGACTCCTGCATCCCAGAAATGGGGAGGACTGGGCTCCCTAAAAAATGGATAGCAGCACGGAGCCAGCTAAGCATCTCCAGAAGGATGTTCACAAAGGCAGGAGCCTAAGGACTTGCCGGACTTTGAGTGCACTTTCATCCATCAGAAAGTATTTCTCTCTCAACTGACTATATAGGATCCTTAAAGGTAGGCAGCGTGAATGCTCTCTTCCCCCTTTTTTTCCCTCAAGATCCCACAAGCCACACATTTTTCATATGTTCTAGCTGAATCTGCAACTTCCAGCTCTTCATTTGGAACCCAGGGTCTCACGGACGGTGTCTCAGGTTCATTCCCACTGAAAGTTCTAGGATGGCGTGTTCCGTATCGCGGAGTCGTGTTCCCACTCCATAGCCTGGGAGATGCTCTGGATGACAGGAACAGCAAAGCTCGACCTACGCTGGCTGAGACAGCAACAGACGTTCCCCGGGGCAGTTCCTCACAGCGTGGTGGGGTCTTGTTTTTGGCAATTTTTTCCTTCCCCTTGTTAAGGCATCTAACATTGTCCTTCTGCCTCCTGTGCCTCGCTCCTCCTCTTGCCTTCGTGTCTCTTGACTTTGGCTCAAGAAGGTAAGGCTGGTATAAACCCAGCTGTAATCAGAACAAACACCCTACCGCAGGCGGGGAGCTCTTTCTTTCAGTGCTTTCGGTATTATCCATTATTTTTGCTTTTTTTTTTTCCTGGAGGGGAAGGCACGAGCTGCGATTTCTGTAGCATCAACCTTCCTGCATTCTGACAAGTTAATCAAAAGTCAGGATACTAAATGAGCCATCAGTTGAAATGTGCTGAATCACTGTCACCTTTAGTCTGCGTTCGTAGACAGCATTTTCCTTTTTTAGCTTAGCCTTCAGTTGAATCTGGCAATTTCTCAGGCTGTTTGCCTTAAAAGACTTTATTAGTCTGACGCAGGCACTCGAGGCAACCCGGTAACGGCGCTTCTCTGCAGGGAAGACCTTGCAGGTTCCCTTGTCCCATGCATCTTGTTTGTTTGGGGTTTTTTTTTCACCTTTGCAGTGTTTTGTAACCTGCTAGAAGGAAGCTAGGCAGGAGTTTTTCTGCTGAAATTTGGTGGAAGAGAAGGCGGTAGCAGCTCTCCATTTTTGCAGCACGCTGCTGGAATTGCACCAGCAGACAGCATCCGAGCCGCTGGGAAATGGTTTTTCATTAATTGTCCTTCTTTGGTTTGGTTGGGGTTGGGTTTGGTGGTTTTTTTTTTTTGTTTGGAATACAGGAGAGAGGAAACATGTTTCATCCATGCTGCTAAATCTGGCGTTTCATTAGAGGAGCTGCTCCTAATCAGCAGCTTCAAGCAGGGATTACAATAATTACGTGGGAAGAAATGCAATTGAGAGAATTGCGTTTCCAGGCGCCTTCCTTCCAGGCAGGCGGTCAGGTGCCTCCTTGCCGCTTGTGCAGGTGGTGCGGCTGTGAAGCCGGAGCCAGGGAATTGCTGCTTCATCCCGGGAGAAAATCCTGGGGAGGAGAGCGCCGCGAGCGGTGGTGAGCAGGTCGGCTAGAAGGAGAGCGTCCCGGCGCGGGAGAGCTTTCTGATCCGCAGCAAATGGCCTCTTCCACGTTGGGTTTGGGTGCTCTCATGGCTGCACTCTGTTGATTGCTGCTTATCTTCCCGAAAATTGAAGCCACAGAGCTGCTCACGGGGGCAGCGCATCGCGGGCGAGCCCTGAAAGAGGCTTAAATTGCTTGTCCGGGTCCCAGTGAATTAGAGCAATATACCATGCGCCATAATTGAGGGTTGATAATCTTAATAAAATGTTACGATAGCCAAACATCAGTTTGTATGTTTTGTTTTCTTTTTTTTTTTTTTTTTCCCCTTCCCCTCTCCCGGCTTTGACGCTCTCCCCACAGAATTTCCTTCGCTGCCAGAACAACAAGACAAACTACAACTTGGTGTGCGAGACGCTGCAGTTTCTGGACTGTATCTGTGGAAGCACAACGGGTGGACTTGGACTTCTTGGGCTGTATATCAATGAGAAAAACGTCGCGCTGATCAACCAGACGTTGGAGAGTTTGACCGAGTACTGCCAGGGGCCGTGCCACGAGAACCAGGTAAAGCCTCCAGAGCTGTGGAAGGCATCACCCTCCCTCCACCCGCTGCGTGTGCTCTGCTAGGCTTGGGCTCCCGCTCTGCCAGACTCAGCTTGGCTTGCAGCACTGCTCGCTTCACTTGCCTGACAACGGAGTTTGAGTTTTGCGGGGTTTCCCCCTAATAAACGCATAATCATCAACTTCTCTTTCTCGAGCCCCCCCCCCGCTCTGAGGAGTTGAACCGCTCAAAGCAGTAGAGATTTTTCTGCTTTCCTACGATTGAAGCTGTTTTATTAGACTTGATAGACAGGGAAGAGTGGGAATTTTTTGGACTTTAAATACTTCGTAGTAAAAATATTGCGAAAACCAAGCTCCGTTGCTTGTTGTAAATGAGGCCAGAAACGTGGCCGCCCCAGCCCGATGGGCGAAGGTTGAGCTCTGTAGCTTCATTAATGATGGTGAGAACCACGTTGAGGTTGTTTTCAGACGTGGTCTTGTCTGTAGAGCCAGGTGCGTGTGGCTGCCGACCGTGTGTGTGCTTGCATGGGGATGTGGTGGTGGTCTGGAGCACGAAGCTTACGAGGAATGGCTGGAGGAGCTGGGGTGTTTAGTCTGGAGAAGAGGAGGCTGAGGGGAGCCCTCATCACCCTCTACAACTGCCTGACAGGAGGGGGTAGTGAGGTGGGGGTCGGCCTCTTCTCCCTGGTAATGGGCGATGGGACAAGGGGCAATGGTTTGAGGCTGCGCCAGGGCAGGTTTAGGCTGGAAGTTAGGAAAAACTTCTTCACCGAAAGGGTTGTCAGGCTCTGGAATGGGCTGCCTGGGGAGGTGGTCGAGTCCCCATCCCTGGAGGGATTTAAAAGAAGGATGGATGAGGTGCTGAGGGACAGGGTTTAGTGGTGGGATGGCAGAGTTAGGTTAAAGGTTGGACTCGATGATCTTAAAGGGCTTTTCCAACCAAAGTGATTCTATGATTCCCGATGAGCGAGGGTTACGTGTTGGTGAGGACCACCAAGAGCCTGTGGGGGGCAAGGCAGCCTGGGTCCGGCTCCCCCCAAACCATACTCGCCGTCAGCGGTGCGATCCGCTCCAAGCGGGAATAGCGGTTCTCAAGCAAGCACGGTGGTTTAGGTAACCACGTCACGGGGAAGGCGTAACTGAGTCATGACAGTAATCCTATGGGATAAAGCAGTTACAGAATCACACAGAATCCCAGAATGGCAGGGGTTGGAAGGGACCTCGGGAGATCACCCAGTCCCACCCCCCTGCTCAAGCAGGCTCTCCTAGAGCATGTTACACAGGACTGCATCCAGGTGGGGGTTGAATATCTCCAGAGAAGGAGACTCCACAGCCCCCCTGGGCAGCCTGGGCCAGGGCTCCGTCACCCTCAGACTCAAGAAGTTTTTCCTCATATTCAACTGAAACCTCTTATGTCTCAGTTTGTGCCCATGGCCCCTTGTCCTGTCGCTGGACACCACTGCAAACAGACTGCTTCCATCCTCGTGACTTCTGCCCTTAAGATATTTGTAGGTGTTGATGAGGTCCCCTCTCAGCCTTCTCTTCTCCAGGCTGAACAAGCCCAGCTCCCTCAGGCTTTCCTCCTAGGGGAGATGCTCCAGTCCCCCCATCATCCTTGTTGCCCTCCTCTGGACTCTCTCCAGGAGTTCCTCATCTTTCTTGAACTGGGGAGCCCAGAACTGGACCCAGTGCTCCAGGTGGGGTCTCCCCAGGGCAGAGCAGAGGGGGAGGAGAACCTCCCTCGCCCTGCTGGCCACGCTCCTCTTAATACACCCCAGGATGCCATTGGCCTTCTTGGCAACAAGGGCACACTGCTGGCTCATGGTCTGCCCTGTGCCTTGAGGGTTGAATGATTAGCAAGGAATATGGGAAGATGCTTTCTTTGCATGCCCAGGAGCTTTTAGGTGCTCGAGAATTACGGTTTGCTCCAGTGGGACGGGGCAGTGGGCAGGGGCAGCTGTACTGCTCGGCCATGCTCTTCCACTCCGTGTCTTAGAGCAGCATCGCCAATTAACGATGATCTCAAAGGTCTTTTCCAACCTAAAGGATTCTATGATTAGTCAGGCCCATTTCTTCTGCCTTTTGGTCTAAATGCGACTCCCGCTGTAACTGTTCCGACGAGTCAAATGAAGTCTGAAAGTCTGGAGTAAGCCGCGCTAAAGCGATAGCTACCCCAAAATAGTTTTCCAAACTGCTCTTTGGCATCGACTCAACAAATAACATGTGCTCTGTCTGTGTGTTAGAGAACACTTCTCCCGTTGGGCTGGCACGACTTGGGAAGTCCTGTATTCCAGGGTGGGTGTCGCCATCCCAGCAAGCAAGCCTCTGCGCTTACAGACATGGATACCTGCTTATTTTCTCCGTTTGAACCATAGTATGGTACGGGAAGGCTGGAATATGACTTTTTTTGAAAAGTCTTCACAAATACCTGTCCTTTGGAGTGCCTTTTCTTCATGCCCTCCAACGTAATTAAGAGCGAAGCTGAACGAAGCGTAGCGGGGGTGACCGATGTTCAGATGAAATCGCGTCCACGCGAGAGGACGCACACGACAGTTCGTAACTGATGGCTTTCTCCCTCTTACGCGGGTCGGGTGGAATCACAACCCTTAGGCAGAGGTATGGATCTTCGCAGTGGAGCTGGATGCCAGCAGGGCTCTGGATTTTGAAGCCAGCAAGCTACTGTCGGTTTGTCTATTTTAGTTATAGACCACTATCAAAGCAGGGTTAAAGGGTAAACAAGAAAATTACAGAAATTCCTGTTCTTCGGTTAGACGGGACCAAAGTAGGTGTTGACTGATACATCTAAAAAAAAAGAAAACTCTCCCTAATCTTAGTAAAACAGTGTTCTTCCTTAGCTATGTGTTCAGCCCGGACGCTTTGGCATGCAAAGGCTTCATTTATCAACTGTGGTGCTTTCTGCTTCCTGAGGCTGGGTGGTTTCGGTAGGACATGCTATGGCTGATGATAGGAAAAGCTTGACACAAAACTCCTTGGGCTTTTGTTATTCCCCTGGCTGGAGTTTTCTGTTGAGTTATCCATCCCAAACAGCTTACAAGGCGATGAAAGAGGTGACTCTTCTGTTCTGGCTGGGTCACCAGCCTAGGCTGCATCTTTCATGTAGACCATTAGTGAAGTTTGATGATTTTTCTTTGGACAGAACTGCATTGCTACTCACGAGTCCAACGGTATTGACATCATCACAGCATTAATTCTCAATGACATCAACCCTTTGGGAAAGAAGAGGATGGACCTTGTGTTGGAACTGAAGGCAAGTGAATATTTCATACGATCCATGGTAACAGTAAGATGAAACACAATTTTATTGTTGGAATTATGTGTTTATTCTATCCCAGTAGTCACAAGCACCAAAAAGTTATATGCATTGGCAAGCTGGAGACAGTGCCCAAAGATTGTTTGTCACAGGTATTTCGATAACACGGAGGCACTGGTTGGGTGATGGGGGGGGTACAGGCGGTCAAGACACGCCGAGGAATCCTAAAACAATTTCCTGTTAAAAATCTGGAGCTGGTGAAAGCTTCTCTGTTGTTGGTGAGCTTTTACATCTACAGCGGAAGTCAAATTCCTCGTGTTACATCTAGCTTCCTAATACTTTATTGCTGTTGTTTAATCAGTCGATGTTTAATCATCAAGAATTTCTTAGGGCTGTTCATACTAATGCTGAAATAGTTAGCCCTGGTGCTGGTTTCCAAATGCCCTAGCAGGTTGTCTTCTAGCAACCCTGGTCACAGAGCAACCATGGTCACAGAGCCCTCCTGCTTCAGCATATGTTTTAGAAATATTTCCTTTCTGACTTGTTGTCCTGTCTTATAGTGCAACGTCTAGTTGCTTTCCGTTGCCGACTCACACCATTATTATGGGTAATGTGAGGTTTTTATTATTCTAAATAAAAAATGCTTTTAGACTCAATTAGTATTATACTTCAAAATTAAATACTTTTATTGGTTTTTTCTTGTCAGTCGTGATGGATTTTCATCTTAATTGTTCATATTAAAGCAGTCTGGTGCCTTGTGGTAGTTTCCCATTTCCTCCCTCTATCTCTTGGCATGAGCAGGTCGCAGAATAATGTTCAGTTAAAAGCAACGAAGCACGTCTGTGCCTTCAGCCTTGGCTGTCCTTTGATTTAATCAACAGTATCTTGAGTAATGCTGAGCTGCACCGTTTTGGAGTCAAGAGCTTGGAGCAACGCTGCAGTATCTTTGAAACAAACCAAAATAATGCAGGCTTGAAACCTCAGCGTTTCAGAAATCTGAACCTTAACTTGGGTTAATTTGATGGCCCCCAATAAGTAGGGTTTGGGAAATAAACTGGTAAAGGGTAGAGCTAAGCTGTACGTCTCAGTAATGAGAGGAGGGCGTGCTCGGCGAGGTGGGGCTGGAGGAGTCCTGCAGAAGGCTGGCTGGGAGGCTCTGCCTTGCCCACGGCTCGTATTTGTAGAAACCAGGTACCTCAAACCCTTCTGGGCAGCAGGGATGGCAGCGCTCAAGTTGGGTACCCTCAGTTTTTGACTCCCAGCAGTGATTGGTGTGGTGTTCTTCCCTCCCTTCAGAACAACGCTTCAAAACTGCTCTTGGCAATCATGGAGAGCAGGCATGACAGCGAGAACGCGGAGAGGATCCTCTACAACATGAGGCCCAAAGAGCTGGTGAGTCCCTGGATCACTCCAAAACTCCCAACTCCTTCCATGCCAGGTAGAGCAGCGCTGGGGGGACTGGGGTGGCTGCGTCCACTCCAGGCGTGCCGCAAGAGATCTGTGCGTGGATCGCTGGCGACTGGAAGACCCTTCAAGGATTTGGTTGAATGAGTGCCACGTCCACAGGGGACAGGTCTGTCTTGTTCCCAGGCAACGTGAGCAGTTAGGGAAGCCACGCCGAGTGCTACGGAGGAGGCATTCAGCATCCTGCGTGAGGCAGGGAGGGAGCATCGTCTGACACTTTTGGAGTCCACGTGTAGAAGCCATTTGCACAAGAGAGAAACAAAAATTCCTGGTGACCTAAAAGCTGTTCAGTAGACTGCAGCAGGCTTTGGGGCTGGTTAATGTGTTAACTGGTGAACACACGAAACGGGACGTTCAAAGCACAGCTGAAACAGCGTTGGCTTGTCCTGGTGCACGTAGGTACGGCGGGGGCTGGGGGTCAGAACGTGATGCACCGTGCCGTGGGGGTGGCCCAGAATATGTTACCTGGAGGGGAACGTGAAGTTCAGCTGCTTGTGTTGGTGAGCTGGGCTGAAAGTGCTGAGTCCAGGTCTCCTGTTTTATCCTGGATGTTGAGAAGCCCACTGACCTTCCTCTCGAATGCACATGCTCCGCTCCCTTTTGCTTCTGTAAGAGCGGCAAACGTATACTGGCCTCAGCAGACCAAGCCTCAGCCTGAGCTGTCTCTTCATTGGCCTCTGTCTGTCTGTCTAGGTGGAAGTGATAAAGAAGGCTTATCTGCAAGGAGAAGTAGAATTTGAGGATGGAGAGAATGGGGAAGATCTCGCGGCGTCTCCGAGGAACGTGGGACACAACATTTACATATTGGCTCATCAGGTAGAATTTCACCTACGGCTTTTGTAGCACCCAGTGTCCCAACCTGTGAATAGCAACAGGTCTGCTTTTCCCTGAATTTGTTTTCATGGCTCACCTCTGAGGCAAACTCACTGCCCCTCCTCTTTTTATCAGAGCGAGCTCCAACCCTCAAAGAATCAGAAGAGGAGGTTCTGTAATATAAAAAATTTTGGGGAGCTTTCTTTTATAAGGGGAAGCAGGCAGGTTCTTGACCAAGTTTCTGAAGACACATGATTCGAGTTCTTGGCAGTACTGGGGAGCAGTGTGTTATTTTTCAGTTCTGTCAGAGGTTACTTTACACTCCCAACAAAGTTCTACTCACGGCTCACTTAAATCGTGAGCAGAAATCTCGCTCTGCTTTTATGGCTCTTGCCACGTTCTGCCTCTGTTGGAGCCAGTCAGGTTCTCTGTATTGATGCAGCGCGGTGGTTGGAAGGTAAAAGACCAAGGTGGGTGGGGAATCTATCCAGATCTGCTTAAGATATTGATGCTACGGGTCTCGCTCCATTACAGACTTCTTGGTCCTTTAGCAGCTGAGAAGAAGAACCGTCGTTCTGCTGTAAAACGAATCTAGAGCATCCAGAAGCATTTTTTTGGAGCCGTGCTCTGTGCATCTGCTTTTCAATTGATGCAAATTTTCTCTTCCTTTGAATTAGGGTGGGTGTAGAAGGATAGACCGAATGTGAATGTTCAAAAAGTTTCCCAAGTCAGGCGCAGGGTGGGAGAGGATGGGTAAAAGGAGGAGTACAACACGGATATTAAAAAAAAAAAAAAAACATATTTGAATCATTCTGACTTGCTCCCAAAATAGAGCTGCGGGGTGTCTGGTTGGAATAGAACAAGCCTTCTGTCAACTTTGCCCTTTCTTAGCAGCTGACTCTGTACTATTTCTTTTTTTATGCCAAAAATCAGAAATTTAATATCAGAGAGAGACATCTGGTGTCTCCCACTCCCTTTGCATTCCTTTATTTTAGTTGGCTCGTCATAACAAAGAGCTGCAGAACATGCTGAAGCCGGGAGGTCAGATAGAGGGAGACGAGGCGCTGGAGTTCTATGCCAAGCACACGGCACAGATTGAGGTAACGGGGAAACTGGTGGCTGCTGGGAGGTGTGGGGGGACGTGATCTGCCGCTCGGAGGGGGGGCGGCGGGGCCAAGCACCGGCTCCCTCCTGCGGGATGTTTTGATCGAGCTGACTACCTGTGTGTGCACTGTCATCTTTGACATGAGAATAGATGTGTGCTTATTTTTTTTTTTATTTTTTTTTTTTTATTTTACTTTTTGACAGCCACTGGGGGGGAGCTATTTTTGAGCTGTCATGTGTGGGCTTTAAGACGGAGCTGAGCAGAGCTCTGTTGGCAGGAGGAAGTGTAACTTCGCTTCTGTTACATTTTGGCCGGTGCTATTGCTGAATCCACACAGTTAGCGATAGCTTTTGCCATTCTCTCTCTATTAAAGTGACATTTTGGCCTGATGCACAATCCAAGACGCTTTTTAAAAGTAAAGCGTGCACAAACATGGGGAGTTCACAAGACTCTCCAACAAGCACTGTAAATATCACTTTTATTCCTCGCGCTCGCCTGCGCGACGTGCGGCTAAAACTTGCTCAGGTTGTTGAATTGGGCAACCAGATTGCTCTGAAATTCAGCGCAGCGTTGGTGCAGGATTCACCGGGCCCCTTGGAAATCCCAGCTAAGTATTGCCAGGATGAGACCACAGCATAGAAATTATCAGTCTTGGAGCCAAATGCAGGCCTGCTTTGAAAGGTAAATTAAGTGAGGTCTCTACCAAGCTGCTGTTCTACAAAAACGTGGCCAAGCTTCTACACGTAGCTGGTTTGAAAGGGAGGGGAGGGGAAAAAAAAAAAAGCAGACAGACTAAGAAATAAAAGCATTTAATAATTAGGAAGAACTCTAACGAGGCTGCTGTTCAGATTGTCAGGTCGGACCGTACCATGGAGCAAATAGTCTTCCCCGTGCCCAGTATCTGTGAATTCCTCACGAAGGAGTCCAAGCTGCGGATATATTACACCACAGAGAGGGATGAGCAAGGCAGCAAGATCAATGACTTCTTCATGAAATCAGAAGACCTCTTTAATGAGATGAACTGGCAAAAGAAACTGCGAGGTAGGTTGCTGTTGGCAGTGGGGTTGTGTGGAGCATCACCAGCAGAGCGCTGAGGTCAGGTTTTCGGAGTTTGAAACGTTGACTGGGTAGCAGATGGTTCCCCAGTGTGGCAGCAACCTTGATAATTGTTTGAAAGAGTCTGCTCCTCTGCACGACGGCAATATGTCGTAATGAAGTCAAGCTTAATGCGGGAGCAATATGGACCAACTGGAGGGGATCCAGGGGAGAGCAGTAAGAAGGATCACAGGTCGTCTTTTTTAAGATCCAAGAGGAAGGAACACATTTGTGGAGGCTTAGCTTAAATGAGAAGGCGTTTGGTGGCAGGGAGAATGGAGAGGGCACAGCTGAAGCACGCGGTGGTCTGTCCCTCCTTCCCCGCGCTGGGTACGTGAAGCGGGTCCCTTGCATCGCAAGGCTGGGTCATGCAGCACGGGTTTACAGCATCTCCAGCCATGGAGGTGGTGAAAAACAGGTCGAACATATTTTCCAGTAATGGTAAAAGCAGAATTCACCCTTCCTTTGGGCAAGGAAGAGACTGGCAGAGGTGCCAGCTGAGTCCCCTGCAGCCCTGTGACGCTAAAATATCCGAAAGCAAGCGTTTTCAAGCATTGCTTTCCCTCCGAGGTTCCCACTGGCAACTAGGAAAACTTCTAAAATGATATTTTAATTCATACAGCGCCACCACTCCCCCCCCAGTAAGCTTTCAAACTTGTTTGCTTGAAATTATTTTTAAAAAAGAAAAAAAAAAAAATCTAAACCTTGTTTTGCTAAAGGAGAAACGTGGCGTAGAAGGCTCAGCTTCAGTGGGCAGCGATGAGTGGTTAGAATTTACCAACAGTGTCCCTCTGAAATGTGAGAGATAAAGCAGTTACTTCCTGCTGAAGTCAGCGTCCGCCATCTGATAACGCCGCTGTTCCCCGTGCGCCCAGCGGCCGAGCTCCGGTTATCAGCGCAGGAGCACGGGCTGGTCCAGAGCCACCTCCCAGAGCAAACGTGGGAGGGGGGGCTCCTGCCATGGGCTGCATCCCGAAACCTGCCCGCCGTGCCGGGCGATCCCCACCGGCGTGGTGAGCAAAGCTTTTCCCCCTGACCCAGACCTTGCTCGGTCAGCGTTGCATATCACAGGAAAAAAATGAGGTGAGAAGGGACCTCTTGACCTTCCTCATTGTGAAAGTTGGTTTGTTTTTTTTTTCTTTGTTTTATAAAATTGTTTCCCGTGTTGCAACCCCTGACGGTTGCATTTTGCCTTTTCGCTGTGCACCTCCAAAAAGAGCCTGGGCTCTTTCCAGGTTGTTTTTAGGATGCGTATGCACAGTTCACACCAGAGCTGCTGATGTGTTGCGCGTTCGGCAACGGAAACTCAATATTTGCTTCTGAGGTAGGGATGTATGTGTATACATAGATCTTTTAACGGAGGAAAGCAATTGGAATCACATTATTCCACATTATCAAAGTCAGGTACAGATAAGACCGCCTGGAACTTGGTCAGCTCTACTGCAATCTTTTTCATGTGTATGCATACTAAATAGAGTGGAGCTCTTCCCACTGAACCGCGGATTAGTACCTCCGACAGCGTCAAAATCCCCAGGGAGCTGCTTCCTAAAAATGACTTCTAAGAACTCTACGAGAAGGTGGGAGCATCTGACATCCTAAAAAAACGGGCAACTCTGACAGTATCTATGTATGCTGTTAGATTTGGTTGTCTGAGTTACTTTAACTGCCTTTGAGGCTATCTCCAGGCAAGCTGCAAAGACATCCATAATTAACAACGGACCACGAATGGATCAAGATCCACCTGCAGCAGCAGAGAATGTTTCTTTTTTTTCCTTTAAGAAACTGGAATCCTTTAGTCTGTCTCCCAAGATTCTGGTCTTGTTGGCCTCTAAGTGATACTCAACGTTTATGCAGTTCTTTCTCACATCTTAACTACAGGTTTGTGCTCTCGAGCCGTGCCTGGCTGGCAGCGCTCTGTGCTGCGCCCGTGTGATACCTCTTACTGGTTATTCCAACCCGAGAAAAACTCCTTTAAAAAGTCTTTATAAAATCATAGAATCATAGAATGGTTTGGGTTGGATAGAATGTGTTGGGTTGGAGGGGACCCCTAGAGGTCATCTAGTCCAACCCCCAAAGGTTGACCCATGTACTTCCCCCTTCAGCGCATGCTGCAAGCTCATCATCTGAGCACCCTAATTCTCCCAAGGTCTTAATTAAGAATTCAAAATGAGCCTGCCAAAACCGGGCAGAAGTGCTGCGCAGGGCAGATAGTCTGTGCCCATCCCCAAACACACGGGTTTAAAGTAAAGCCTGGAACTTTATAATGACCCTTTGTACAACAGTTCCGTGCAAAGGAGTTCAACCTGCTTACGTATTCTTCCAGTTAAAAGGAAATTGAGAACAGAAATACCGTGGCAATCAAGGCCTTGTGTATTCGAAACATGCCTGCATCCCGTTTCGGGGAGGCTTAACGTGTGCCTGGCTAATTAGGTGCGATGAAGCTGTGTTCTCACGGTGGCGGGGTACCTTTCTGCAGTCCTTCCCTTTGCATTCAGCCCCTCAATGCATTTGCCTTTTATGTGCATTTCAACTTGCTATAATGAGGCATTGTGTAATTCTTTTAACCCTTTTTTTTTTTTTTTTTTGCTTGGGATGCTAGAAGAGGTGATTTGCTGAAGAGGGGTGGTGGCTACCGCGAGGCTCAGAATTGCTGCCTTCATTAATTTACTCTTCAGCCCCAGAGTTTGCATTTTCATCTTTTCCCTTAATTTCACTGTGAGCTTCTTTCCCTTTCCTCACTGATATCTGTACATGTTACCTCCTTCCAACAGGGAAAAACACCGGTTCTTTTCCTTCTTTGAGAGCATTTTTAATAGATTTTTTTTTTTTTTTTTGCCACCCTTGATTTCAGCGGTGTACAATTTGCTCTACAATAAGCCTGCAGGAGCTAAAATCGGGGATTTTGCCTTGATGCAGAGGGAATTACTGTAAGGCAGCTTCTGAGCTGTCCTTGTCATCTTCTGGTCCACGGCCACTTCAGAAAATGAATCCTCCTGCTTTCTGTGCCTCTTGATTCTTGCTGCAGAGATTATTAAAATGAGGAGTCTTTTCTGAAAAGTATTTATATGTGGTGTTAAGAATTTCAAGTGCAGCTGTTTGAACCCCACACGTGAGCTCTGTGCAGATGTGCTTGTGCCCTCTGCGCCCCGGGCAGGGGCACGGCCAGCCGAGCCTCAGCTCCCTTGATGTTCTGGGGCTGTGCTGGTCGATCATCAGCTCCAAGGAAAGTTGTCTGATGGACTTGGCAGCCAGTCCTGGGCAAAACGTCGCATGGCTGGAGCGTGTCCAGAGAAGGGCAGCGGAGCTGGGGAGGGGTCTGGAGCCCCAGGCTGCTGGGGAGCGGCTGGGGGAGCTGGGGGGGTTCAGCCTGGAGCAGAGGAGGCTGAGGGGAGCCCTCATCGCTCCCTACAACTGCCTGAGAGGAGGGGGGAGCCGGGGGGGGTCGGGCTCTGCTCCCAGGGAAGGGGCGATGGGACGAGGGGCAACGGCCTCAAGTTGTGCCAGGGCAGGGTGAGGTTGGGCATGGGGAACAATTCCTTCCCCAAAGGGCTGTCAGGGGCTGGAAGGGGCTGCCCAGGGAAGGGGTCGAGTCCCCACCCCTGGGGGGATTTAACAGCCGGGCAGAGGCGGTGCTGAGGGCCAGGGTTTGGGGGTGGGATGGCAGGGGTAGGGGAAGGGTTGGGCTGGGGGAGCTTGAAGGGCTTTGCCAACCCAAACCATTCTGTGATTCTGGGATTTCAGCTTTAATGTTAGGTCACTGTGCTGCATTTTGCCCCTCGGTTGCCCACCTCACACCGTCTTTGCGGTGTTTTTTCTGGCTCGCTGCCGCAGGAGGGGATTTCGGTGGTGGGCAGCGTCTCGTGTGGGTGAGCTGCTGGCAGCAGCGTAACTGGGAGGGATGGGGCTGACTCTCACCCCATCGCTGATAACATGTGCAGATTTTCTTCCTCCTCATCGTTCCTTGTGACTCCGAGTACCAAGTCCTTGACCTCTGGCATTTCTGAACTCGCTCTCATACTGCTGCTAAGGCAGCTTTGAAAATGTGTTCCTTTAGAACGTGAGTCCTAAAGCACTATCTGGGACACTGGAAGTACCCCAAAGGTAAAGAGTAATCAAAGAAACTTCAGAATAAGCCATGAATGTTGCTACTGTTGATGCTGGGCTTTTGGGCAAACTGAAAATAAACTGAATTTTGGTGGAGATTAGTTTTTTATATAAACCTCTTTTTTTTTTTTTTTTTTTTAAATGCTCCATTAAAAAGATTCATTTTTCTCTTTTGCAGCTCAACCTTTCCTATACTGGTGTGCTCGCAACATGTCCTTCTGGAGCAGTATTTCCTTTAACCTGGCTGTCCTTATGAACCTGCTCGTAGCATTTTTCTATCCGTTCAAAGGAATTCGAGGAGGTACCAGTATTTAATGTACTAAAATGTGTGAACAAATAAGGTCTAATGAGCCAAATTCTGCCCCCCCCGCTTGTCTCTCTGCATTCCTGTTTACTTCAGTGGGGATAGGAGAACAGAAATTGGCTTTTTTTTTAATTGCTTTGATTTAAATCGTGCTGTTCGCTGAGTTACTTTTTCTTGAGGCATTTGTAAGGAAAATGTAGAGCCATGCTTTCTCCTAGGGGAAAAAATTATCCAAGCCAGACATCCACCTTTAATTACTTGACTGTTCTACTTTGTTTTAAAGTTCTGTAATTAGGTTTTGAACTAAAAATACGAGAAATGTTAATTTGTTCTTTTTCCTTGAGCTTGCATTTTTATTAATGCCATTTTCCGTAAAACTTTTCCTGGTCATGGAGTGCTTGAGGAGGCCTCGCTGAGCGTTGGGGCTGGGCGAGCGAGGTGACCCTGCGCTGGCAGGCGAGGCGTACGGGGGCCTCGTGGTGGCAGAAATTGGTGGAGGATGTGGGAAAGGAGCCCTTCTGCCACCTCCCCTCTGGGGCTGCCTCTCCGAGGGGTCCCGTACCCCTGCGCTCGGAGCCGGGGGTGCCCTGGGGAGCGGGGAGCGTGCCAGCCACCCTGGCTCGGGAGCAAGCTGCCCCGCTGAGGTTCCTTGTCACTTGTCACCAGCGGTTGGGCTTGCGCTGCCGTCTCCAACGTCAAGGATGGGTTAACGAGCGCGGCTGATTGCACAATCTTGCTGTACTAGGTCTCGTGGAAGTCGCTGTTGGTCCAAGCAGCGGGTTGATGTGATGGCGGTGGTTCTTAGAGCCAGCTCAGTAAATACACCCCGCCGAGTCCTGGTGAGGCTCGGCTGCTCGTCCTTAGGTCCAGCCTCTCCCAAGAGATGCACCCCAGGGCAGGACAGGGGGTGGATTCATGTCAGCAGGAATTGGGAAATCTGGGGAAATGTTCCTGCGAGCGCCTCTATCGCGTTTATCGCTGGTGTGAAGCAAATACCGAGGTGGGAGCTTCTGCCACGTCCCTTTCCAGTGGAGTAAATAAGGACCCCAGCAGTAAAACCTCCTCCTGGGGAGGGTGATTTCACGTTCAAGCCTTCACTTCCCTTCCTTTGAGATTCCTCATGGAACAGGGCCAGTTCGATGCTTATCTTTTCCTATCAAACTTCCCTCGGCATCTTTCTCCCAGTTCACCGCCGACTACAGAGCCCAAAGGCAACGCAGCTCCGAGGTAGCAGCAGCCTGAGCATAACGAAATTATCAGCGGAGCTCTGCGTGCGTGGCATAAAAGCCGCTTCACCTTTTTTGCAGCTCACCAGTTAATTTAGCTTGGAGAGCTTTGGTCTGTCCGAGCAGCGTTTGATAGCGGCTGATGGTCGCAGCGGGCACAGAAAACTTGCACTTAGGGGTTCTGCATCCTGATAAAGCCTGGGAGAAGGTACAGGGTATTTTAGACCAAAATCCTGTCTCGGCTGCTGTTACCCCCTGTGACAGCAGACCATGGGGCTACCCTGGATCCCATTCTGGCCAGCAGTTGGCTGAGAGGTTTTAACAAGCACAAATTGCACTGAATTTTCCATCTCTAGTTTCAAAGATGGCAAGTTAACATTTAAAAGCCTGCATTTGTGGCTGCTAGGAAAGCTGGTAATTAAAACGAGTTCGTTGAGATTACGAGTTACAAGGCGAGGGGGGGATCATTTGGCATTTTGAAGACGCCCTACCCCGCGTATTTGAAATCCTTTATCATTCAGGTAACATTTTGATAAAATCTCTTCCTCTACTAGTTCCAAGCAAACATGTAAAATAAATACATGTGTGGTTTTATGTTTAGCTTTAAAAAAAAAAAAAAAAAGGACTTTTCAAAACAGACCGATCAGGGGAAGTTGTTAGTGCCCTGAATTGCTCAGCCATGGTGAACTGAGCAGCTGATTAGCATCTGACTGTCGCTGAAGCAGTAAAACTTCTGACCTGAGGAGCAGAAACAAAACTGGATGCCTGGAATTTGGTACTGGAACGGTGAGAATTCCAGAGAGAGGGAGAGCTTCCCACCGGGTCCTCCCGGTTACCCGCGCCTCCCGCCAGCAGCCGCGTCACGGACTCCACGTGCTCGCGGCAAGGCTTTGATGTTGGGTTGGGTTGATGTCAAGTGACCGCTGCCTTGATGAGCTTCGTTTGCCAAGGGCAAATGCACCGCTCCCAGTTTGCTCCCAGTCTCTCTCCGTCCCCAGGAAGGCGAGGCAAACCTGTGCCCCGAGCCCCACTCTTGCCTGCCCCACTCGCCTGGCCCGGGTCCCACCAAGGTCTTGGCGCGTCGCGGCGTCGCGCTCCTCCTGCCCGTGAGCCGCCCGTGGCGTCGGGCCCTTCCAAGGTGGGTGGTACAGGCAACAGTTGAGGGCTTCATTAGCGCTCGTTATTTTTGCAGACCTGCCGGGAGCTGCTGAAACTTGTGAAAGCAAATATATTCCTGTGCCGTGGATGGCTCCCTAATAGCTGGGATGTTCAGACACCTGCGCGGGTGCAGGCAGGATCCTCCAGGATCTGCCTCTCGCAGCAATTCCCAAGTCATTCCCAAACGAGCTTCTGCACATTTTTTTCCCTTCTCCCCTCCCGTGCTGTTTATCATCCCCACGCGGGCGACTCCGTTCCAAGCTCTGCACCTCGCGCTGTTTGACAGCTCCAGTCGCGGTGGCTGCGTTGCTGTGGGATCCCAAACTCCCTTCAGCCAGCGGAAACATCTGTTCAACTTTTACGCTTATTAAGTTTTAATTTCCATCTCTCCTCTGCTGTCTTTATTAATCTACAGCGATTTGGAAGAAAATTAAATGGCTGCTTGTGGTAGTCAGATGAGGGTAATGTTTCCTGAGCTGGGGCGGAGGGGAGGAAGGAGCCCACGGTGAGCATCTTGCCAAGAAGGCACAGCCGTCCTCCTCCGACGTTCTTGCAGAAGGGCTGCAGGGTGCTGCTATCAGATTTGAGGGGTCTTGCCTTTTTGTCTGTTGGGGGAACCAGCTGCTTGAAGAAAAGCAATTTTTTTTTTTTTTTTTTAATGTCAGTGTTAAGAAAAAGATGTCTCTTACATTCTGCATAAACCCAGGGTAAAACGGTATTTTCGGCTGCGTATTTTTTATGGCTCTTTCAGAGAAGGGTATTTTTAGCGGTGCAGGCTGATGTTATGTAAGCAGACAGTCTCATGGGACAGCCTAAATAGAACCAGAAATAGCAAGAGATGATGAGGTTTTTGACCAAAAGCATACCAGGAGAAGCTGCTGCGAGTCTGGAGCTGGAGGAGCGCGGTGTCTGTCCTCCCCTACCCATCGAGTGCCTCTGCAGGTCGCGGTAGTAAGATGCCTCTCCTTATCAGCCTTCAAGGTGTATGGGTAATGATCACTAAAACGAAGAACCCTGTGATACTGGCGCTTATCATTTACATATTGCTTTAGTAATGAGTTTGTAATTAAAATCCGCTGAAGGCGTTGGGCTCAGATGTTCCACGTCGCGCTTTGGAATCGGTAACGCCCGGACATCGGGCTTAACGACACTCCACCAAAGTTGAGAGAAAATGGCGTTTGTTTGGTCGGTTTGGTTCTGTTTGGCTACACAAAGTACTGAAATGAGGTTTGGTTTTCCCTCTTTGCCCTAGGAACGCTGGAGCCCCACTTGTCAGGCTTGCTGTGGACAGCTATGCTGATATCGCTGGCTATCGTTATAGCTCTGCCGAAGCCCCACGGCATCCGAGCCTTAATCGCTTCTACGATATTACGACTGATATTTTCAGTTGGTTTACAACCTACTTTATTTCTCCTGGGTGCATTCAACGTAAGTATCGAGTGGGCTTTTTCCACGTCCTCTCGCACCTTATGTAAGGGTTGCTTACCTGCTCGTGAACACGTCAGGCAAAACCAGCCTGGGACGTGGTGGTGGAACTGGTGAGAGGAGCGATTCCTTCCTTGGGCTGTTCCTAGCAGAAGGGCTTTGCTGCTCGTCGTTTAATCCTGGTTCCCCAGGCTGGAGACCTCTAAAGTTTCGCTCAGTTTTGCCCCAGTCTGGAAACAGCTCCTACTCCAGCCCTAAATGCAGAGAAGTCTCCGTGACCCTAAAATACACGGCGATTCGCTCCAACCCGTCTCCTGTTCAGTGACTAAGCTGCAGTATTTTTGGGGTTGGGTAAGATTCACTAAACAAAGCATCTCCCAAATGTCTGTCTGCAGTCTACCTGCCAGCCAAAAGCTGACACTAAGCAGTTTCGCTGCAGTAATGTGTGGACCGAGCGTGTAAGCTGAGCCACCAGAGAACTTCATTAACGCTCAAACCCGGATACTTGTGGTCTCTTGTGGCAAGGAAGCCAAAAATGTTTCTCTCTGACTGAGTCAGCGGGAGCTGTGCAAAGACGCCTCTTCCCAAAGTCCTTGTCTTTATTACAAAGTGCCCAGCTTTCAAGTGCGTCATTTAAGAGCGCTCCTTGTCTTCGAAAGACGTCACCGGGTGCCGCGTGCGACGGTCGGAGTCGCGTTGCGAGGGTGGTGGTTGCTATTGGTAGTGGTAGCATTTAGCAGGTTCCAGGTGAGTTGAAGGCAGCTTTCCATGCGGCATCGATGGCTGGGGCTAGAGGGGAGGGTTACTGGGTGCACGGTCCAAGAGCGAATGGCTGAGGGGGATCGGGAGCCCTTGCTTAGGAGCAAGCCGTAGGGCGCGTTTTGGAAACGTAAGGGTTGCTGTAGGCAAGAGTTATTTGACTGCAGAAAGTGTCGTGCTTAGAATGGGGGGGGGGGGTTTTTTAAGGTTTCCCTCTCGCGCCAGGGAGCGTTTTTGCTTTCTTCTTTAAACCTGAGTCTTGATGCCCTCCGACGAGAAGCTGGAGACGAGGAGTCCGTGCTCACGTTTTATCAGACACGTGCAGTTTTAGTTTTGGCTCCCGGTCTCAGCTGTGCAGAAACCGCAGCAGAAAGCAGGTTTGGACTGCGGTGTGGATCGCTGGCGTGTAGCAGAGAGTTCTGCAAGGTTGTTGGTATCATCAAGCCTCAGTATCTCCAGCTTTGAAAAATTGCCTTTTTTTTTCACGAAAGCCACGCGTTGTAACTAATTTATGGTTAATCTTCCTTTAGGTTTGTAATAAAATCATTTTTCTGATGAGCTTTGTGGGTAACTGTGGAACCTTCACTAGAGGATACAAGGCCATGATCATGGACGTGGAGTTTCTTTATCACCTGCTGTACCTCCTGATTTGCGCTCTGGGGCTCTTCGTGCACGAATTCTTTTACAGCTTGTTGGTAGGTACTCACGTTGCCCTCGGAATGTTTTTCTGTGTGTTTGCAAAGTCCCATCTCGGGCGTCTCTGGATGTGTCACGCACCGCTTACCTTCTGGTTTGCTACTGGGAAACTCTTGTACAGGAGATCTTGCTTGGGAGACGTCGCGGTGGGAGGCTACGGGACTCCTGCCACAGCTTTTCTTCCCGATTGGTACGGACAAGCAGAGTCTTTTTTTATTCTTCTCGGGTATATTATACAAGATGTGTTTAAAGTTAAATCTAGTTAAAATAGCTCATTACAGTAAATGTATATGCAGTGAAGGTTTTCAGCATTTCTCTGTGTTATTCCTCAACTTCTAAGGTGCAGGTTTCCTAGGTTAGACATATTGCTTGTGACCCTGCCCTGGCCATTTAAAATGCCACGACTCCAAGTAATATCAATACCCAGTGAAGGTTTAAGCCTTCTTAAGGTCATATAAGCTCTGACATGAGGAAAAAAAGAAATATTGAAAAAAATCGAGCCGTAGAAATGTTAGCTGAGCAGTAGGCACTTATGGAGTTATCGTGCTATGAGTAAGAAGCACACAGGCTTTAAGATGGTTTGCTCTGTTATTGTCAATAATAATAATAATTGGACACTTTTAAGACTCAGCTGGACAGGGTGCTGGGCCATCTTGTCTAGACTGAGCTCTTGCCTAGAAGGGTTGGACCAGATGATCCTTGAGGTCCCTTCCAACCTGGGATTCTGTGATTCTATGATAACTATAACGTAGCGTCCATGCTTTTTGAGCAGTTGGTAAACTCTGGAGCGTCTCCTTAGCTGCAGACTCCAGACCTCACACGACTGACACGGATGCCTGGCGTCTGTGGGGTTTGTTTTTTTTTTTTTTACTCTCTGGAGTGGAATTCATCTTGCACAGCGCAGTACTTACAAGAACAAGCACTGAAGGAGTAGATCTAGTGTTGGTGGGGAAAATGTGTCACTTCCAAAGCAAACCTTAAATCCCCTTCAGAACACTCTATTTTTGTCCCTTTGTTTGATGCTTGCTACATCCTCTGGTAACGGAATTGGTTATTTTCTGTGTTCAGGTAGGTCCAATTTATCAAATACCTGCTCTCTCATTGTCACCCAGCAGAGCCAGCGGCCTGCCTGGGCTGTGCTGGTCAACTGTCACAGACCCAGAGGAGTGAAAAATGATGGAAACATCTGTAAAGAAATTTTAACAAAGAATTTGGGCAAAAGTGGTCCTCGTTTAATTATACGCTCATAAACAAAGACTTAAAGGAAATAGCTAATTGCATTTTGAAATGAGCTCTTTTGAGGCTGTGATGGGGCAGATAATAGCGTAAAAAAGATACTACGGTACGCGTGAGCAGCTTTACATTTAAAAGCACGTGCTGTGTATCTAGCATTTCAGCAAGGATACGGTCCTCACACCAGGCAGGGGCTTCTTCCCAAGTAAGTCCCCGAAGTGCAGATGAAGAGGAGGGTACAGCTGCCTCCATTCTTCGTGCTTCAAAGTGCATGGCAGAAGACTGGCACGGTGGGGGTGAGGGACCCCACCTCCCTCTCCTCCTGCTGTGTTTTTCTTTGCCAATGTGTTAAATTTCAGATAACTATAAAAAAAAGAAAGGGGAGGGGAAGTGCTTTAAATGCTCTTTAAAACATCAGACTGGTATTGTTAACGTGCTGCCCCACGTCGTGCCAACACGTAGCGTGGTACTGGTGGTAGATGTGAGAAATGGCCTTTTGCTTTTGTTCCTTGTCCCCCAGCTCTTCGACTTGGTGTATCGAGAAGAGACCTTGCTGAACGTCATCAAGAGCGTCACTCGCAACGGGCGTTCCATCATCCTGACCGCTGTTCTCGCTCTCATCTTGGTCTACCTGTTCTCCATCGTGGGGTACCTCTTCTTCAAAGACGACTTTATCCTGGAAGTAGACAAGCTCCCAAACGAAACGTTATTGCCAGGTTGGTACCGGGGGCTCATTTTGACAGTTTGTGTTGCAGAAGGCAATGGGCTTTCCGTTCCCCAGGGCATGCTGAGTGTCTTCCACCTCCTGCAGACATACTGGTTACCTTACTGGTTTGACGATGTCTTTCTTACCAAGGACACTCTTTCAATAGAAAATAAAATTTTTAAAAAGCCAAACTGCTTGGGGCAAACGGATACCCCAGTATTTCTACAAAACACTGCAATCTGCTGCAGCATAAAGAGGGATGGGGAGGAGGAACCCCTGGAGATAGCACTTAGGCTCTTCTGCAAACGGTTGAGATTTCTCCCCTCACTGTTTGCTAAAACAGTTGAGATTATCTAATTCAGCTACACCTACTCCCTCCCCCAGTTTAATTACAAGCAGACTTTAGGTAGGCCATCGTGGAGAAGGCTCTGCGCTGGGAGAATTCAGTTCTGCCTCGGTTTGCCAGATACTGAATGCTTATATTGGCTTTTGACGGTGGGCTTTCGTTTCAACATAACAAAAATTAATATTTTATCTGAAATAACAGACTGAATATAAATGAAGGGCATCAAAGAGATGCTGCTGTGAAGTGGAGGTTTATCTCTCTAACTCTGGTTTGCTCATAGTTTTCATAGACTGTATTAACCTCCCTCAAATGCTTGCTGCAGTTTAAACTCCATAGCAGACTTCTCTGCGCTGACCTTAGATTGCTTATAGTAAGTTAAAATTTGGGGGGCTCTCCACTCCGCAGCATCAAGCAACTAACTCAGGGAGGTGGGAAGCTCAGAAATTAAATTTGCTAGAGGAGAGGTTCGGGTTTTGTCTTGGTTTTTGTTTTTTTTTTTTCTCTGACACTCGAGCTATTCAGACAAGTGTTATTTGACATTCCCACTATTTTTTCTAATTTTACTGCCAACCCCGTGAGGCCCAAACCTCCCTGCCCCTGTTATTCCACGTTTCTGTGCAGCTGGAGAAATGCCGAAGCCACGTCACTGTGTGGCAGTAGGTTTGTTTTGATACTTGCAGGGCACTGGAAGGCGAGTTTTCACGGCACCTTGAAAATTCACTGTGCCCTAGCACGCAGTATTTTCGGAACAGTTTCAATTGCCCTCTCAACTTCGGAGCTGATGTAGAATAAATGCGCAACTTTGGTCTTTAATTCATAGAAATATGAAGAATTTTAGGTTTTAAGTTAGAATTATTGAATGTGTAAATTGGCAAGTACTGTGCCCTTCTAAACTCCGGGGTAATACGCTGTTCTGAATCTGCCTCGTAATTGCACGCTGAATATGAAGAGGCACCTTCAGATCTGAGGAGTCATTTTGGAAAGCATGCAAAGCATTGAACTACCCGGTTGATTCATCACCTTCTGGTTTTAGATCGCACAGAACCAGGTGAGACCATGACCGGAGAGTTTCTCTATTCAGATGTATGCAAAGCAGGTAGCAGTGAAAACTGTTCCTCAATCATTCCTTCAGACCGTAAGTACCCGCTGTTGAATTCGTGACTCACACCCTGAGTTTTCACGCTTTCTCTAGTTAAGCACCTTAGATGAAAAAAAAAAAGCCAAACCTATTTTTTTAAAATTCCATGTCATATCTTGGGGAACAGAGCTATCACGAGAGTATTTAACTTGACGAAGGTTTAATTTCGGCCAACGGCATAGATGACATTTGTTGCGTGAAGTGATGAAACTAGAGATACTTAGGACTAAACCATCCTTTGATAAAACACTGTCATGTTCTTTAGTTTTCTACCTTATCAATTTGAGAAGGCAATGATGCACTTTACCTCTTCGCAAAGTTTATTATTTTAAAACATTAGGCTGCTAAATGTGATCTCAGAGGATAATACCCTGTGAAATATGGAGCAGAACATGGTTTATTGTCGGCATTATTCTATCTGGCTAACTAAGGAAACCGTTTTTGATATCAAGGCAGGAAGTACTCAGTGGATTAAGTAGACGGGGTGGGTTTGGGGGGGGTTGAGATCAAAAAAAGTGCATGCAAGATATTACTCGTAGCGTAATCACCAGCCTCAGATTGGGCATCGAAATATTTCAGGTTTATTTTCTAGAAAATGTAATTTACTTGGCGGAGATTTACGATGCTGGCTGGGAGCGCCAGACGGAACATCACTATTTCTCTTAGAAGCCGAGCTCTTACATGGGCAAACGTTTCAAAGGTCGAGAATGGCCAGGAGCCCACGTTCGCAAGGGGTGGTGGCTCTGGCTTGCTCAAGTGTCCTCTTTGATAAGCTGAGGTTCAGCGTCCACGTGAGCACGGCTGCTTTATTCAGCTCCCGCAGGAGCGTGCGGCTTGGTCTCTGTGGGCTCTGGCTGCGGAAGGGAAGACTCCAGAGATGTGTTTCTGTCGCAAAGAAACAACCTGATACCAGGGTCTTACCCGGCCAGGGATGTTAATGATGCCCAAAGACTTGGCCGTTTCTCTGCTATCCTGGGGTTTGGCTATTTTGGGATTGCACGGGGCCTTTCCAAGGCTGGCTGTGGGAAGGTGGGATCCACCCCTGGGCATTTTGATGATGAAATGAAAGTCATGAGGCTTTTAATGGGTACAGGGAGCGTATATGAGATTAGGTAATTAATTCTCGCAGTTCGGCGACTGAAACAGTGAAGTTGGAGGCTTCAGCCAGATGAAGAGAGGGTCAAAAAAAGTGTGTTACTTTTTTAGTAAAATGCTGTTTCCATAAGCAGTGATATTCTAGCCCTTTGAAAAATACCAGTCGAAGTTGCCATTTTGAGTGCAGCCCAAAGGCTGTGCAATCTGTCAGGCACCAGGGGAGAGTGTAAGAGGCAACACTTTGTCCTCTGAGCTGTCAAAAAGCTCTGATTCTGTATAAACAGGCAGCTGGTGATCTGAGCTGTGCATGCTAACAGGAATGGAAAGAGAGATTTAACCGAGTCAAAGACAGCAGTTCAAGCACAAAAGAGGACGATGCTGGTGGGGGGGGGGGGAGGAAGAGGAGGGCAGGCTGGAGCCAGAGCAGAGACCCGCTCCCGTGGTCGGCTCTTTGCAGTAGCTGGGGAGGTTTGCGGCGCCGGCTGGAGACCTGGCAGGTTTTGCAAAGGAGAAGGGAGAGCATAACCAGCGAAGAAGGGAGATTTCAAACTGCTCTTCTTTGCCTTTGAAACGTGTCTTTGCTTGCTGTGTTAACAGAACTGATTGCCGAAGAAATGGAGGAAGAGAATAAAGAGCATACGTGCGAGACGTTACTGATGTGCATTGTTACTGTACTGAGTCACGGGCTGAGGAGTGGGGGTGGAGTAGGTGATGTGCTCAGGAAACCATCCAAAGAGGTAAATTATCGCTGAATGGGGGCGGGAGAGCGATAACCATGTAGGGCTGGGGATCTGGTTCTGCTGGGCAAAACGTGTATACGCTCCCTTGAAAGAGATGTAGGATCCAGCGCGACTAGAAGGGACCACGCGTTCTCTCTGAGCAATAGTTAAATCTCTGGAGGATCAGATCAAACAGCAGCCAGTTCAGACAAGCTCCCCAACACCCCATCCTTTTTTTTTTTTTTTTTTTTTTTTAGGGCTTTTTTACCTTGAGGGCTGTCCAGAACGGGGCCCAAAAGGACAGAGATAGTGTAGGCAACAGTCTGTGCTTTGGGAGTTCAGGGGCTGAAGCAACGAGAGAAGCACAAGCTAGTGGAAGGGTAAGGTGAGGTAGCAGAATGAAAATGTGGTGGTAGCTGGTACCACGCTAGCGGCACGAGTTTCTGCACAGAGCATCCCCAGGGAGAGGTTGGAGGTGTAAAACAGAGAAGGAATGAGAGGATGGGGACCAAGGTGGGTTGGAGGTGGGATGTGGGAAGGGAGGAAGGATGTTTGGAGCCATCGTCAGAGAGCAAGGACCAGCCAAAGCAGCAGGGACTTCTCATAATACCCAAAGCTGCCCCTATAGCTGCTTCTGTAGCTGTTTGTGGCCCATTTGAGCGTCAGGCCGTCCTCTTTCTGGCCATTCCCCAAAACCACACTGGGGGCCAAAGGAGCAGTCTTGGTCAGAGTGAATGCTCTTCTGTATTGTCTGCAGTTTCAGAGTGGTTTCTAACATTTAGCCTTATTTTCAGCTTACAGGGGTTTAAAAGTTACATCATTCTTAATAACAGTTTGGTGCCCAACTGGCAGGATGATTCTGAAAATGGGGCTTAGGTATTCGGGTATCCAGGCCTGCAGTAAATATGAAATGGGTACCGGGAAGTCCCACTTCATGTCCACACCCGTGGCTGTTAGCATGAATGAAATGAATACTATTGAATTCCAGTAAAAGACTTTATGGTCAACACCGATGCTGTATTGATATATAAGCAGATTAATACGAGGATATAATTTGGATGGGCTTGCAGGGCAGGGGTGAGGAGAGAACAAATTTCGACGTGTGTGAGAGAGAGGACAGGCTTGGGCACAGTAAGCAGAAAAAGCAATTCTGTAGAGATCGCGTGCTGGTAGTTGACTAATTTGGCTTTTCTTTCCGTAATCTCGTGGTTTAATTTCACTTGAAGTTTTGAGTTGTAAGTTATCATGGGAGAGCATCAGACGTGGAGACTCTGAAGGGGAGGAGTTGTGGGGCAAGAGTACTCTGCTGAACTGAGAAAGGCATGGTAAGGGTTAGATGTTGGACGTATTTGGGTTGTTAATTATTAAAATATGTATCTTGCAGGAACCTCTCTTTGCTGCTAGAGTGATATATGATCTGTTGTTCTTCTTCATGGTCATCATTATTGTCCTTAACCTGATTTTTGGGGTGATCATTGACACTTTTGCTGATTTAAGGAGTGAAAAACAGAAGAAAGAAGAAATTTTAAAAACGACTTGCTTTATTTGTGGTAAGTGTAGAAACGCACTTCAGAATAAGGGGTTGTTCTGTCGAAGTCAAGAGGTAGCAGCCTTGACTTACCGGCCGTTCCTACCTCGCCTTCCTCAGCCCCTTGATCTTCTCAGGTGCCACGTGTGTAGGAGCCTGGCAGCAGGAGGAGATGGGGAATGTGTGCTCAGTGCCCCCTTTGTTCCTCACATCCTAGTTTCTGTTTCTCCCATGCTTCAGTGAATCGTTTTCTGCTGGAATGGGAGAGATTTTTATAAATGGGCGTTTTTCTCCAAGGGTACAGAGTGTTGAGCAGTTGCCTGTGAAAGTTTTTTCCCATCAGTACGTTGGGAACTGAACTGCCGAGCCTTTGAGGCCGGCGTGGTTGAACGAGATGGTCATGCAGAAGCGGCGTGACACACGGGCTGGCAGAAGTAACCTTTGGAAGTTTGCTGCAAAGCAAATGTTGCGTTTGGTATCGTTTTGCCTAAAACTAGGAGACAAGTTAGGCAATCCAACAAACTGATTGCATTTCTGTTAACCAAAAGTTTTCTGTTACGTACAACAAGCGTGAGCAGAGCTTGTTGTGCCTTCTCTCCTCTTCTCATGGCCTCGTGGCCGTTGGCTGGAGAGCTCAGCCCCGTGATTCGGTGTTCATTTAGGATGGGTTGTGACTGCTAGGGAGTGCAGCAGACTGTCGAAACAAGTTTTGTTCTTAGAGCTTGTTTTCTTGGTAGCAGTTCATAAATACTAAGGGTATATATGCCTGTCACTCTCGTAGGTTTGGAACGAGACAAGTTCGATAACAAGACAGTCACGTTCGAAGAGCACATTAAAGAAGAGCACAACATGTGGCATTATTTGTGCTTTATTGTGTTGGTGAAAGTAAAAGATTCCACAGAATATACAGGACCAGAAAGTTACGTGGCAGAAATGATCAAGGTGAGTTTGGAGTTTTGCCATTTTATTTTTCCCTACAGTAGACCGACCTACTGGCCTATTTGGTAAATACAGCACTCTGTATTTTATTCATATTTGGTAAATACAGCACTCTGCATTGTATTTTGTAAGCAAAAACTTGGAGTAAGACTTTTTTTTCTACAATAGCAGGCTTAATCCCAACACCTTTCCTTTTAGAAGCATCTTCTAATGATGATGTGCTGGGTGAGATGACTCGAAGGGTGCTGTGTCGATGGCAGCCCAGGGCAGGGTGCACAGGCAGGGCCACCCATGGGTGTCACAGGGCGACCTGCGCCCGCGAGGGCGGCGGTGAGCAGGGACAGCTTGGTGGCCTCCCCGGCTTTAAATCAGGTGGAGAGCAGCCATTCTGGTTTGAAATCTGATGTGTAAGGGAGAGTATTTTCAAGCTGGTGGAAGTGGGTAACAAACGGGTTACAACCTGTCCCGGTGTAAATACCTTAAGCTGAGTTGTAGGAGTTGCTGCTATACCATTTTAGCTTATTGTTAAAAAACTAAAGCTAATATCTACCCAACTGTAAGGCCTTTTTAGGAGAAAATTAAAAGCCTCGTCTCTGCCGAGCTGCAGGTTCAGAGCTCCTGGAGTGAGATCCTAAACCCCGATTACTGACTTTGTGTCTCTTCTGGATGGTTAGAAAACCCGGCTTCTGATCCGTAAAAATTCAATTAGTTATTTCTTTCTTTGCCCTCAGAAGAATAAATAGTGGAAGACTTCCCTTATTTGTGTCGGCTGCTTTGCTACAGAGGTACCAGTTACCTTTCGGCGGGCAATTGGTGGTGGCCTGGTCAGCACGTAAATCCCCCCAAGATCTCTCAGAGGTTAAACATGTTACTTCGGGGTCACCAAAGTGTCTGTCCTAGTTCGGGATTTCTGCCTCTGTAATGAGGGCTTAAAGAAATCTTGTGAGCAGTCACCTGATGAGGATTAGCACAGTGAGATAACGAAGTCCATCGCTGCTGCTTTCCAGTCTCACTGATTATATTGCTGCCGTTATTTATCCCGCTGCAGCAAGCAGTACTTCAGGGGGAAGCAGGGTATTCTCTTTAAAGTGCTTCTGCTTGTAAAAGGCCATCTTGTGCTCTGTTAAAACTAGGGTTTTTTTAAAAAAAAAAAAGTTTCAATTAACTAACAATTTATTAACAATTTATTATTATTATCATCATCATCGTCATTATTATTATCGTTGTTTGTTGTTGTTGTTATTATTATTATTATTATTATTATTATTATTATTATTATTTCAGATTGACAGTTCAAATTAAATAAGACCCAAACCCCAGCCACTCGGTATGTTTGCAATAAACACAAAATCTGGAGAACTTTCACCAGAACTCCCATTCACAGAAGCGTCGGCAAAGGCTCGTTACCGTGTGTTGAACGGGAATAGCGATAAATGATGCATAGACCGAGCGTCTCGTGCCGATGCAGTTTTATGTAACCGACAGCTCTAGGTAGAGTTTTGGAGTAGGTCTGGTAGCTGCTGGGGTTTTGCGTTTCATGAGCCAGTTTTAAATTGAGAACTGGCAGCGGGGTCTCGGTGCAGGCGCTGTTGAAAGCGTGGTGTAACCGTACGGGCCGTGGAATAGGAAGTCAATTTGCTTTGCTCATCCGTGGTCTGCCACAAGACCGGAGCCGCTCGGGTGGCTGCTGCCCTGCCATGGCCGTGCTCAGCAGCGTTTCCAGTCGTCCCGTTCCTTAGGGCTGATCTGGCAAAGCTGAGTCTGAAACTCAGCGGCGATTTCTTTCCATCGTCCTTTAACGTGAAAAACGTTCTTTTCTACCCTAGAAAATCTGGATGTAAACCACGATGAATATATTTCTCTACCAGACCCGTTTTAAATACTTCTGTAAGAGTCAGAAATCTTTTTTTTTTTTGGCTAAGGCGTCGCTCGGCGTAACTCGGGGCATGGTTCATCGTTTACTCAAGCCTTCTCTCTTCATCCCATCAATCTAGAAGGAGAGGCAAAAGGCAGGTCTTAAATACATCAGCCGTTCCAAAAATTGAGATTCCCCAGTTGGAGGTGGTGGTTTATTGAGTATTCGTACAGGGGGCGGATGGGAACCTGTGGGGGGTGGATGGGAACCTGTGGTTCCTCAACGTTGGCCGCTACCAGGCTCTCCTGGGAAGCCTACTGCTGTCATGGGTAGATGTAGAAGGGATTTTCTCCCCACGTTTTCAGACTGAAGGTGGCACTCTAACATCTTTGATCATGGCAGAGATGGGGCATGTCTCTTCCATGGGCTGTACGCGGTACCATTGTGTTCAACATTTATACCCATTTTTAGTAGTTGAGGGTAGGAAGCATAATGTGCTCCAAATCATATGGTGATGACGGAATACACCTCAAATACGCTTCACCTCTGCCCTGACTCCCAACAGAATCTCTTTAGGAAACTCTTGGATTTCTGCCTTTTGGCAATAGTAAAAAAAAAAATAATATTTTTTTTTTTTTAATTGCCTCTGCCATTTAGTATTTGTGGGTTGTTCCAACACCAAAGAACACTTTAAAAAAAAAAATAAAATTAGGACGCTAAAATTATATTCACTGTCAGCTTGTGAGTTGCATCCAGTGCTGCTTTAAAGATATTCTAAGCACCGTGGTATCAAAAGAATCCCGGACAATTTCACTTACGCCGGTTAGTGAATATTCGGAAGCTCTAAGAGCGATCTTGAATTTTGATGTTTTCTTGCCTAAAAATAATGGTGTAGAAAGGCGATTTTGAGGCTATCCGCTGTATGGGAGACGGCAGAGCTGAATCTTGCCCGTAGAATTCATCTTGTAGCCTGCAGGAATCTGACGCAGCATAAAAAGAAATTGTAGCCTTGAAAAATCAATGATTAGCTACAATTCTGTAGCGAATCTTGTATTTCTTCGTGGACAGAAGCTCATTAGGTTAAAATGCACCGTGCAGAAAGACGTCAACAGTTAAACTTGGAAACAGAGTTTAAGGCGCAGAAGTATTTTGAACGCTCTAAGCCTGATCAAAACAAATATTAAACAAACGGTGATCTGACAAAATACCAGTCGAATCTGCTGTGGTTTGGTACGGATTTGTAGCTGTGCCTTCCGTAACGTTTTCCTGATGGAAATACGGGTCTGTTGGTGCTGGCAGCCGCGGGTTGGTTGTGTTTGAGCCCCCCCGATGCCTGGGAAGCCGGGCTGCAGTGCTCTTGTAGCTGCAAGTCCAGGCTTTTGATGGGAGGCCTGGAATTCCTCACCAACTTTTCCCCCTGAAAATAGGGACGATAGGACGATAGGCAGTTCCGTCGGTACGGCGGGCGCCTGCCTGCTGCCATGCGTGCTGTAAAACCTGGGCGCTCTCCTAGCTGGGAATGGCGAGAGCAGTGCAAGGGGGGAACTGGGATTGCTGGTTCCGTTTGATGGAGAAGCCATGGTGAATCGTCCCCCGTCCTCAAGTCCTTACCAGCTCTGGCCAGGTTGATAACCTCATGGATTTCGGGAGGTGGCAAACAGAAGCTTGGCATGAAGCAGCTCATCTACTGCGTCCAGCTCTGGAGCCCTCAGCACAAGGAGGACATGGACCTGGTGGAGCAGGGCCAGAGGAGGGCTACTAAAATGCTCCGAGGGCTGGAGCCCCTCTGCTCTGGGGCCAGGCTGGGAGAGTTGGGGGTGTTCAGCCTGGAGAAGAGGAGGCTGCTGGGAGACCTGATTGTGGCCTTTCAGTACCTAAAAGGGGCCCATAGGAAAGGGGGGGACAATGTTTTTAGTAGGGCCAGCTGTGACAGGACAAGGGGTAATGGTTTTAAACTAAACCAGGGTAGGTTTAGACTAGATATAAGGAAGAAATTCTTTACAATGAGGGTGGTAAAACACTGGAACAGGTTGCCCAGAGAGGTAGTGGAGGCCCCATCCCTGGGACCATTCCAGGCCAGGTTGGACGGGGCTGTGAGCAACCTGATGTGGTTCAAGGTGTCCCTGCTCCTGCAGGGGGGTTGGGCTGGGGGACCTGTAGGGGTCCCTTCCAACCCAAACCATTCTATGATTCTATGAAATGCGTTCTCGAGCCCCCTCCCAATATGTGTTTAAGAGCACAGGCAGGACTGTAGGATGTGGGAAAACATCTAGTGGTCATAGAGATGGTCTGTAGTTCTCGGTGTTTGTAAAGCCCTCCTGGTGACCCAAGTTCTGTTCGTCTGGCTAAATCACGGCAGATGTGCACTTAAGATAGCGAGGCTCCAAGCTGGATCCACGTCCTCTGAAAAGTGTTTATCTGGGAAGTACGCTCACGGTGCCGCAGGGCTGGTAGCCCGATGCTTCCTCTGTTTCCCAGGAACAAAGGCGTAGGGTTCAGCTGCTGCCGGGCTCCGTAGTCACCGGGGAAGATCAGGTGATGTCTGAATAATACCAGGTGTGTAGGAGGTGGGGGGGGAACCCACTTATCGTGTTGGCCAGACACCGACATCCCCACCCGAATGACTCATGTGAACTCGGTGCAACTCCCTGCAGATTAGTTCATTTTAATGCCTTATCTTACCCATCCCGGCTGGAGAAATTCTTCTGAAGTCCTTCCCTGCCTTTGCCTGCAGTTCCCGTGGCAGCCTCGCCAGCAGCAGCCCCGGCAGCGCAGCCGTCGCTCGAGTTTTGGCAAAGCTCTGCTACCAACAGCTGGTTTGCAGGCATTTATTAAATGTAAAAAAATCCTTACCGTGCAGCCCGGTACGAAGCAAACTGCATCTCCGCTGGGGGTCGGGGTGCATTCAGCAGCCGCCGTGCATGCGGCGAGCATTTGCGTAGGCAACGCTCCCGTACCCCGACGTGGGGATTTGCATCTGCACCCTCATGGCGACGCTGGATCGGCGTGGCTGGGAGTGATGTTATGCACGTGGATGTGCATAATAAAAAAAAAAAAAAAAAAAAAAAAAAGTCAAGGCTTGTTTGGAAAAGTTTTCAGGGCAAAGCGTCCCAACTAGCTTTTGCAGCTGCCACGGATTTTTCATCTCCGTGTTGCACCAAGCGGGATGCCTTTATTACAGAAGTTGGGGTAGAGAGGTGGAAGGGATTGCCCAAGCGCATGTGTCGAGATGGAGAGCGCCGGGTCCTGAATCTGCATTGCGTTGTCGTTTTGAAAATGGACCATTTCTAAATCGGAGTGATGGTGCAGATATCCTCAAAGGAATTTGGAGTGGAAATGAAGGCTGAGGATTCCCTTTTGTGCCCTAATTAACCTCTTTGTACAAAGCTGGAGATTTAAATATACTATTGGGCTCTTTTTGTCTTGACCTATGTGCCGTACCGTGATGGGCAAGTATTGCTTACTCCTGAGTGTCCAGGGTAGGCTGTGCCTTCTGCCAAGACCTGGCCTCCTAGTAAGCAGAGGCAAGGTTCCATCAGTGTCAGCCTTTTAAAATTGCATTCTTCCAGAAGTGCAAGTTGGACTTGAAACCTCTCCTAAGGGGTTAAACGCCCAAGCCACGGTTGCTGCTGTGCTCTGAAACCCAGCAGAAGCTGTGATTCACCACCTGCAGGAGGCTGACCTGACGGTGGCTCTGAAGGGTTGCCGTGTCCCCAGGCTCCACATCCAGCAGGATTCGGTCGGAGATGGCCAAGACTGGACTTGAACTGCAGCACCTATAGGAATAACAAGTGGCAGGCCACCATGCTTCAAACTCAGAAAGGGCTTAATGATTCCAGCATTGGTGAAAGCTGAAATTCTAGTCTGAGAGAGTATTGGGAACTTACATTCCTGTGTAATTTGTACTTGGAAATCCTCTACTTTGGGGCAAAATCGAATAGAAAAGATTAGTCATGTCACCGCTTACTGACCCAATGTGCAGAAGAGAGCAGCCCGTACAACTATGCGGTTGCTTGGTCGTAGATGGAGAAACTGGGGTGTTCAGGGCTCTGGGTCCCAATGACACTGGGTGCAAGCTGGGAGAGGGGGGTGCTGAGGAGGTCAGGATCTGAACCGGGGCCGGTAGCGCTTCGTTTGGTGGCATCTTCCCAGCAAGCTGCATCTTGAGATGCCTTACCAGAGTCAGCCAGCCTAATTACAGGGTTAAACGCTAAACGCTAGCAGAGGCATAGGCGAGCCAGGAGGTGCGTTTGGCAGAAGGCCACGGCTGCTGGAAACCCTGTGTCATAGGCACGGGTCCCCAGCTTTGCATTTAGGTAGCGAAGCAACTCCTTCCACCCTTGCAAATCGGCGTTGAGGTGCAAACCAGAAGCTGCACGGGGGAGAAGTGGTTGGTCAACCTCATCTTCCCCACGCGGCGTTGCTGTGCTTTTCCCTCCGGAGGTGTGCAAGCTGGCGTGCCCTGCACCGTGCTGCAGAACAAAAAAAAAAAAAAAACCCTCCTGTTGCTGGCATTAACCTTAATGTGGCCGAGTTCTTGGTTTTTCCTGATAAACCACCTGGGCAGGCATCCGTGCTGGGAATACCGGGTTAGCACCCACGCTGAGGAGTCCGGGGTTTCGCTTTGGCCAAGCGTGGGGCAGGAAAAGGGCCCGGGCGGGTGCAAAGAGAAGCGAAGGCTCCAGCCCAGTTCTGTGTAATGGTTTGTTTGCATAACGCGTTGGGATACGGGTGGATCCCAGAGCAGCTCGCAGGGTGTGGGGGGGGCCGTGTCCTTGCTGCTGGGGCACCGCCAGCGCACGCCCGGGAGGGGAGGGGGAAGGTTTCCAACTGGAGAAGCCATCGAGGGTGACGGCGCTGGGGAAAATAAAACCATAAAATAAACGTCTGCCACGCCGGCCGGGACAAAGAAGCCCTGTGGGGGCCGTGTGTGCCGAGGAGGTGGCCCAGGGCTGGGGCGAGGTGGCCGTTCCCTCCTGAGTCACGGCTGGCGGTGCCGGGGAGCCCGTGACCCCGTGCCGCGGGGCGCTCGGGGCCGTGCCGGATGCGTTGTGCAAGAGTCGGGGGGGGGGACCCGCAGCCATCGCCACCAGCTGCTCTTTGCTCAGCCCTTGCATGCCGAATTCTTGTGTCCTGCCCAGCTGATCAGGGGGGTAACGAATGTGTCCATCCCAACGGCCAGCAGCGGGTTGTTTGGAGAGGGGGCACTGTCCTCTCTGCAGGAGGAAGGAGACGGCTTTTGGGGATTCCCACCGGGGCTGTCCGCCTCCGTCGCATCAAGCCAGGCGATGCTCGGGGGGGGTAACTTCACCCCTGGCAAACACAGCGCCCGGCTCGAGTGGGTCAGCCACGGCAGAGCTGTCACTGGGGTGTACTGGGGGGGGCGGAATTCCTATAGGGAGGCGGTATCCTTCCACTTTTGGGAATGGTGTCTGTCTGCCAGCTGCCCTGCTCTGCACCGGTGCAATTTAATCTACAGAAACAGTGAGAAAGGAGGTTTTTGTCTATCCTTAGCCTTATATCATCAGCCTCCTGTTTAAAGACTTGGTGGGTGCAAGGGTTTGGAGATACTCTTGGTGCTGGGGGGGGGGGCACCGCCGAGTGCTGTCCTTCAGGGAGAGGGGGGAAGCGCAGGTTGGTGCAGAAGAAGTGATGGTGAGCCCTCGGCAGGAGAGGGGGAGAGCCTGACGTGGGGCTTTTTCCAGGAAGCACGAGAAAGCAGCACCAGGAGTTTCATCTCACCACAAACAAACAAAAAGATTACTTTTCGGAGCGCTCGGCGAAGCCGTTTATTAGCTGTGTGTGGTTATGATTTTTTTTTTTTTTTTTTTTTAAACGACACAAGACAGAAACTGAAATTCGCTGCTGCCGCCTTCCCCTGCTAAATGACGGCTGCTGGGCAGCCTTCCGAGGGCAGGCGGTAGGGATTTATTTTGACAAGCTCTAAATTGGCCCTTCGGCACCCCGTAAATATTAGGCGTGGGGGTAGCTGAATACAAGGAGGCGCGGAAGAGGAGCGGGGGCTTCCTCGGGGTGGCCGGCGGTGCCGGGGGCGAGGCCGAGCCCCGGTCCCTTGCCGTGAGCAGCCACCTCCTGCCCGAGGAGCAGAGCTAATGCATCTCTTGGCACGGCTGAGGTTGCCTCAGAAACCTTTCTTAGAATAAACTCTTTGGCAGAAGCAGGGAGGAGCGGGCGCTTCTCAGAATGAATCGCATCCGCATCACGCAGCCCCGCTGCTTCCTCTTTTTTTTTTTTTTTTAAGTTTCCAATCATGGACGGTCAGCATCGCCCCCATGTCTGAGATTTAATGGTGTTTGCTTTACAAAGAGGGACTTTTCCAACTTTACCTAGAAAAGAGCTAACCCGAAACCCAAGCACTTTGCGGTTAGCCAGCTTCCGGCGGCGGCTTTAGTCAGTTCGTCTGCTGAGGCAGAGGAAGCTGCGACGGTGACGGGAAGAGGGAGCTGAGTGCTCACCAGGATCCCGGGGCCTCCGCTTGCAGGAGGACCGCAGCAGACAGTGCATAACTGCATTGGTATGCGAGGTGCCAGCAGCCGGGAGGGCGCGCGGCGGGGCGAGGGGGACAAGCAGGGATGGAGGGATTTGGGGGGGGGGGTAAAGGGGGGAAGCTTTCCACTTGGCAGCTCGCTTCGTGCCAACCAAACCCCCAGCAAAAGAACGTAAGGGCTGTATCTTTAAAGGCCCCCCCCCGGTGTTCAGTTAAAGTTCAGCAGAAACTAGATCACGGAGATATAAATCTTTTATTCAACCCTTGAATAGAAGCAGAGGGAGCGCTGCTGGCGGGCACGGGGCCGGCTGCCGCACACCAGCCCAGCGGGCTCGTCGGTGCCTGACCTTTTCTGCATTCCTGCTGCTTTCCGCTTTCACGGGCTCCGCTCGAGGCGGCGGCGTTTATTTATTTATTATTTAAAAGCAAACACACCCCACACCCCTCCCCGGGGGGGCCAGGCGCTGGGGCCCAGGTCCCCGTTTTAGTGGCGGGCTGCTCGCATCCAGGCTCTCGCCTTCTCTCTGCAGGGCCGGTGTGGGGGCTGGAGGAACAGGACGAAGGTTTCCCACCCAAAGGCAGAGCCAAGGGCTGCAAGGATGGCGTGATGCAGGAGGAAGAGGAGGAGGAGGTGTGCCCCTTCCTGCTGGCAGCAGGGTCAGCGCGTTCACCGGTGCCCCTTGTACCTGCACCGATGCAGTTCTACCTGCGTGTCCCTTCCTCGCCCCGGGGGGGCTCGCCCAGGCTGTTTGGGTTGGCCATCCCCTTACATCCCTCTACAGCTACCTGAGAGGGGGCTGTAGGGAGGTGGGGGTCGGCCTCTGCTCACTGGTAACGGACGATGGGATGAGGGGCAATGGTTTGAAGCTGCGCCAGGGCAGGTTTAGGCTGGACATTAGGAAAAACTTCTTCACCAAAAGGGTTGTCAGGCTCTGGAATGGGCTGCCCAGGGAGGTGGTCGAGTCCCCATCCCTGGAGGGATTTAAAAGAAGGATGGATGAGGAGCTTAGGGACAGGGTTTAGTGGTGGGATGGCAGGGTTAGGCTAAAGGCTGGACTCGATGATCTTAAAGGGCTTTTCCAACCAAACTGATTCTATGATTTCTTGCTGGGTGGCAGCTGGACACTTCCAGGTGGGCTTTGGCGTTGGGTCAGGCCACCAGGCTACAGGAAGCCTGAACAGGAGCGCAGGTTGGGCCCAGCCCAGTGGCAGGGGCTGGCAAAGCGATGGACGGGTCCTTCCCTAAGCCTGCACAGGGCAATGCCAGGTGCCACCATTAACTCTTAGGCAGGCGGATCAGGACTTAGGAGGGGTATTGCCAGCTCCAGGCCCAAAAGGGAGCCCTGTCCTCACAGCTCAGGAATCTGCCCCGGGGAGCCATGAGCCTCCTCTCCTTTTCCTTCAGCCTTCGCCTTTCTTAGCTTGCGCAGTTCACGTGGAGCATTTTTAGTTTTAATCTTTCACCATTGCCATGAGAACTAGAGAGGCACTTTGTTGGTGGTTTTTTTTTTTTTTTTTGCAAGCGAAAGCCAAGATTTCCCGTACCCAAGTGACTTCAAGAGCTGGGGCTTTCAGAAAACCAGCGAGTATGAAACTCCTGACGAGCGTGCCGCAGCCGGCCATGGTTTGGTTCCACCACCCCAGAGTGCCCGACACCTTCCCTGCCCGTGAGGATCCACTTGCCACCTCTCCAGCAGCCGCAGCATTTGCTTATATTGCCAAATAGCATTAGAAAAGGGTTGGAGGTTTGGTTTTTTTTTGGTAATAAAATGTCTCAGGTAGGGAAAGGTTGGGTTTTCCGGGTCGTGGTCCCCTCGTCCCCTTCATCCTTCGCAAGGATGGGGCCTGGCAGTGCTCTGGGCATGGGCTGGGGAAGCTCAGCCCTTTGGGAACAAGGGAAATAAGAATATTTCTACAGTGGGCAGGAGCACCAGGGCTCTGCCTTGAAACCTTAAGGCGTGGACCTGAGGGTCCAGGCAAACCTGCGACTATAAATTGCATTTTAGCCTAACTTGCCTCGTCCTCGCTAACCTCTCGCCCGCAGCAGCGCAGGGAGGGGAACAGCAGTTGGGTTGGCTTGTTTTCCTTGGGGGCTGGGGGGAAATATTTGGGGGGGAGGTGCTGGACTCGAGCAGAAGTGAGGAGCCTGCCCTCCCTTCCCTAATGAGGATTTTACTACAGCTGGAAGAACGCAGGGAAATGTTGCCTGTTTCTACTATTAAATCTTAATTGTGGGGCTGTCGTTTCCTAAAGTCCAAAATATTTTGGCACTTGTCTTGATAAAGGCATATTTTTCGTACATATATTTTTTTTCTTTTATTAGCAGAAACCATCTGCCCTGTAAACAGAGATCAGGAGGGGGGGGGAAAAAAAAAAAAGCCTTCCTGGCAGTTTTGCATCCTGTGGGAATCCCGTGGTGCGCTGCATGGGAAAGGGCCTGCTTTCTGCCTTTTAATCTCAGCAATAGTGAACTCCAAGCAGATCAGAAGCAACTAATTTAAGATGATGAATCTTGGCATCGCCTCCGAATTGCAGAAAGGACGCGACTGTAAATCCCTGGAGAGGTGCACAACCCCGGTCTGAGCAGGACGGATGCGCCGGGGAGGGAGGGAGCGTGGAGGGGGGGAGCTGAGGGGTGGGGGAAGTTAAGAGATTTAGGCAGGGGATGGCAGAAAGCCAGTTTGTGGTGCCATAAAAATAAGCCGTAGGTTTGAGAGAGAGCCCAAGGAAGAGCTGGGCCTGCGAAGCATCCGTTCATCAGTGATGCTGATTGCTTTTTGGTTTGGGATGCTGTTAGTCCAGTAGGCCGTGACCATTTTGGCTGGTTAGTTTAAAATCCCTGATCTAGTCAGCGGTGTCCCTGCTCCCTGCAGGGGGGTGACCTCTAGGGGTCCCTTCCAACCCCAAAACTTTCTCTGATTCTGTGAAAACATCACCAGTTGTTGCCGTGCCCCTGTGAGGGTGCTCGCATCCTTGTCTCATCCCGCGTTGGTTTAACTTCCATTGCAGAGAGCACCTCCGGCGTGGGAGGCGAACCAGACGAGATAGGAAACCAGCTGGGTGTTGAAATTTAAGGTGTCAAGATGCGGTGCGCACCCCTCCTCCTCTTTTGTGGCTTTCTATTCCGTTCCTGCTTTTATTTTTAACGTCACTGGCGTGTACATGAGTGTATGTGTGAGCCTCTATGGCCATATTAATAAACCCGAGCACGTGTCCGCGGAACTTCCTGACTGTAACTTAAACGGGGAATATTAGCAAATGTGTATGCCTGAACGAAAACTTTATTATAAGCAATTCATTGTAACTTAAGCCGTCCCACATTTTAGCCTGAAGCATCCAGTCAGAATATTGATATTTTTTTTTTTTTTTCTTTTGCCTTTTTCATTCAAAAGGAGGTATTTTGCCTATGAAAGTGTGTCCAGGTAGAAATGGTTTCCTTCATTAGAAAGCACAGCGCCAAGCTTTGCTTGATCAAAAAAAAAAAGCAAACCAGCTTTATCAGCAGAAAACCTCCAACAAACCCCAGTTAAGAGGCTGTGAGATGGCAGCAGAGTTCTAGCAGTGGAAAATGCCTGTCCAGACGCGAGACCTGGGCTGGTTTGTTGTCCAGCGTTCGTGTGTTAACGCTGAAATGTATCTGAAAAGAAATGGCAGGGGAGAGCGGGTTGCTGGGAAGGAAAAGCCGGCAACAAGCAGCCTGAATTTTCAGTAGTTAGGTCTGAAGTGCCTGATTGCCCCGAGCAGGCAATTCTGCAAACTTTCCAGTAAGATGGGAGTGAAAATATCTACAGAGCTTGTGCACCTGAGGAATGGTCCCTGCCTGACACCAAAGACCTGGCTGTGCCCAGCCCCCTTGGGTGCAGCCCCAGCCCCCTTGGGTGCAGCCCCAGCCCCCTCGGGTGCAGGTCTTCATTTGGCAAACGCTAATTGTGAACTCGTGTGTGATTCTCAGGAGAGAAACCTGGACTGGTTCCCCCGGATGCGGGCCATGTCGCTCGTGAGCAGCGACTCGGAAGGAGAGCAGAATGAGCTGAGGAACTTGCAGGAGAAGCTGGAGTCCACCATGAAGCTTGTGAGCAACCTCTCTGGCCAGCTCTCCGAGCTGAAGGACCAGGTAAGGGGGAGCTGGCTGCCAACGCGCGCCGGTACGGGCAGGACTGGGGTCCTGCAAGCCGCTTGTACGGTGCGGTGTTTCACAGCTCCGTGGCTTCTGCAAACCCCACGAAGAACTCTTCTGGAGTAACTCACGTTTAGGGAAGAAGCAACCAAACCAAATGCCCTCCCAAAGCCCCGTGCCCCAGCCGGGCGCTGCCGACGGAACCGCTGTAATCCAAAGCGGCCGCCTCCAGAGGGGGAAAACTTGCAGTCCAACAAAATCAAAGCTGAAGTTAGCTGAAATCAGTCCTCGCTGGTGCAGGCAGCCTGCACAGACGTGGTGGTGGTGGTGTTGTTGTTACAGGTTTTAACCCTGAGACCTCAGTGCAATCCTGTAAGTCAGAGGGTGTGGTAGCGACAGAAGCGCCGTGCTGCTGCGCGGACCTCAAAACCCACCGAGAAACTGGAGAAGTAGTTTGGGTGGTTGGCTTGCACCCGTCTGCTCCACGGTCGCCGCGCTGCCGGTGCAGATCCTGGCCTCTGTCACCCTCCAGGCTGCAGCTCAAGCAGCCGTACCCACAGAAAAGTTTTGCACGGCGGCGTGCGTTGCTGCTGTTTTTTCGGTGCGGCGGTTCTTTCTGCAGCAGGAGTTGGGAGGACTGGTGGTAATTTTTGGCTCGGCTGGGGCTCGTGGGGATGGTTCCCTGCCCAATCCCAGCGCTGGCTTTGTGAAAGTCGCAGAGGCAGCAGGGCTTTATTTGGTGGTGTCCGTATGGATTACAGCCTAGCTGGAAGGGAAAAAAAGGGAAGATGCTGTTGCCTGCCCTGGTGGGAGCTGTTTGTGGCAGCGAAGTGACTAGCTGCTTATCTTTACGGATTAATAACCCGAGCCAGATGGTTCAATTAGTTAAGTTTATATAGATACCAATTAGTTAAGTTTATATCGATACCGGCCCTGGATAAAATGAATTGCTGACTTGCACACAGCGGTATCCCGGGGCAGGCGATGGAATCGCCCAGGGCAGAAATGGCCAACAGATTTGGTTTGTTAGCCCTTCAGATGTGTGCTGTCGGCACAACTCCCTCCAACACCAGTCGGATCCCCGCTTCCCCTCCTTGCTCTGGGCTGGCCGGGTTTCTCCGTGAGCCAGTTATCTTCACGGAGACCCCGGCTCCCCACCTTCCCATCGCACGAGGAAGGGATTAACACGTAGGATTGGGAGCCGAAAACCTTGCTGCTCTTGGCTGTCATGAGTTTTCGGACACCGTCCCATGGACCCCCTTGCTCTCCTTGGTTTTGAGGATGGAGGATAGAGGTGGTTGCTCTTTTTTTTTTTTGTCTGTGCCGGGTAGCGGTTTTGCTATTTTGCCTGGAAACAATTATCTTGAAACATGTGTCCTACGTCTTCTTGTCGAAGGGTCTGACTCAAAGTGGTCTGCAGTCACCAGGCGTCTTTCCATCGGCCGCAGCCAGCTCTGGATCAGAATGTGTTTTATTTCTGAAGCTTCCAGCCCTTGGCTGACCAAGCACTAAAACCCCTTCTTGCTCTTTGTGAAAGTAAGAATGAAGGATTTAGCTTTTAGAGAGCTATTTGACTGTAAAAGCAAAAGAGGAAACCAGCTTCATTATTGTTGCGATAGCTTTTAGGAATTCCCCTAAGTACCGTTACTGAGAGCCCTGCCTGAGTTGCAGGATGCTCCAATTATGTGACAAAGCCAGTAGGTCCCTCCTCCTGATCAGGAGCTGTCTCCAGGAGAAGGAACTAACTCAGGGAACTTTTATTTGTATTTATTTTCTTGTAATTAAGTAAAGGGGAAACCTCTCATTCATTTGCTTTTCAAGCTCGTTGGGTTTCTGCTTTTGGAAGAGATGCACTCTCCAGGTGAACGTGCTAGAGATGAAAGTTGCTCCATCGTGCAGCCCTGTGCCCTCTGTAGACGAGCGTTACACATCTTGCAGGGTTAATGACGTTCTGCAGCAATATTGCAATTGCATTTCTCTCTCTGCTCTACGTTCGGTTGCCTTATTCTTCCCTTTTTTTTTTTTTTTTTTTTCAAGTCAAGTCTTGTACCTACGCCTGCGCCAGGGTGCACCATCCCTTTTCCTACACGTCGGAAACACCTATTACAGCCCCTTTTCATCGTTCTTTTTTTATTGCTGCTTTTATTTCGGCTGTGCTCTGAATAATCGGTTTATTGGCTGTGTGAAATCGTGGCTCTTGGTTTGAAGCTAATGAGTGTAAATGGGCGTTTTTTTTAAATGAAGTCCTCGGTGCCTCTTTACGTTTTCCAACTTGGGGGTTATCTTAGGAACAGTTTAAAAAATAGTCCCAGCGGGGGAGTGGTTTGAGTGCGCGCCCGAGGCCGGGGAGCGATGGGGAGACCCCTCTCCCCCGTGTGCCTGCGGAGCGTTGCAAGCCTTTTGGGAAAAGGAGAATTCCAGAAGCGTGGCAGAGAGGACCGGGCGGCGCGAGCTGCCCTCGGGAGGCTGCGGTCCCCCTCCTGGGAAGGGCAGATAAGAGCTCTGCCTCCCTTGGGTCAGGTGAGGAGCGAGGCACGGGGCTGCCGCCGAGTTTAATTACGTTTTTGAGAGGAATTACCGTATTTCAGGCCTTTCCCCAGGGGTTCAACGACTGCAATTACGCACTGCTCGCCGAGGAGCCCTTTGGAGGTTGCCCAGAGTTGCCTGTCCTGAGCAAACCCTGTCCCTGCCGTTGGCCGGAGTGCCCCGTGCTGGAGATGGGAGGGCTGGTCGCTGTTGCCAAAAGTGGAGTTTTTAAACAAATACGTTCAAGTGCGTGTTACAAATGAACCGAATGTGTGAGCACGCTCTTGCTCTTCTCCTGGAGGCACTTCCAGAAGCAATTGCATGGGCTGACGCTTGCCGTCAAGTATCCGAAAACCAGAAAAAAAAAGAGATTGTGGATGTAGATGTGTCAGGAAAAGCGTTGCAGGGAACTTTGTTGATTCTCATAAAGAAAAACACTCTCCATTGTAGCTTAAGCTTGAATTAAAAAACGAGTTGCTCGGGCAAATCAGCCAGGATTTCCGCAGCGTGGGTGTGCTGCCAGAGTCGTGGTGGAGGCCCCCAAAGCCCTGGTGGCCCCCAGGGTCACAGAGTGCGTGCCGTGATCTGGCTGCTGGAGCCCCTGCCCACGCCGGAGCTGCTCCGTGCGTGGCGTGTTGGCTTCGGCAAATTGTCAGAAACCTCCCAAGCCTGGGGGCGGAGGGGCAGGGGAGGGGGGAGATGGAGAGGAGAATTGAACTGTGGCCATTTTTCAATATCAGTAGTAAAAGAAACGATGAGCCCTTTTCAGGTCATGATTGCACTGACGGGGATACCCGCTGTTTTATCTGGAAGCGCTGCCGAAGCTCCGGCTGCCTGGCAGCGAGGCGGTTAACCTCCCGGCCCTGCCCTGCGTCTGGGCTTTTGGCAGCTGGAGAGGGATGTTGGCTCGCTCCTTTTGAAGAGCGGGAGCGCTCGAGTCTATTCCAGCAAAGACAAGGGTATTCCCAGCCTGACTCGAGGGCTCGGCCCTCTTTTTCCGCCCTCTGCGTCTCGTCTGCCTCCTTCCTTGGACCGGTGACAGAGAATGCCTAACGGGGGAGGCTTCTGCGAGCTGCGCTAATTTGCCCTGGCCACCTGGCTCTCCCGAGCCCTTTTCTCGCAAGACAGTAGCCAGCCGTGCGCGTTCACAGACGCCGCTGGTGAGCGCACGAGACGGGGGCCGGTGGTTGCCCCTCTCCGCCGGGGCCAGTGGTTGCCCATGGTTGCCCCTCTCTGCCGGGGGCCGTTGGTTGCCCCTCTCCTCCAGGGGCCATTGGTTGCCCCTCTCCTCCGGGGGCCGTTGGTTGCCCATGGTTG